>JAWNNO010000558.1:0-53256 GCA_035044985.1 Lordiphosa fenestrarum
TTAGATTAGAAATAAAGATAGTAAAGATAAGAAACAAAAAGTACATAAGGATAGGCTAAAAAAATATATTCAATGACGCTCCATGAAAAAAAAGGGGGTCTGATCAAAAAAAAATTTGTTATTCTTCTAAGAAAGTTAAAAATAAAATAAAACGTAAATTCAAATATATTAAAAATAAAAATTTGTCAATGAACACAAATGTTTAAAAAAAAAAAGATAAAACCATTTTCAATACATAAATTTATAATAAGAAACAAATTCATTTCTTTTTAAAAAATCAAATACAATATATTAACACTAACACTAAATGACTACATGTATTACGTCATTTCTTTAAAAAGGGAGGTGTAGCATATCTACCCTACCATTATCATAAATCAAAGGGTATAACAATCCGTTAATACATTGTGACACTTTGTCATAATCAATACAAATATACAAATGCCCAAAGTACATTAAAAGACCGCTTAGAATTACATAAACATTCCAGCGCACAAGCAATACGATCCATCGCTTATATACAAGCCGATCGCTGCGCGTGGGAATGCTGAGCATGCACTTTGCAGCTCAAGTGGTCAAACCATACACAACATTTGCATGCCTTCTGCAAACATTTGTATATACTAACATACTTATAAATACATATAAACACATAGATATAAGCATTTCGGGTTAGCTAAACCCAACATGAACATATAAGAATCATTCTGAATAAAGTAATCTGAACGGAGCAGACGCTCCAAGTTAAAACAGTACTTTTGAACAAAAGTGACAAAAATAAGTTCTAACAATTTGTTTAAATTGTTTTCCACAGGATTAATTTGAAAAAGAGACATGTGAAGCAGACAATCTACAAAATCATGCTGTACTGATGGTACAAGGTAAGTCGACCCATTAGGATTTGACCATGTGATGTTTGGCAAGTTAAAATCACCTACAACAACCAATGAGTCAACGTCCCGTAATTGGGCTAAAACATCTTTAATGCATTCTATATGGTGCATATAAATTTCAATATCGGACGAAGGTGGGATATAAGAACCAGTAATAAATAAAAAAAATAATGGAAAAGTTACCTTTACAGCAAATAATTCAACATCCATAGGCTTATCAACAATGATCAGTTCGGAACTGCGATCTGTTCGATCATGTCGATAGATAAAAAAATCATTTGACAAGATTTCACAATCAGAAATTGAGGATTTAAACCAAGTCTCTGAAAATGCAACTATGTCAAATTCAAAAGATGCACTATTCGAAAATAAAGGCCCCTAACGTTTTGATAGGCAATAAGAGGACAGACGGACGGAACTAGTTTTTTGAAACCCTATTAGACGCTACACGTGAGGATGAACTAAATGAGGGCAAGTTGACTGGCATCGGCCTCATTGGATTTTTTTGCCTGAACTCATACACAATCATATCTGGCAACCAAAATGCTGGGTCACATATTGTTCGGAGCAGTAGGTGGCCCCCAGGAAAGACCACTAAAACCATTATGCATCAAGTTATACTGTAAATCTAATCTCTCTCTATTATTTGCCCTCATTAACATTTATCTACTCAATTACTCAATTATCTATTCATTTGTTCATCTCTGCCTCTGTCTTGCCTAGGCCTTGCCTTCGTTTGTTCTTTTTATCTATCTTCACTTCGTCTTGAGCATTGGCAGAGTGCAGCCGCATTTGGTTCATATACATTTCCAAAACTTATCAATTGAATCGACATTGTTCATAAGCAAACTTTTATTATTAAAGCTAAGTGAAAGTTGAAGCTGGCGTATATTTTATTTTGGAGATCTAAACATCAAAACATTTCTGGACAAACATAAATAGCTGCCGAAAAAGCTCGGTTGCTTCAAACATTTGGTGACCCGCCCGACGTGATTTACATACATTGAATTATTGTGAAACAAACTAATTAACTAAAAGACAATCTCAAACATTGTGCTAATAAATAAAGTTAATTAAATTCGTCAAATTCAAACATCGCACAAAAATTCGTACAGACATTTGCAAGTGCCGTTACTCGCGAAAATACTACACACACACACACACACAAGCGCAAGTCTGCATGTGGCCGCACACATCTACACAGGCGCCGTTGGATCTTTACAGTGCAGTCCAAAAATATTAGGCTTGGTCAAAGCAGAACCGCGTGGCCTTTTTATACCCTGTTCCCATTGAAAATGGGAAAAGGGGGATCATGAAGTTGTGCGAATGTATGTAACAGGGAGAAGGAAAATTTTCCGACCCCATAAAGTATATATATTCTTGATCAGCATGAACAGCCGAGTCGATATAGCCATGTCCGTCTGTCCGTCTGTCCGTCTGTCCGTCTGTCCGTCTGTCCGTCCGTCCGTCCGTCCGTCCGTCCGTCTGTCCGTCTGTCCGTCTGTCTGTCTGTATGAACGCGTCGATCTCAGAGACTATAAGAGATAGAGCCACAAATTTTTGCACGAAGGTAGATTTATGCTGTACGCAGATCAAGTTTGTTTCAGATTTGAAAAATTCCACCCCGTCCCCCTTTTATCCCCAAAAAACCTAGACCTCCTCTATAAATCCAAGACCTAAAAAGCCGTCAGATCCACAATTTTCAAGTTAGAGCCTCGTGGTTTAGTATACATCAAGCTAGGCTCAATATCTATCTATTCTGAAAAGTACAATCAGATCGGACCAAAAACACCGTTATAAGTTATAAGCGAAACAGTTGGACTGATAATAGCCCTCAGGACTAGAAAAGTATTGCCTACATTTAGGATGACATCTTCAAAAATTCAAAAACAAATAAATGAAAATAAATGAACAGGGTATTTTGTGGTCGGGAAACTCGACTGCAGCGCCCTTACTTGTTAAACCTGTGTTAGTGTGGGTGACCTTCAAAGTAAAGTGAACAGTTCCTTCTCGCAATTTCGTTGGAAATAAAGACACGTGTAAAGGTACAGTCGCAGCTGAAAAATGACTCCACCTCATGAGCAGTTGGAAGTGGCGAATCGAATCGCATATCTAAGTTTGAAGACACAATCAGTCTAT
Source organism: Lordiphosa fenestrarum (assembly GCA_035044985.1). Lineage (NCBI taxonomy): Eukaryota > Metazoa > Arthropoda > Insecta > Diptera > Drosophilidae > Lordiphosa > Lordiphosa fenestrarum. The sequence goes on from JAWNNO010000558.1 coordinate 3,033, forward strand.
GATAGACTAAATGAGGTGAAAAATAAATTGTGTCCTGACAGCCTTTCTCAATTCGATGAGTACGAACTTAGAGAATTTCTACAATTGGCTTCGGATCTCAAGTCCAACTTCGACAAGGCTCATTCTAATCTGGAGGAGCTTGACTTCGAAGCTATAAACAGTGAACTGCGTGACGAATTCGACACATCTCTGTCGGCCGTAAAGGTGGCTCTGCAGCGCGAAATGGGTAAGCGTAGCAGCGTACACTGCTCCACCTTCCGGCCAACCACAGGAGACGAGTCACAGCCAATTGTCCTTGTGGCCAACCGATCGAGGTTGCCCCAGCTCACTCTACCCACATTTAGCGGCTCGTACACGGAATGGAATGATTTCTATTCCATGTTCATCACCATAGTGGACAAAGAGGCAGACCTGACACCAATTGAAAAGCTTCAGCACCTGCGTTCCTGCCTTACTGACGCCGCTCTGGACACCATTCGATCGTTAGAAATCAGCAGCGCCAACTATAAGGCTGCCTTGGATCTTCTTGAGAGCAGATTTAGTAACAAGCGTCTTATATTTCAGGCACACGTCAGAGAGATCTTTGGGCTGAGCAAGGTGGAGGCTTCGGTTGGCAAGTTACGCGAGTTGACAGACAACGTCACATCACATATGCGAGCACTTCAAGCACTGGGTTCCAAGGAACAAATCGCTGATTCCATCATCGTTCAATTCTTGCTGCAAAAACTCGACAAGTCAACTCAAACTAGGTGGGAAGAGAGCTGTGACTGCAGTGAAATACCATCGTGGAACAAACTGTCTACGTTCTTAGAGAAGCGATGTCGGCTGCTTGAGAACATCAACTACTCCTTGCAGACGCCGAGCAGTCAATCTGGAAAAACTGCCAAAGCTGTGAGTACTAATCAACGAAAATCATTTGTAGCATCAACTCCAGCAACATTTTGCTGCGTGTTTTGTAACAATTCGGATCACTCCATATACCGATGCCCAAGCTTTGTAAACTTATCTCCGAATTCTCGTCAGAAAGAAGCGAAAAGGCTGGCTCTATGCCTCAACTGCCTAAAGAAAGGACATCAGATGCGAGACTGTAAGTCTAGCCAATGCCGAAGTTGTCATGGGAAGCATCATACGCTCTTACATTATGACCAGGTAGCTTCATCTGGCGGACTAGAATCGCTGACGTATTCGGCACCTCAGCTCAGCACAACGCCTTCTCCACCTTCCGCTCTTGCCGCTAGCTCTCAATCTGATATGGTGCTTCTAGCCACTGCCAGCATATTGGTCAAGAACCGGGCTGGAACTCTCGTCCCATGTCGTGCCCTTCTTGACTCTGGTTCGCAACTGCAATTTGTAACCAGACGCCTTGCTAATCATCTCCAGCTTCAAAAAACAAAAACTTTGACCTCAGTTTCGGGCATAGGAAATTCTGATTTCTCCACTGAGGGTTATTCTGTCGACCTCAACATAAAGTCAAGAATCTCGAATTCTTCAGTCACCGTCACAGCTGTTATAGCACAGACAATCACCGACAGTCAGCCTAGCTTCCCATTGAACACTGCTGACTGGAGCATCCCATCAAACATACAGCTAGCTGACCCACAATTCCACACGCCCCAGCGCGTTGACTTGCTCATCGGAGCAGGCCTTTTTTTTTAATTGCTTTGTGTGAGTCAGATTCAGCTTGTACCTGGGCTGCCTCTTCTGCAAAAAACTCGTTTCGGCTGGATCGTATCCGGCAGTGGCCAACTCGCCACAAAATCGTCATCTCTCGTCGCACTTTCCAAATCCTCGGCTGACGCCATTCCTAGCACTCGGTTAGACGAATTGGTTCATCGTTTTTGGGAAGTTGAACACTCATTTGAACCCATCTCGAAAGCTACGAAGGAAGAACTTTCCTGCGAGGAGCATTTCCAGCAACACTTCACAAGGTTGCCTTCCGGAGAGTATTCCGTTCGTCTGCCCTTGAAATTAAGTCCGGCGGCGCTGGGCGACTCATATCTGCAGGCTCGACGTCGCTTTGAAAATTTGGAACGCAAACTGGAACGCAACCCAAAGTTAAAGGAAAAATATTCGGCATTTATTAAGGAGTACGTCAATCTTCAACACATGTCGCTTATTACAGATTCTGCTGTCAATGAATGTAAATATTTTCTTCCTCATCATTGTGTCATCAAAGAAGAGAGCACGACCACTCAATTGCGAGTAGTTTTTGATGGTTCTGCTGCGAGTGCATCTGGTCTCTCGTTAAACGACATTTTAATGGCTGGTCCAACTATCCAGCCCAAGCTCCTTAACATTTTGATTCGTTTTCGAACATTTGTAATCGCACTTACAGGGGACATATGTAAGATGTACCGATGTGTACGCATAAGCCCTCCAGACAATCTATTACAGTGCATATTGTGGCGTGACGCCCCAGAAGAGAAGTTGCAGGTCTACAAATTAGACACAGTTACCTATGGCACTAAACCTGCAGCATTTCTTTCGATTCGAGCAATGCAACAACTTGCTCAGGATGAGGCTAATGTGAACCCCATAGGCTCCCAAATCGTTCTGCGCGATTTCTACGTGGACGACATGATTTCGGGAGGAAATACTACCAAAGAGGTGAATGAAATTAAGCAACAGACAACGGATCTTCTCGCCAAGGGTCATTTTAAGATACGGAAGTGGTGTTCCAACAGTGCTGAGGTACTACGGAATATCCCTAATGCGGAGAAGGAAGGCTTGCTGAAGTTCGATGATGGCAATGACATTACAAAGGCCCTTGGTCTCGTTTGGGAACCTGCAAAGGATTGTTTCCTTTTCTCTTTTAATCCTCAGACAAAGGCACTCTAAGCGATCAATCCTGTCAATGATTTCGCGTTTCTATGACCCCCTTGGTCTCATTGGCCCCACATTGACAAGAGCAAAGATTCTTTTACAAAGAATTTGGAGAGAGAAGATACACTGGGACGAAAGCCTACCAGAGTCCTTGGAGTCCGCTTGGTGCGCCCTTTGTGAGGATTTTGTCAATGTTCAGCACTCAATATTCCCTCGCTGTGTTCTGCGGTTTGGCGCATCATTGGAAATCCATGCCTTTTGCGATGCCAGCATCGAAGCGTATGGGGCCTGTATTTATGTACGCTCATCCCAGGATGGCAAGATTGAGGTGCATCTGCTCTGCTCAAAGGCTCGTGTCGCACCATTGAAAACCTTGACAGTACCAAAACTGGAGCTCTGCGCTGCGAAATTATTGGCTCAACTGGTGAACGAAATCCGAGAAATGAACCTGTTCGAATGTCCTTTTCATTGCTGGTCAGACTCCTCTGTAGTACTGTCATGGATTCGCGAGGAACCAGCTAAGTTCAACATATTCGTCTCCAGTCGCGTCAGTGCCATACAACAGCTCACAGATGGCATGATATGGCATCACATCCCGACAGAGCTAAACCCAGCAGACGTTTTATCGAGAGGAGCATCACCAACGGAGCTGAAGCGATCGTCACTATGGTCAACCGGTCCAAAGTTCCTGCAATCTGCAACAAGTGCCTGGCCCAAGTCATGTCTTCCCGCGCAACCGCTGCCAGAAGTACGAAAAAAGGTCTTGGTTAGTCTTAGAGTCGATGCCGGTCTCTCTTACAGGTTCAAGTACATAAAAATGCAACGCATATTTGGGTACGTCTACAAATTCATTTCATCGTCAAGATCGCCACACCTTACAGTTGACCAAATTCAATATGGAACTCGCCTCCTACTTCGCTTGGTCCAAAAGGATGCACTTTGGGAAGACTACAGAACTTTGTTAGCGCGAAAGACAGTCAGCACTTCAAGCAGAATTTCATCTCTAGCCGTCTTCCTAGATGATTTTGGACTCATGCGTGTGGGAGGTCGTCTTAAGCATTCTTCCCTGAGCTTTGATGCCCGTCATCCTATAGTTCTGCCTAAGAATCATCCCTTAACCGCTGCAATCATAGCTGAGTTTCACAACAAATTCCTGCACGCTGGTCCGCAGTCCTTATTGGCTTCGATTCGTCTGCAATATTGTCCAGTAGGAGGAATGAAGGCAGTAGCGCACGTGCTGAGAAAGTGTGTCCGATGTTTCCACGCAAGGCCCAGACTTGCCGAGCACCTAATGGGGGACCTACCAAAAGATCGCGTTGAAGCTGCTGCAGCATTTCAAATCACTGGTGTGGACTACTGTGGCCCATTTTATTACAAGCCTGAGACTCGCAACAAATCGCCTATCAAATGCTACATTAGCGTCTTTATTTCTTTCAAAACAAAAGCCATTCACCAAGAGCTGGTGAAGGATCTGTCCACAATGGGATTCCTTAATGCTCTAAGACGATTCACATCAACACGTGGGAAGCCCACTTGCATTTGGTCCGACAACGCGACCAACTTTGTGGGAGCAAAGAATGAGCTGGATGATCTGCGAAAGCTGTTTCTTAACAACAACCACATCGATGCTGTCCATGCCCATTGCCTAGAGGATCAAATAAAGTGGAAGTTCATACCGCCTCGCTCCCCTCACTTCGGAGGACTTTGGGAGGCTGCGGTAAAAATGGCAAAACATCACCTCTATCGCTCCATGGGAGGATCGCTGCTAGGATTTGATGAGCTGCGCACTCTGGTATGCCAGATCACCGCCATAGTTAACTCCAGACCTCTTCTTTCACTTTCAGAAAACCCAGATGATCTCAATGTCCTGACGCCTGCGCACTTCCTAATTGGTCGTCCATTCACCTCGGTTCCTGAACCTGAGCTGACTAAGCTTAACTACAACCGGCTTTATCATTGGCAGCGTGTTTGTTTTCACCAGCAGGTATTCTGGAAGAGATGGTCTGAAGAGTACCTCACTCAACAGCGTTCCAAGTGGCGGACACCCAAACCCGGAATCAAGATCAATGACGTCGTCTGCGTGAAAGACGAAAACTTGGCACCTATGAAATGGCCTCTTGCCAGGGTCATCGAACTCGTCGTCGGCAGTGATGGAATAGCGCGTGTGGCCGTACTGCGCACCTCGTCTGGCACCACTCGGCGTGCAATCAACAAGCTGTGCGTTCTCCCAATTGCTGAAGATGTTGAAAGCCCGATCCTTTCAACGGGGGGAGGATGTTCGGAGCAGTAGGTGGCCCCCAGGAAAGACCACTAAAATCATTATGCATCAAGTTATACTGTAAATCTAATCTCTCTCTATTATTTGCCCTCATTAACATTTATCTACTCAATTACTCAATTATCTATTCATTTGTTCATCTCTGCCTCTGTCTTGCCTAGGCCTTGCCTTCGTTTGTTCTTTTTATCTATCTTCACTTCGTCTTGAGCATTGGCAGAGTGCAGCCGCATTTGGTTCATATACATTTCCAAAACTTATCAATTGAATCGACATTGTTCATAAGCAAACTTTTATTATTAAAGCTAAGTGAAAGTTGAAGCTGGCGTATATTTTATTTTCGAGATCTAAACATCAAAACATTTCTGGACAAACATAAATAGCTGCCGAAAAAGCTCGGTTGCTTCAAACACATATGATTGGAAATGATTCAGACGGAACACTTAACTTAAACGAAGGTATATCTTGAGGTTGTGCAAATCAAAACTTTGAACTACTTGACTCTCAAGTAGTTTCCGAAGACAACCTAGACACAAATACTTGCTTACGCGGTGCAATAACGGAAAGTAGAGGAGGTTGAGGAGGAATGGGAACGGAGACAGAGACATTGCCAACAGGTTCAGGCGACACTATTGGAGGCTGCTCGAATCTACGGACAGAAGGTTTATCTAAAAGACTACCAACAGCTTTATTCGGGGAGGGGATAGGAGACAAATCAAGCATATTGCCTGGTGAGACAGACAATGAAATTGTTGGCGACCTTTCGATACTATTGAGTAAAAATTGGTTCGAGTTGCCGGACACGGGTGGTGGCACATCTAAAAATTGAGGCTCTAACCAACGCGAGGGTGGTGACTCGAACTTATATTCACTTAGCATCTCGGAACTTGCGAGAAACTCGCTTGCGAGATGCTTAGTTAGTTGGTGCATTTTGTCAAATTTTTTTTTTTACGTCGAGGAACATCCGCGAGAAATTAAATTGTTTTCCAGCGCACAAAGGGCATGACCAATTCAAAGCTACACAATCCTTTTTAGGCGAGTAAACTTTTTCTAGATCAGCACATTTAATATGCATACTATTGTCGCACAACCAGCAGGTAACAAACCGAAGTTGTTCCGACTCACTTGCATTCTGCAGGGACTTTTTGCAGCACGACATAATGCACCAAATTTATCAGAGGGCCTCAAAACTAAAGAGAAAGCGGAGCAAAGCTCGTATCAAGAAATCAGAAAAAAACAAAAACAAAAACACCCACAGAGCGCAGTTCGATAGCGAGCGTTCTTAGCTTTGAGAGCAGAGCAACAGCAAAGCTGAGTGGGAGTTAAGCACAAAAAGAAAAGAATATGCACAAGCGATCGCACACACAAACCTGTTTAAAGAGGGGGAGCTGCTAAGCAAGCAAATCAAAAACACTAACAAAATACACAGCACAGACGCCGCAATAATAAAATTTGCTAAATTAGCAATGTTAAGATGCACAACTGAAAAGAAAAGCACAAACCGATAGTGGGCAACACTAATAATATTAATTACGTTAGATTTTCGACAAAATTGGCACGTTAAACGACACAAGAAATTATTTGTTGCGGAGCACAAAAAAACACGTCAATTACTCACAAGAGTCTCTCTCTCTTGTTCGTCTTTGTCACCGGAAGAGCAAATTTTGGTCCTAGTGATAAGAGCCATTCTGTATGATCTGGGAATTCGATGTTTGATTTGTTGACAAACAATTCTTGGTTTGTAGTTAGTCCATATTCCCTGGTTTTGACGGTTAGTGCTTTGGTAATTTTGTTGCTGGTTGTCATGTCGGTTATGCTGCGGATTGCCCGGTAGGCATTTTTCTGTTTATTTTCTATATCTGTGAGTACTGTTTCATTTAGTGTGGTTTTTAATTTGTGGTAAGTATGCGTCGTGTCTCGTTTTGTCTCCTTTATCTCTATATTAAGTTATTTAAGAAATAAGTTTGTGACTAGTTTCTGCAGTTCTTTTTGTGTGTCATGTAGTGTGATATTATGTCGTAGGGCGTTTGTTTTCCCCTGTAAATGTTTTGGTACTATTCTAAATTCTTTACACCTAATTAGATACTTTAGTCTCTCTCGCTGTTTTGCGAGTCGTTTCTGGCACTTAAAATAAGACTTAATATATATGTAGGTTTGCTCGTCATACCTGAGACGCAAATGTTGCATGTACCCCTTCATCTTTAGTGCTTTTAATTGAATGTCGGTTTACCCTCCAAGTTCGGTTATGTGTTGGTTCTGGTTGTAGGCCGTTTCGTTGTTCCAATGAAGTTCCAATAGGGTTATTTTAGGCCGTCTTCCTTGCTGCAGATAATTTCGTATAAAAAGAGAGTACATTCATACATATACAGCCATGCTCCGGCTTTCACTTATTTTTACGAATTGCGATTTCAGCAAATTCGTACGATTTCAATTTAGAGCGCTCCGAAATTCGCCAGTTTTTGTTATCGATAGTGTTCCATTCCCAACTTGTTTTGTGTCATTTCACATAACAAAAACAGCTGATGAGCACCACTACTCATGCTATCGATAGTTATATATCGATATATACCATGGCCAAATCGCAAATTGTTGTTGTTGTGAGCAGTTTTCCATCTCGCTCAATTTTGTGTATCTCTATTAAATAATTGTTTAAAATATTGCCTTAGTGCGAATGGAGCGGGAGAGTCCGTAAGACAAATCTAAAAAGGTCAAGGAACTGAATAAAAATAGTTCCGTGGGCTGTCTGTTTGTGCATCAACCTATATTTTGCATTTACTTTTCATTTCACGGACTCAGATGTCGCCGGTTTAAAAACGCCAAAACTGCGATTTCCGAGTGTCGGAGCACCAACTTTTACGATTTGATGATCAAATCGCAAAGTTTTTGCGAAAGCGAAAATGGGAGCATGGCTGATAAACACATATTCACTACATATAAACATCATTATTTGTTTACTAAATACCTAATAGGTTGTCGTCATTGTATTGCACATTGGTTGTTGTTGTCTTTCGTCACTATTGCCATAATTTATAATATGTAATTTTTGATTTTTGTCCAGTAAGTGGGCTAAAACATCTTTAATGCAGGCTACATGGTGCATATAAATATCAATATCGGACGAAGGTGGGATATAAGAACAAGTTATGAATAAAGAATATAATGAAAACGTTACCTTAACGGCAACAAATTCAACATCCACAGGCTTTTTAACAATGATCAGATCGGAACTGTGGCTGGTCTTAACTGCAATCAGTACACCACCACCTTTGCGACCCGGTCGATCATGTCGATAGATAAAAAAGAACAATTGACGAGAATTCATTATCAGAAATTAAGGATTTTAACCAAGTTTCTGAAAATGCAACTATGTCAAATTCCAAAGATGCACTATTCAAAAATTTTAATATAAATGATCAGGTGTATATGCAATTCGTTTATATATCTTGAAAATTATATTCAAATTACAAGGTGTCTTATAATTTTGATTTGAACCTTATAATAATATCCACGAGGTAGTTAATAGTAATAGCAGTAGACTTGTCTCACTACACCGAGTACATGCAACAGATGTCATCAATCGCTTAAGAGACCTTCGCTATATATATCGAACAGACACAAGTTACAACTGTTCTGTTTATACAACTAGCCTTCTTTCTTTTATCAAAGTTGGACGGAAGGGCAGAAAATTTACAAAGCTTCACAGATGCGTTAACTCTCGTGATCGCTAACAGCCAATCATGAGCAAAAAGCTGTCAGTCTAATAAGGACAAACCCACTCAGGGCAAATAAACTCCGGATAGTGAAGTGCAGTGCAACGCAGGGAGTGCTTGCCAATATCATATCATAACAATTCACAACAATTGTTGAATACCAAAAAGAAAAATTTTGTGGTTTTGGTTAGTGAAGTAAGTATTATTACATTTTGCGTCATTTCGTTACTCTCACACAAAAGGCATAACGCGTCCAGGACGATAACCATCAGTGCTGGCACCTTAGCTTGTGATTTAATGTGTGTTGGTTTTAGCCGTTTTGAGGCAAAATATTTTTCATTGTTCAGATTGTAGTTGTTTGTCCCTGTCTTTTTGCGACCAACTCCATAATTATAATAGGAGGAAATTCTTTTTTTTTATTGTTTATTTTGGAGGTAGACGATATAAAGTGGAGACAAGTGATTAGAGTTTGGGAGATGAGGCTATCCGGCGGTTAATATGGCGAAAATAAATAATCTTTTTATTCACAATCCCATTTATTATTTTTATTATATTTTTTTTTATTTTTAATTCTAAATCCAAACAGGTTATGAGTACCAACACCAACTCAGAAACAAAATTTCCGGTACCACAGGCCGGAATTAACATGGACAGAGAGGTGGGAGCAGCACGTCTTCTGGTGCAAAAAATAAGAAATCCTCTGCTGCCTCTAGAAAGAAAGTCCTCAGCCAGCAATCAGCAGCTGGGACTTCGACCAACGGGGCAGCAAAGAGCTCGAATATTGTTTGCAACAGAGCCGTGGTGTTTACCAGAGCCGACCCATCCAAGGTCGGAACCGGGCATCATGGCAAGACTTATCGAATCCTGAAACGTCTGGCAACCAACCTGATCAGGAAGGACCAGAAGTCGAAGGAAGACTACGCCAAAGTCCAGGAAGACATTGCCTGGGCGAGGGAAGTTCTACTAAACTTCTCTCTAGACATGACTCCACCTGGGCAGCAACCTGCTGCCGTAACTAACAAACTGACCCCACCTGAGCAGCCGTCCACTGCAAAGAGGGATCGGTCCATGGATGAGCAGCAACCGCTGTCGTCCAAACGTCCAAAGACACATGGAGCACCCCTTCCAGTCTCTTTTGTCGGGATGGCAAAAATCAAAAAGATAGTGGGCGTTTGATCGAGGCGGCAACAAGCCGCGTCACCCTGGATCTGCTTCTTGCAAAACCCTGGAGCACCTCCCTGCTGTTACAGTTTGGGGTGGTTTCAGGGAAACATCCGAGTGGTGGCTTACTAGGATGAGAGATCTGAACCGGGCAGCCATAGCAAAGGTCAGGGAGGTATATACAGGGGCAAAACTGAAGGAAGTGGATGCCACGGACATACCATCTTGCCCGAGGGCCTGAGTATGGTTACCGTGCACCCATCGGAACCAGAAAAAATAATCCAACTAATGAAGATGCTGAATCCTGGTGTACCCACCAGCAACTGGAAGGTGATTAGAGTGGAGCGCTCAACACGAGCAACCACTATGGTCACCTTCCAGGTTGATGATGAGACGGTTGAGCATCTTACCAAATGTAAAGGAGTCCTAAATTATGGATTTCAAAGACTCTTCATGAATGTCTCCGAAACCGACACATCAGAACTTGCTAGTTTAGCAGCAAGTGTTGATATGGAGGAGCAGAGTGATGAAGAGATGGAGGTAAAGCGTACCCCTTAACCAGAGGACCGCTGTGGCTACATCTCAGGAAGGTCTGACTATGGACCAGCTTTCGGGCGCTTGTATTCCGAGCAGGAGCTTCTCCAACCGGAGGATGCCGATGCCACCTTGACGGAGGAGATATTCTCTGAAAATGATACGGATGCTGCAAATAAACCTACACCACTCTAAAGCAGCAACCGCTGCACTTCTACTTCGTCTATCCTCGGGCGAAGTAGATATTGTGTTTGTCCAAGAGCCAGGGATTTCTGGTAACAGAATAAATGGCTTGAGGACACCAAAATATAACCTTTTATACACGAAGGGTAAGGAAAAAATATAACATGTATTTTGACCAAAAAACATTTCAACACACTTCTACTTCCTCAGTTCAGTGATGGAGACATAACCACGGTCAGCCTGAAACTGGGGAGTTAGACCATCAGGCTGGCCTCTTTTTATATGGCTCATGACACCGAGAGTCCTCCACCACGTACTTTATACCGGGACATAACCGGAAACAGCACACAAACAAACACAAGCCTTATCTTAGGAGGCGATGCCAACTCACACCACACACTATGGGGCAGCACAGATATCGACGAGCGCGGTGAGTCTCTGTACAATTACCAATTACAGACAAATCTGCAGATCGCAAATAAAGGAAACGACCCTACCTTTATTATCAAAAACCGAAAGGAGGTCTTAGATATTACCCTTATCTCCGAAGACCTCTGTGATCAATTGGTTTCATGGAAGGTGCTGCCAGAGCAGCCCTTCTCTGACTATAGATACATAGAGGTCTTATAGCGCAAATAAGTGTCCTTCACCCAAAAAGATGCAGAACCCGGAAAAGACAAACTGGGAAGTACACAACAAACTTCTCTCGAAAAAGCTTGAACCGTCCCCACCATATACACCTAGTACTTGGAAACAGATAGATGATCTCGTCAATACGCTCACCAATGCGTATGTGGCCTTTTTTAATAGGGCTTGCCCCCCTCGAAAAATAAAATCCACCATTAAACCACCCTGGTGGCCTGCAGAGCTTGACAAGCTCCGAAAAAGTGCAGACATGCATTCAACGTAGCCAAATGTAACGATCAAACTATCACTTGGGAGTTATATAAACAAAGGCGAAACACTTACAAGAAAGCTATCAGGAAGGCTAAACGCTCCTTCTGGGCCAACTACTGTAGCAACATAGAATCCACCTCTGATGCATCTCGGCTCAGAAAGATCCTGGCAAGCTCACCAACTCCGCCGGGACTCTTACAAAAAACAGAAGGAACCTGGACCGACTCAAGCGAAGAATCTCTAGATCTTCTGCTAAGTACTCACTTTCCCGAGTGCGCCCTTAACCCAATAACTAAAATTACGTGAGCACCATTGTCACTGAGGCCAGAATTAAGTGGGCTATCGATTCATTCGAGCGTTTAAATCGCCTGGCCCAGATATCATATTTCCAGCCCAACTACAACACAGCATTGGGTACACAATGACCTTGTTTTTTAACAATCTATGTAAGCTGTCTCAAAATTAACTATATTTCTACCAGATGGAGAGAAACAAAAGTGGTATTCATACCGAAGGATGGCAAAGCTTCACATGTGAAACCATACGATTATAGGCCAATCAGCCTAACCTCATTTCTACTCAAAACTCTTAAGAGACTTTAGACGCACACCTGAGGCAAACTATAAGTCCCGGTCATGAAAATGTGGTAGTGCAGACTTCGACCTGAATTGGGGTTAGTTTTTTTGTTATGCGTAATTCGTGCATGTGAATATGGGATTTGTAGTTGTGATTGGGTGATCGGCTCTTGCTTCGGATAGGTTGGGGTAGCTGCAGCCTTGGCTGGTGTTTTGGAGGCGGGTTCAGCTTTGGCGGGTGTGGCCGTCGCAGCTAGAGCTGGTGTGGTCTCTGGTGCAGCCTCAGCCTCTTCGTCCTGGCCCTCCACCTCCTCCTCGCCATTATGTTCGCCAGCGGCTTTCTCTTCGCCAGCCTCCTCCTCACCCTCGGCATTGTCCTCAACCATCTCGACATCGTCATCATCGCCAGTGGCCTCGGAGGGATCGTACAGCTCACCCTCAGCACCTTCGGCGGACTTTTCGCCGGCGGCATCGTCAGCAGCCGGAGTCTCGGTCTCCTCCAGCTTGCGCTTCTTGCGCTCATTCTCCTCCAGAGCAGCAGCAGCACGCTTCTGGGCAATCTTGGTGTCGCTGGACTTCTCGTTGATGAACTTGAGGAAGTTGCGGTGATGGGTGGCGGTGCGCGAGTGAATCTCGGCGGTCACCTCGGTGTCGAAGAACTTGCTGCACACCGAGCACTCGAAGCACTCCAGCTTGGAGATGAGGGCGGAGCCCACTGGACGCTGCCAGTTGTATTTGGGCAGACGGGTGTCCACCTCGCTGGGGATCTCATCGCCGTCGGAAAAATCGAGTATACAATCCTCAGGATCGACGGGCAGAGTCACCTCTTCCTCCTCCTGGCTCTCATTGAGATCTTCACCCTCCTTGGTCTCATCAGCGGCCTCCTCACCCTCTTTGGGCCTCGGCACCCTCCTTCTTGGCCTCAGCCTCAGCGCCCTCGCCCTCCTTCTTCACCGGCTTCTTCTTGCGCTTCTGGGGTGGGCGCATATCGCGGGTCTCCTCCTCCTCGGTGCTGATCGGCAAGGTCTGATGCTTGCGTTCACCCACCTTGGTGTTGCTCTCGGCGGCCTTCTTCAAGTGATCGGCCGACAGCAAATGACTATCGTAGTCGATGCGAGTGGCAAACTCCTTGTTGCACTCCACACACTTGGGATGCAAGAACTTCTTCAGCTGCAAATGGCCCTCGGACTTGCGATGCGTCGAGATGTGACCATGGAAGTTCAGATCGCACATGGTGTCCAGCTGCCGCTGCTTGCTCTTGCCCATGCGCTTCAAGCGATCAAACTCAATCGACTTCAGTTGCTCAGCGATCTTGGCCTCGTGCCGGATCATATTGGCCTTGAGGCGATAGATCTCCTCAATGCCCTCGCGCATCATCAGATGGGTGCGTCCCTTGATGTGGTTCTCAAACGAGTTGGCGTCCCGCATGTGCTTATTGAACAGATGGCAATAGAACATGTCATTCGGCACGCTAGCGTAGGGCGATTCCTTGGTGCTCTCGATTTTCTTTTCGCCAGGAGTAGGTTCCTTCTTTTTATTTTGGTTGGCATTTTTAGCCAAAAGTTTCTTGGCACGATCAAAAGCATTTTGCTTGCGAATACCGCCGCCGCCCTGCTTTTGCGGAGGCTTGGGACCACCAACGACGCCACGATTTTGGAAACCTCCTTGGCCACGACGGTTATTGAGACGATTGCCGACGCCGCCGCCGCGTGAGACCAGCGGGCCACCACGTTGATTACGATTTCCTATGCCACCACCACCGCGTGGCAAATCCAACAGGGAGGGTGGATTCTGATTTCTAAACAAATTGCTGGCCAAATTGATGGCCTGGGCATTCATTTGGCCGCCACCTTGACGCATATTATTGCCAAATTGGCCGCCGCCGGGATTTTGGGATTCCCAGGGTGACATGTTCATGCCGCCTATTCGATTGGCGCCCATGGGTCCGCCATAGTTGTTGTTGCCGCCGCCAAAGTTGCGATTGCGATTCTGATTGCCACGGAAAGCCATATTGTTGTTGGGCTTTAGATTAGTGTTGGGTGGACGTTGCTGTTGTAGCGGGTTTCCGTTGACTTTAACGGTTCTTAATGGGTTATTGCACTTTTTTAATTGTTAATATTTGAAACACACGTTTATTGCTGCTGCCTCAAAAATGTGCCTTTTCAAAGATGGCCGACTGTGATGTGAAAAAATATTACTTATATATATTTTTTCTACGCAGACACAAACGAGAACAAACGAAATGATCCGAACGATGCCTTCGTCACCTTCCCTAACCCCAAAGTTTTGTTGTGGGCAGCCGCAACCCCTAACCCAGTGCAAAACCCCAATTCAGGTCGAAGTCTGCCCTACCACATTTTCATTGGTCCTCTACGAGCCGGATAAGACGAGAGACGACGGTCAGAAATCTGAAGTCTCCCCCTAACCCCAGCAAGCATCGGTGGATTTCAACAACAACAACAAGTTAAGTGCATTGTTCCAAAGCAACAACAACAAGTTAAGTGCATTGTTCAAAGCGCGATGTATCCTCTTATACCTACATATATACATATATGTCTCACACTGTGAACTGCCACTCCATTTAGCTTCGGCAATTTTCTGGCCTCCAAATTTGTTCCGGCAACATTCCAGCGTGGTTAACTCTTTAAACCCCAAGTTAAAATGGGTGGACCTAAAAAATATTTCACTTCATATTTTTAGTGGTACGGCCACAAAGGTTAACTGATATGAATTTCAAAGATCTACGAATCCTAGATCGTCCTTACGAAAACGATTCCTAAAAACCTTTCTAAAATTCCTGAAATTCAGCTAATCAAATTTCTCTCGTAAAGCAGCTTTTTATATATTATTTTAACTATTCTGAACTAGCACAATTTTGTTTTTTGCAAATCAAACCAATGGATTTAATAGAAATGATTAAAATGTAGATTAATGAGAAACTGCGCAACCAATTGAGTTTACCACATTCACAAAATTGGCGGAAAAAGTGATCAGCTGTTGAGTTATCGACATAATTTAGGGTTACCAACACTTTTAATATAAAAAAGGAATGTTGCTGAACTGCATCAAATTCATGTTTGACAATTTTATAATCCACACTGAAAAATAATTGTATTAATTCGGTATGATGCAGATCTGCATGTAAAGGGTTAAAATATATATGCATATGTAGATATGTAAAATTGCACCCTCCAAAAAATTCCTATTCATTTGTACACATCCACACATACATACATATGGGTCATTCCATGTGAACTCAGCCACCCGAAATGTTTTTATGTCAAAAATAAAAATTGATATTCCCGCCTTAAAGCTCTACTCATCGAAAGTATATTTCTATTTTTTGACATCCCCACCACTAACAGTTCGCGAGATAAACGACGAAGAATATAAAACTTTGAAAAATCATAACTTTACAACGGTGCATCCGATTTCAACGGCATAAATTGTGATTATACTAATTTCATCTCTTCTATCCATGAAAAAATAAGAGAGCCCCATGAGTCCATTCTTTAACATAGTTTTCGCGATATTTACTGGTTTTTTACCATTTTCTTAAAGAGGGCCCACCGATATTTTCATGAACTATTTTTTTTCATGTAAAGATTGTCCATATACACATTATAGAAAAAATCTCCTGATGGCTCCGGCGCTTAATTCGCGTTCGCCCGATTTGACGCCGCCTGACTTCTTCTTGTGGGGATATTTAAAGTCAAAGGCTTACGTTAACAAGCCAAGGACCGTAGAAGAGCTCAAGGACAACATTCGTGAAGAAATAGCCGCTATTCCGGCCGAAATGTTGGCGAAAACGATGGAAAATGCTGCAAAAAGGGCACAATACGCCATCAACGCCAGAGGCGGCCATTTGAGAGATATCATATTCAAAAATTGATGTAAACAAATCTACTTGGAACAAATTAAATGATTAAGATTGCCAACCGCCAAATTTTTATTTTTTTCTTTGATTTTTTTAAAAAAAACATGGGTCCGTCGAATATGGGCAACCCTGTACTTTAAGAAATATCAGCTTTGAGCTTTCATGAACATATTGCAAGCGAACAAGGCCGTACCCGAAGAGGTGTCAGACGAGCGCAACTTATTTTGAGATGAACTTAAAATTCGTCTCAAACCTAAAATAGTTCATGAAAATTAAGAATTAGTAATTAGTTACCAAACAACCCCTCTCAACCACACCCCCTCCCCCAGCTCCTTGCAAAATTCGACGGTACGTCCATGCTGGCATTGTTTTCTATAACACACACACGCACACGCACACGGCAAGGCCAAATTAAAACGATTGATCAAAAACGATATTCCGATATTTTAGTAATTTACCAAATTTTCACAAGAATAAAGCACAAAGTGACACTTATGAGCAGCGTCGTCAATTCAAATAAATGTTCTGCAGAGGGACACGCAAATTACCTAGCGTAACGAAATATATGTAGTTATAAACCTATTCTACACCTGTCAAATTAATACAAAAAAAATTGTTATTAAGTTCGGTGAAGCCGTTTCGGAGGAGTTTTTTAACAAACATGTGACACGAGATTTTTATATATATAGATAAAATAATAATTACAAGGTTAAAGGGATTTTTAGATGCATGAATATTCTTTAATCACACAATTTGGCTTGATGGAAAAAGTGTAACGTCCGTAACGTAACGTCCGCAACAGACAAAAATTAAGATTTTTTTAACGGGACTACTTATCATTCATTTGAAGGGTGGATTGAAATGGTCATATACTCCTCTTAATTTTCTGTTTATGGACTTTTTTGGTTTTATTATGCAACATTCGCTAAAAAATGTGCAAATGCACATAAGCCTCAAGGTCGACTTCCATTTTTTGTAACGTCCGCAACGGAATTTTAAGCAAGCATAACTTTTTTTCAAAAACCTTTTATTTTAAAAAAGGTTTTGAAGAACTCCCAAAGAACTGCATTTTACAAAAAATTTCATTAAAATATACCAATGGGAACGCCAGCTGTGTCAATTTTAACAAGCAAATTTGAGTACAAATGTAACGACCGCAACGCAGGATTAGCCCATATGTCTGTTTTAATAAAACACACCCCACCAAAACACACCCACAAATACACAATCACAAGTTGCACATTCCGGAGTTGTATGTTTTATTTGTCCATTAAAAACAACAGCAAAATACACAAGGTGATTTAAAAAGACACACACACATCCAAACAAGTGGCCCCAAGTGTTAAGTTGCCGCGAACAAGGTGCAAGTCAAGCTGATCTTCTACAACATTAAACAAACATAGGAAAAGGTTGCACTTGCCACACACATTGTATTGAAAACATTAACAATTGCAAACAATACACAATCCATACACACTTATATCCATACACACTTATATACATACACACTTGTATACATACATTTATATCAGTTTTAAACACAAGCATACGGCAGCAAACAAAGCTGCACCTAGCACCCGTCCATTCGCACAGCCACACACACATTTCTCCAAGTCCATTTCTCCAATAAAATAAAAGAACATAAAATCCAAAAAGTAAACAAACAATTTATTATTTTCATACATATTTATCGATAAGTGCAGTGCTATCGATCGACACACATTGGATTGTGACCCTCTGCACCAAATAAATAAAATTAATTAAATACAAATACAGAAAAAAAAATACCAACATTTTAAAATAACTTCAAGATATTTTATACGAAAAATTGAATAAAGGCACAAAAGTCTCCCACGTTCCCTCAACCGTTCTTCTCTTGTGACTAACCCCATTCAAAGGGAATTCTCGTAGCAAGTGCCATCGTTGCGCACTCCGTTTTTTTTTCTGTCGAAGTTGACCAAAGGTATTTTGGTCGAAGCTCTAGGGAGAGCCTACTATGCCCACTGACAACGGAAAAGACAGGAACCAACTGTCAGTTCCGTCCCATAAGAGTTTAAGTAGACGCTACTCTATCTCGCCATCCCCTTCAGATAGACAGGCCTTGGATTCGTTGCCTACAGGATCAAAGGACCAGTCTTCGACACCTATCCTTAAAAAGGTTTCCAAGTCGACACATAGTGATAAACCAGGGTCCATACCAACGCGATCAAAGACCGCAGAAAGTCAAAGCACAGCAAAGATGGCCTTACATGACTTTATTTCGTGTGCAGATAGACTCAGGCCCGATTTCTCAAAGGTTACGGTTAGCCAACCACCGGTCAGATTTGACTGTCCAGATTACGAGCGGTTAAGTCATTTGGTTTTCTCAGCAGCAGTTTCGCCTGATATCGGCAAATGCCTATCGTTGCTTCAGTGTGACCATACTGTTTGACTAAACTAACGAGTAGACAGCTGACTCGGTTTGGTTTGTTTGTTTTTTAATGCGATTGGTTGTTGCTGCGCATTGTTTTGCGGAAAAGTTGACAAAAATTCGATGTTCCGCCTCATCGAATTGCATTTCCATTGCGTGGAGTTGAAAAATTCGTTTATTCATAAACATTTTGTGTTGCAGCAAATATTAAAATAAACAAAGCAAGTGTGCGGCCAGCTGTTTGTATATCGATACAAAATATCGATAATTTCATCGGGACTGAGCTCTCGGTTAAAGTTGACCGGTGGATGAGCAGTGGTTAAGTTTGTTCCTCCGGTTAAGCCACACACATCATGAGACACTCAAATTCGGTTAAACTGCCTGTCAAGTTGACCAACCGGACATTGAGAAATCGGGCCTCAGTCAGTTAGAGGCCAGGATTACGGCCCCTTCAAATATTAAGGTTTCGCTATATATTGAAGAGTATATAGCGAAACCTTAATATTCCGCCGTGATCAGGTAAAGACCCTATGGGAGAAAGAGAGAGAGCGAGTACGAACGGTGTTCCAGGAATTTGAATGAGGAGTCTCAAAGTGAGGACCTGTCGGCTATGCAGGGCAAGTTAGACCATTGCTACTCGGTGTATGAGAGATGCACGGCAGAGTTGAGTGAGCAAATAGCGTCAACCAACACTCGCGCAAGTCCACCGGTTGCAGCTTCGATGTCAAGAGGCTGCAGCCTACCACCATGTGACACCGAAATCTTCTAAGGTGACTATTTAAAGTGGCCCACTTTCCGAGACTTTTCGGTAGAAAAACTTTTCCACTTAACCTCTAAAACGAGTGGTGAGGCAAGAACAATCGTCTCAAGATCCCCACTAACTAATGCCGGCTTCGAATCCGCATGGCAAGACCTACAGGATCGTTTTGAAAACAAGAGGTTGCTAGTGAATAGACAACTAAAAATCCTGTTTAACCTCCAAGTTATACTATCCGAGTCTGGTCCAGCTTTAAAAGAATTGCAAAGCACAATCGAAGGGTGTTTGAAAGCCCTCAGGCATTCCGATGTTGATACATCCAGCTGGGACTGCCTTCTCGTGTTCATGTCTTCATCAAAACTGCCCAAGCTAACATTGTCATTATGGAAACAATCGTTGTCAGACAAATCCAAAATTCATACGTGGCATGAGATGAACGACTTCCTTAGTGAGCGATACAGGACATTAGAGGCTATCGAAGACGTAAAGCCAGGCACTTCCAGTCAGTCGAATTCCCGCCCATTTAAAAGTCAGTCCGGTAATCAACCTCTAGCCAAGAAAGTTAATTCCTTTGAGACAAAAGTTAACGCAAAAACGCCGACTTGCAAATTGTGCTCAAAGGAAAATCATCCTATTCGCTTGTGTCCTCGATTTCTCCAAATGCCGGTCAACGAAAGAGCGACTTTCATTCGGCAACAGAAGCTTTGCTTAAACTGTTTTGAACGTGGCCACCAACTAAAGGAATGTACCAGTCATCATAACTGCTACACTTGTAAGGGTCGACACAATACCCGTCTCCATCGAATTGATACCTCTGCATCAACGTCTATTCCACACACTAACTCCAGTACCCAGCTTCAAGATCTACAGTCCACTCTATCTATCGAGCAAGCTTGTTCAAATGTTCAAAATTATTTTGCTTCTAGTACGCAAGGAGTTCTTCTAGGCACCGCTGTGGTAAACATTTTGCATAATGGTTCCACTTACCCAGCACGTGCACTAATAGATTCAGGATCAGAGGGTACGTTTATTTCTGAGCGCCTTTTCAAAACGGTGAAGTTACCCTTCCAAAATGTGGAGGCACATGTCTCTGGGTTGAACCAGACGGTTTCAGCTCACTCAAAAAGGCTGTGCCGATTCCATTTAGTCTCGCCTCATAAGCCAAGGATTCAAATAGAAACAACGGCCTATGTTCTCCCGCAATTGGCAGGCAATCTCCCTTCATGCTCAATACCATTCTCCGCTTTAAGAGATCTGACAAATCTCCAATTAGCTGACCCAGCCTTCTCCAAAAGTTCGCAGATCGATGTGTTGATCGGTGCAGACATCCTTCCATCGATTTTGCTGGGCGGCTTCCAATCGAACATTTGCGGCACCCTTATAGGACAAGAGACAATTTTCGGCAGGATTATTTCGGGTCCCGTTTCAAAGGCGAAAGGCCAGTCCATAAAATCCTTTTCCACTCAGATTTCTTTAAGTTCAGAAGCCTCACTTGATCAGCTTCTTACAACCTTTTGGGAGGTGGAAGATATACCGGTGAAACCGGTCAAGGAGTCTGATGCAGTGTGTGAGAAGAATTTTGTAAAGACCACACAAAGAGAGAACAATGGGAGATATATGGTATGGATCCAGAACGAATCACTCTAGGCCACTCCAGATCCATAGCACTGGCGTAGTTTATAAAAGTCGATTAAAGAGAGATACCCAGTTGAAAACTCAGTACGAATCAGTGATTCAAGAGTATTTGGACCTCGGCCACATGCGGCAGGTATCCCCAAACAGTAGTCCAGTCAATATCTACTTACCACATCATGCTGAGCTCAAGCCTGATAGTACTACTACACAAGTACGCGTGGTATTTAACGCATCCAGCAAATCCACGAATGGCGTCAGTCTGAACGATCTCTTAAATCCAGGGCCTGTACTTCAGTCAGACCTAAACATTCAAATTTTGAAATGGCGTTTTTTCCAATTCGTTTTCAATGCCGACATAACCAAAATGTACCGGCAAATCCTTGTGCATCCTGACCATACTCCGTTCCAAAGAATCTTATTCCGCAATTCAGAGGCGTACTCTGTGACTACGAGCTTAGTACAGTTACGTTCGGCATAAACTGCGCTCCTTTCCTAGCCATTCGAGTTCTGCAACAACTTGCGACTGATGTCCAGACTCAATATCCCCTAGCAATTCATGTAGTCAGAAACTATATGTATGTTGATGACGTTTTGGCAGGTGCGCATTCAGAGAGCAAGGCTATTTTATAAATACGTGAGCTGAGGAAAGCTCTTGATTCAGCGGTATTCCCATTAAGGAAGTGGACCTCTAATAAGAAAGGCGTGTTAAAGGACATACCAAATAGTCATTTGCTAAATTCCGAATTCCTGGAGCTCGAAGAAGCCAGTACAGCTAAAACATTGGGTATTCGGTGGAGAGCTACCACTGATGACTTCTTTTTTATTGCTTCCAAATCCGAACTCAGGTCTGCATACACAAAACGCGAAGTCCTTTCCCAAATTTCAAAATTGTTTGATCCAGCTGGCTGGTTAGCTCCGTTCATTGTCCAGTTCAAGATTTTTATGCAGGAGATATGGCTAAGAGAACTAGGATGGGATGAGAATCTACCTAGTGATCTCCTCAAAAAATGGCTAGACTACCTCCAGAGTTATATCCATATTGACCAGATTAGAATCCCGAGGTGGTTAAGGTTTGTTCCTCAAGCAAAGGTGCAGTATCATGGCTTTTGCGACGCCTCACAGCGCGCATATGGGGCAGCCATTTACATTCGCATCGAGAGCTATCAAGGAGTATCATGCTCTCTCCTTACATCGAAAACAAGAGTGGCTCCGGTAAAAACTGTTTCCCTTCCACGTTTGGAACTATGTGGGGCAGTTCTTTTGGCCGAATTATGTGCGGCAATCATTCCACAACTGACTCGACCATTGTCCTCGCTTGGTTAAACAAGCCCCCATGTCAGTGGACCACTTTTGTAGCCAACAGGGTGGCTAAGATCGGCCAGTGTAGCAACGTGGACGACTGGCACCATGTTCAGTCTGAAGATAACCCGGCTGACTTGGCAAGTCGTGGGGTTTCATCCCAGGAGTGAATCAACAGCAGATTGTGGTGGTGTTGCCCTGATTGGCTAACAGCTCCATCCGAAAGGTGGAGGATGCCAGAAGTTCTAGCTCCAGAAACTGATTTAGAGCAACGCGTAGTAAGAACACACTGCACAGCCATTGAATCTTCATCCGATATCCTAAAGAGATTGAGTTATGATCAAAAGACTTTTCCCTGCTGCAGCGCAAAAGCACCGATGCTTTCAGCTTCTACTGTAGCATCAAAGTTTATGCCGAGCGTATAATTTCGTTGGTACAGAGTATGTTATAGACGGACTTGACCGACTTTCTCTTTTATTAATAGTTCTTGATTTTGCAATAAAATTAAAATTTTTAATAAAAACAAGTCCAGAAACTTATGATATTAAGGCTCTGAGCTGTTCATATTGACATTGAACCCTATGTGCTATTTGAGTTGAGCATGAGCCGAGCTGAACTGAGCTGAACTATTTCAAACAGATCATATAGCTCATGCCTCATGTCATGAGCCATATTCGGATGGATCCTGTCTGGTCCATGCGCCTATTAAAATTGCTCCCCCCTCCCTATTCCTTCTTGCAAATCCTTGCAAAGGGGGGAGAATGTTTAAGCCAACAGGAAGAGCCAAATGAGCATCACTGAGGTGTCCGCTCTCCTTTTTTTCTCTGTTACTCTCTCTCTCTGAGAGAAACTCACCATAGGATTAAGATCACAGTACCTCTGATGTTTCATGTATCTTGAATTGACTTTATGTAATCCCTTTGAAGTGAATAGTTGAAAAAGTAAAAAGTGAAAACAAACCCCACTACGCCTTAGTACTTTTGGAAGGAAGAAAATTGGATTTTAAGCATCAGCAGCCACCCCCCGACACAACAGGGCTATCAAGTCATTCCAACCGTTGAAATCACCAGGACCGGATGACATCCGACCAGTCATGTTGCAAGTATCGATCTTGAATCTACTGCCATGGCTGACCAAGATTTTCAAGGGTTGTCTCCTCACGGGGTACATCAAAGAAAGCTGGCGATGGTGAGAGTGGTCTTCATCCTCCAGGCAGGGAAGATAAACCACAACTCTCCGAAAGACTACAGACCCATCAATCTATCATCGTTTCTTCTGAAAACGATGGAAAGGCTCCTGGACCTCCACCTGAGAAGCAAGCTCACACCACGAATGTTCAGCGGTGCGCAGCACGCCCACCTTAAGGGTAGATCTGTTGACACCGCACTACATGAAGTGGTAGGGAGCATTGAGGAATCGCTGAATCAGAAGGAGTTTGCGTTGGCGGCCTTCCTCGACATCGAGGGAGCTTTCAACAACGTCAGGACCGAGTCGCTTACGGCAGCTCTTGCTAATATCGGCTCACACCCGATGATTACTCACTGGCTAAAGAACATGCTTAGCAGCCGAGTCATCAAACGCCACAAAGAGCGTCCTAGTCCGCAGCACGGCGACCGCACTGAACCAAATCCAACAGCACTGTATCACCCTCGTCTGGGTACCTGGTCACGCTGGCATACCGGGCAACTAGGGAGCAGACGAGTGCGCTAGGAACGGCTCAGCGCTGCCAGCGACGCCAGCGGTAACGGACATTCAAAGACACCTTCACGACATCATGACGGAATTGAAGTCGAGGGCCAGAAATAGGGCGGATCGACAATGGGACCTCGCACCCGGTTGTCACATCTCCCGATTACTTTGGCCAAGATACTCACCTAAAAAAACTTCCCAACTCCTTCACTTTAGCAAGAACAGGATAAGAACTATGGTAGGAGTAGGAGAGGAGGAAATAGAAAGCATCCATCACCTTCTATGCGACTTCCCTGTACTTCTTAGGAAACGCACCCAGCATCTGGGCAAACCATTATTTAAAGACCTGGGCAATCTGGCAAATGTGCCCCAAGAAGACCTGGCTCCTTTTGTGGATTCCTCAAAATGGCTTAAATAGAGAGTTTGCGCAGAATCTGACCGTCAATACCCACTATCCCCTTCCCACACCAAACCTCACCCACTTACTAGGCATTACAATGGGCTAAATCGCCTCTGGGTAAACTCGGCCTCTGCCGAGCTGCCTATTTAACCTAACCTAACCTAACTTGGCCAATTGGAAATGCAAACCAGTATCTCCACATAAAATTTGGAGGCCCCGACGAGACCTTCGCGCAGGCAGATTTCTGGGATTGGGTCATCTTCTTTTGAGTCTGACAAGGCTGTGGATATCGTCGCGCAATCTCATGACGCGAGCTATCATGCTTCGTATTCGGCGGTTGTCACCCAAACCATTACTGATTTGCAGCCTCACTATAGCTTAGACGCCAAGGGATGGAATATCCCAAAAAATTTGCAGCTTGTGTAGTTGCGCTTGGTTAAGTAAATTAGTTCAGAAGGTTAAATTAAAGAAAAAGCCTGAAAGTAGCAACAGCTTTCTACATGGCAACATATCAGACGGTTGGGATTAGTTCGAGAAGCTTGTTTAGTTGTTAGTATTTTAGGGAATTCAAATGACAAACCAAATTCATCGAATATAGTTCAGCAAACCTTGTTTAGAAAATTATTTTTTTAATATAAAATATTTCGATAAAGCTACCGATCAGAGTTGTTCCAAAAAGTACTCGATATTTGAATGACAGTCGCAGCAATGTGGCTTTGGCCAAGCAGAACTTCCGCCCATTCAACGTATCACCAGCATCCAGAACACAACGTGAGCAACGAAGCTCCAAAAATTAATAAAGTCAATGACAATCGGAATGATTTCTACATATACATATATAAACGCTATAACAGCCAGCCCGTTTGTGTAAATCAAGATAATTGTGGATTATGTTGGTGACACACTAAACTCCCTCCCACAAGTGGTTAAAAATACAAAAAAAACCGAGCGTAAGAAATTTTCTTCTTGTGTTCTATCGGATCTTAAAGACCGCCCACCTCATAAAAGTGTCAAGCCCCAATTAAACAAGTGTAATTATTTCAGTGAACAATTTCTTTTTGGCGCAAGAAGACGCTTATTTATCTGATCTCGCCTTTTCGCAGGGAGTGGCCCCTATGGGTTAGGTAACCCTCTCCCACGCCCAGTTGGTGAACGCAAAAGCTCCATTGACCGCTTAAAAGTCTCACCCTTTTTGGGATGTGCAAGGCCAAGCTCCGGCCAACCTTTGCTTCACACCACGCTGAAAGTGTCGCTCGTGAATGATCGTCTGGAGATCGACCCCAAATTGCAGACGCCTTCGTAAGGAGATGAGTGCCGATTGGCCAATCAGCGCCGAGTATCGCCGAGCTGTAAAGATCTGGTAAAGTAGCGAGTTTTAGCCAGGAGAAGCCTCAGCTGTTTGTTTTTATTCTAATGTTTTTCTTTTTGCAAGAATACGGCAAATGTGAATGAAAGAAACTAAGCTGATAACAAAAACAAAGTGGTGGCAAAATCAAAATCATAAGAATTGTGGTAGGTTACATCTACACTCCCTTTCAGCTCCGACCGAAAGTACTTTCTGCGCGGGATCTGGATTGCGGTAAGTGCGATAAGGCTTTTATGGCCCTTTTAAGTTTGTTTTGATTTGGTCATTCTCTTTGCACCAGCCGATCGAGCGCCCGCCTCATGTTAAGCAAACGCATTGCCCAAATTTAGACTAACGCTGATTGCCAAGTGAAGATTGGCCACTGAACCAAAAACATAATCAAAACAAATGCAAGGGAATGCGTTTGCTTGCTGAAAAAGTTGCTTTTTTAAAGTTACAGTGCGAACTCGATGTGATGATTTCCCAATCCGTAGTTGAAAATTTCCTGATTAAATACTAAAATGTAAAAATTTGGTATACTATATACACTGAAAAAAAAAAAAAGAACAATGACCTCAGGTGCAAAATTCTTAATTTAACTACCCAATTAATTTTTGATAACCAGCTGTGACAACAACACCTGCACAGTACACAAGGCAGCGACTCTAGCTGATGGCAGTTCAGACCATCGAAGTTGTATTAAATATTCTACTTTACTGTTACCCCATCTGATCGATCGATTCAAATGTGAGTACGCACGCGATAATTTAATAAAATTAAGCATATTTCGGCGAGCAAGTGGCTAGTTGGACCAATTGAGGAACCCCTCCCACTACCGATTAAAAATAGCCGGAACAAGCGCGTGCCCCTTCAGAGCTGCAACACTCCCATCCGCTCAAATGCCTGCAACATTTTGTTGCACGTTGAATGCTTCAATTTTATTTGGCGCCCAACTAAGTTGCCAGATCCGGCCTGCCCCGATCAAAAACATTAATCAAGTCTTGTCAGCTGACTTTTGATCTTATTAAAATCGATCTTTTAGTTTTTTATCGCCACACTCTTTGTCCTACCTATTGTTCAGGTACTATGGAGACCGTAATTAGTATTGAGTGCTTCAAGGCCTAGTATTTCAGAGAGCAATATATCATGTGATTATGCTGACTCGATGGACGCGTTAGTGGTTATAGCTCCGCTGTCACTTAAGGCATAAGCCATTTGATCCTAGTGTACCTGTGGTTGGAAGTGTGTTTGGCTCAATACTCCACGTGAAAACCAATGAACAACAATTGGTTTTCACGTGGAGTATTGCGATACGGCCATCCCACTAGGTCACACCCCAACGCAATTATTATTAAATTAAGGTCTATCGAAGTCTATCGAAGTTGACGCGCAAATTGAAGATCCCCAAAATTAAATTGTTTTAAAATAATAAACAAACAATCAAAAGCATAAAAAAACTTTCAACAGACTTTCTAAGCTTATAGTGAAATAGGAAAAGACTGCGCAGTGCACTTGTGACATCTACATAACATGTGTATAAGCAAACAGCAAGAAGTCACTCGAAACGCACACACAAACACAGAAAACAAACGGCCGAGAAAAGGCAACAAAACACTCAAAACTAAATCACACTATTCAACACAACATTTTTAGTGAAAGGCATATTGGCACCGATTCCAAAGCGCCAGCATGAAAACACATCTGGTGAACTGAAGACCGGAAGATCATCGGACGTGCCGTCGCCACAGCTGCTACAACTAATTGACCAACGATTTGCAGAGCAGGCTCAGCAAATATCGTCCAAGATGAGTGAAGCTGAGCAGAGAATACTCTCCGTGCTACATGAGCGGCTTAACGGCATGTCACAAGATATACAGCACCTCCTGCATTGAAGCAGCTGGTCGGTAACCTTGAGGAGAAGCTGGCTGTCCAGGAGAATGCGGATGTGGCTTGTGATCTCAGGCTGCATGGAGTGCCTTTTGCTGAAGATGAAGGGTTGAAATCGGTGTTCAACTCTCTGTCGTTTGCTGTCGGTGTTACGCCTCCACCAAAGCTGAGGGAGATATTTAGGGTCAAGCTACGAAGCCCAACCCATACCGCTGTTGACCCAGTCATCATAATTAAGTTTGAGCACGTGCGGTAGAAAATTATGATGCAGCCGGCAGCTGCTGAATACAGGCGGGTCCTTAAGCAACAACTGGCAAATGCTGGGCATGGACTCGCCCACTCTGATCTACCTCAACGAACAACTCTTCCAGGAAAAATAAGGAATTTTTAAAGAGGCCATGCGGATGAAGAAGCAAAAGCTGTTAACAGCAGTGTTCTCTCGGCGTGGCCTTGTACACGTTCGAGTGAGCGGAAGAGTAGACGTAGAGTGCGGTGCGAGCTTGAAAAAGCTTTTACAACTCCAGCAAGATTGTTTGCCTGTCCAGCTGGCCACTGATGGAGAAAAAGTAAACAATGAAAGTAGCTTTCGCAGGGATTCCAAATACAAACAAAAACGAGAGCGTAAGTTAAAGTCGGCCCTGCCCGACTTCGAAATACCCGTTACTCAGCTCAGCTCGGATAAGTATACAACATTTTTTTAACTCGGCCATTTATTATCCGATCGTTTTGAAAATTTGTGAGATTGTAGATATTGGAAACATAGACTACACTGCAAAATCTGAGCTCGATATCTTAAAAATTGTGAGAGTTATTCAACATTTTTTATTGCGGGGGCGGGAGGGGGCGTGGCCAAAATTTGAAACAAACTTGATCTGTCTACAGACAATACTAGCTTACGTATAAAATTTGGTTGCTCTAGCTCTTCTAGTCTCTGAGATCTAGGTGTTCATACAGACGGACGGACGGACAGACGGACATGGCTATATCGACTCGGCTGTTGATGCTGACGAAGAATAGAATATATATACTTTATCATATCGGAGATGCTTCCTTCTGCCTGTTACATACATTTGCACGACTTTAGTATACCCTTTTTACTCTACGAGTAACGGGTATAATAATAGTAGTTTAAGTTCCAAGCAATTTTTACATATCAAGACTGTAATGTTAGTTAGTGTTCCAAGCGTAATAATGTTTAACATTCTTGTTATTTGTGTGTGTATTTTCCAAGATTTTTCAACTCATCTTAAATTAAAATGCCTTATAATGTAGTAACTTCCAGCGAGAATAGTCACTCTGTCCTAAGAATACTAAGTTCACAAAAAACTGGCCTGCAGATCTGCCATATGAATGCCCAAAGCTTGGCTAAGAAAATGGATGAGCTTAGGTATCTTATTGTGAACTCCAAAATTGATTTTGTTTGTGTGTCTGAAACATGGTATGTGCCCGACCTTTGTGATGCCTTGATTGTATGTGATGGATTTAAAGCACTCTTTGTTTTCTCAGATTTTTTTTGTTGGTTATCTAGTTGAAAGGAAGGTCGACAAAAACCCTCTAACTGAACCCTCCACTAGGGTGTCGGCTGGGCAATGGACACTGTATGCACCTCGGCTTAAAGCGGGTAAAACATAGTGTCTCTTGCTCGTCTTACACCTAGGAAATGCAGTGTCCAGCTAAGGTGATGGCCAACACTACCACAACAGCACAATGTTGGGTGGAGCTGAGCCAAAGCAATGGTTAGAGGTGCCTGGCAGCAGGCATAAAATGCTATGGGGTGGTTCCCACGACCAAAAATTAACCACTATGGGTACATTAATAATGGAACACACAAAGAACCCAACTCGGGCTGGGATATCAGCCCAAACGTCGGTGGAAGGCGTGACTGCTACCACCGGCGGGCAAGGTGGGGAGAGATCCCCACTTCGTGTCGCCAGCGGTCACACCTCTGTCGTGGTTGGAGCAGGCCAGGACAGTTGTACAGCTACTGCCGATACGACAAGGACCAAAGTGTGGCGCGGTACTGCAGTCGATACAGACTCGGACTGTGAATCGCATGGAGGTTCAACTAAAACGGAGGCGGAAGAAAAGCTGCTGCTATCTCCAGTTCGGGCGGGGTCTAGTACCACAAATAAGGAAAAACCCACACGAACAAAAGAGGGCGAAAGCCCAGTATAAAGCGGCTCTCAAAATCAAGGCGAGACTGAACGGAAGCGGTGAGCTCACCCTAGAGGAGAGAAACAAGCTTGCGTGGGCCGAGCAAAAGATTAAGGAGGGTCGAAAACACTTCGCGGAGAAACCGGCGATGCAAGCCACCTCCGCCAAATACGCCAATAAAATGGAGGAGTGCTTGGCCAACAAGCGGCAGCGCTCAACTGAGCAAGCGAAGGCGGAGGCCCCTGCCAGTAAAAAGCCCCGCCTAAGACCGCAGAACCAGGCACAACCCCTCCCCAAAAAGACAAGTCAGCCCAAGGAATCAGCTAGCGACGTAGCAAAACGGCATCTCACCGTAGCTATCGTCGACAAAAGCGACCCTAACGGCAAGATGACGCCCGAACAGTGGAAGCAAGTAGAGGAGAAGCTGTTCGAGGAAATTTATAAAAGGATGGAAGACCCAGCAGCGCAACCTGTAGCGTTTTACGGAGCAGGCTGGCTGTATGGAGTCAAAATCCTAAGATGCAAGGACGACCCCACCCTTAAGTGGGTCTCAAGCGTCGTTGCAGACATGGGAAGCCTGTGGGAGAGTGCCCAGCTGGAGGTTGTGGACAGAACCTGCATTCCGTCCGTTCCGAAGGCGAAAGTACTCTTTCCACGGGTCACACCAAAGGATCAGGCGCTGAAACTCCTACAGTGGCAGAATCCTGATGTGCCAACTGGAGACTGGAAGGTACTACATGTTGCAAAGCCCGACAAAAACGGGCAGCACATGGTCCTCCAGATCAACAAGGAAGCCGAGGATCTGCTCTACCCAAGATTCGGGGTGATGGCATGGGGAGTAGGTAGCGTGCACCTACGTCTCAAGAAACGCCACCCCGAGGACACTAATGAGCACACACTGGAGGCTGGAGAGGTGGAGAACGACCTCGGCATCGACATGATGGTCGAAAAAGCCAGCAGCCTCGATATTACGGGGGCAGTACAGTCTGCTGAAGAAGACGAGGATGGCGACACAACCTTGCAGGCTGACCCATCGGACACCAGTCATGCAGTTGAAGGTCCTCCAGGTCGACTTGCATAAGAGCAAGATCGCCTCGGCGGAGCTCCTTCTAACCTTGGAGGAAGGGCCCGCAGATGTGGCTTTAGTTCAGGAACCTTGGATAGCGGCGGGAAACAAGGTCTCCGGACTAAAGTCACAAAACTACAACATCTTTTACCCCACCCCAGTAAGTAGAGCAAGGACTGCTATTCTGGTAAGAAAAGGCATCTATGCGTATTTAATGACTAATTACAGCACGGACGAGGGTGGAGGGTGGCAGGGACGAGCCAATTCTTATGGCGTCCTGCTACATGGCGCATGAGCGAGAGGCACCACCGGCTGAACTCGGAAGACTGACGGCGGAGGCAAGCTACAAGAAGCAACCCCTCGTCATCGGAACGGACGCCAACGCACACCACACTGTGTGGGGCAGCCCGGACATCAACGACAGAGGTGAGTCTCTCTTACATTTTATTATACAAGCCAGTCTAAGTGTAGAAAACGTTGGAGACGTACCCACATATGTGGGGCCAACCTCAGCCAACGTCCTAGACTTAACAATGACCCTAGGGTACAGTACTCAGGCGTCAGAATGGAGAGTTCTTGATAAACCCTCCTTCTCCGACCACAAGTACATCCAGTTCAAGATACAATTTGACTATTGTCAAACTAGAAACGTCTATAGGAACCCCCGGAATACCGACTGGGTGAAGTACCTTAAGACAGTGGAATCAAAACTGCCGACGTCAACGCCCATCTGCTCGGTGGAAGATATTGAGAAGTCCGTGAAGACGCTCACTGTCAATCTCATTGAAGCATACAAAACCTCGTGTAGGCTCACAGTTACAAAAAGGAGAACCAGACCCCCCTGGTGGACCCCAGAACTGAAAGAGCAGAGGAAGGACGTCCAGGAATGCTTCAAACTCGCCAAACAAGCGGATGAAGTGATCATCTGGGAGGAGTACAAGATAAGACTTCGCTTATTCAAAAAAGAAGTAAGGAAGGCAAAGCATTACTCATGGAGAACCTTCTGCTCCAGCATAGAGAAGGTTTCGGAAGCAGCCAGGCTCAGGAAGCTGCTTTCAAAGCAGCCACCTATGCAGAGTCAACTAAAAACAGACGAAGGTCACTGGACAGAAAGCAGCAAGGAAGCTACATGCGCTCTTCTCGATGCGCACTTCCCGGGCTGCACTATAGTCACCGAGCCAGATACGCATCAGGACTTAAACACTCAACAAACTAACATCCCAACCAACTTAGTCACTCCAGGAAAAATCCGATGGGCGATCGACTCGTTCGCGAGCTACAAGTCCCCCGGTGTGGATGGCATAATTCCCGCCATGCTAAAAACGACTAAAGGTTTAGTCGTACCATGGCTACAGTCCATTTTTGAAGCCTGCCTGGGGTGGGGCTATGTACCTGTGGCCTGGAGGACAGCACGTGTTGTGTTCCTACCCAAAGCGGGGAAATGCAGTCACGTGCAGCCAAAAGACTACAGGCCCATTAGCCTCACTTCATTCCTGCTTAAAACAATGGAAAAATTACTTGATCTCCACATAAGAGAAGGCATGAACCTGACCTTGGAGAACAACCAACACGCATACACGAAAGGGAAATCGGTGGAAACAGCGCTACACTCCCTAGTAGCCACCATCGAGAAAGCAATGTACCATAAAGAGTATGCTTTGGGAGCATTCCTTGACATATCTGGTGCATTCAACAACGTCTCCACGGAGGCGATAATGCGCAGCCTAAGAGCTGTATCAATACATAAGGCTTTGAACTCGTGGATATACAACCTGCTGAGCTGCAGAAGAGTACAAGCCGAGTGGGGTACCACAACCATGCCGAAGGAGGCACACGGCGGCACGCCTCAAGGCAGAGTACTGTCACCCCTTCTATGGAACCTTGTGGTTAACGAACTGCTAACAGAATTTCGCAGGAAAGCACCCAAGATAACTGCATATGCCGACGACATATGCATAATTATCATCGGAAAATGTCCATCGACTCTCAGCTCAATCATGGACTCTACACTCAAAGAGATACTAAAATGGGCCACAGAAGCCGGACTTAGTATTAATGCGGAGAAGACGGACCTCATTCTCTTTACCAAGAGATTCCATGGATTCCACCAAAGATAAATGGAATAACACTAACACCAAAGAATAACGTCAAATACCTTGGAGCAGTAATCGATAGTAAACTGTCATGGAAGGCGAATGTGGAAGAAAGAGTGAAGAAGGCGACCAAAGCACTATATGCATCCCAGAAGATGCTGAGTAGCACTTGGGGCCTATCACCAAGTCTGATGCACTGGCTTTTCATTTCAGTAATACGACCGATACTGCTACACGGCATACTGGTATGGTGGCAGGCCACGGAGAAAACCACATACCTAAAGCTGCTGGAGAAGACCCAGCGACAGGCACTGGTCTGTATTACGGGGGCGCTGAGGTCCACTCCAACCAAAGCATTAGAACACATCTTAGGTGTCAACCCTCTGGACATCCAAGCACGCCTTCTGGCACAAAAGACCGCGCAACGTCTATGTGCGACAGGCACCATGGCGCTACAAAGCTATGGACACAGCATAGTTGGTAGAGAGATCAATAGTAGCACGGACTACATTATCCCAAAGATCAACCCAATATGCACATCTGCACTATTGGGACCAGAAGACTGGCGTACAGGACTGGCCCAAGAAGCAACGCACCTCTTTACAGACGGCTCAAAGATGGACCTAGGAGTCGGAGCCGCCTTATACTGTGCAGAGCCAGAAATAAAGCTCTCATACAAACTGCCAAACCACTGCACCATATTCCAGGCGGAAGTCTTCGCAATAAGGAAAGCAGCGGAGTTGGCGGAAATTCACGCTCCATACAACCAAATAAATATCTACGTGGACAGCCAAGCGGCAATCAAGGCAACGCAAGGACACTCCATCTACTCCAGAAATGTCCTGGCGAGCAGGGAAGCGCTAGATTCCCTCAGAATCTCCAGAAAGGTGCAAATCTACTGGATTGCCAGCCACCGGGGCATCGACGGAAACGAGATGGCAGACAGTCTTGCAAAAGCCGGAGTCGTACTCGGCCAAGAAGAAACACTAAACATACCTATCTCCATACAGACGCTTCATAGCAAGATGGAAGAGATAGCAGAGAATGAAGCGGAGGTAAGGTGGGAAAACACCAGCGGATGCAGAATCTCTAAAATTATGTGCAAGACAAGAGACAAAAAACTTACGCACTATCTGCTACAGCTTCAGAGAAGAGACTGTAGACTGCTCATTGGCATACTAACGGGACACTGCCTAGCAGCCGCTCATGCGATAAAGCTAGGCATAACAACAGAGGACACCTGCAGGAAATGTATGGAACCTGGAGTCGCAGAAACTCTAGAACACCTAATTTGCAGCTGCCCAGCAATTGCCACGACAAGATTACAAATTCTGCACACCCCACGGTTCTCTTCTTTGGAGGAAGCGGCCAAGAGACCCCCAAAACAGTTATTGGCATTTGCCAAAACGACAAGAATCCTCTTGGACTTCTAAGACAAACGTACCCAAATAATCACCTGGCCTCATTAAGGACCCTAAGGTCTATGTGTTACCCCATCTGGGGTCAGCCGGAACTACCTACCTACCTTGTTGAAAGGAAACTGAATTGCTGTCGTTTGCCGGTCAGCATCCTGTTAAAATAGAAAATCCTTTAGAATTCTGCCCCTTGTGAATTCAGTTCGGTTATAATTGTTGTTGCTGGAAGAGGGTATATGTGGTCTTAAGCTACTACCTGCCGCGCAATAATTTAGGCTTTACTTATACCCCCTTAAATTCCTTTCTGACCCTAGCTAAAGTAATACAGATGGAACAAATTGTTTATAGTTTCTTATTGGCGTTTGCATGGTTCCCTTAATATTATGAAAATTAATTTTCTTTTGAGATTTTAGATTTTTTTGGTACACCACTTTTTTGCTTCCTTAGTTCTTATTTATTAGGTTTATTATTTCTACATATAGTTTAGATAATCAGGAAATGCCATTTTTACATAGCTCAGAAAATTTGACGGCCTTGGCCTTTGCACCCAGGTTATAGTGTATCAGGCGCAATTATTGACTACAAGTTGTAGCCATAATTTTCATAGAGCTTGCTTCAACACAAAAGTTGGCAAGAAGAAAACTTGCCCATTGTGTAAGCAACCCGTAGAGACAACGCACTCCGCATCGGCTGAAGATTTGAGCAAATCCCAGACGTCAATATCGAGAGGGCGCGGTCCATCGACTTCACAGTCCCTCTTAACTAGATCCCAGAAAAGAAGAAAATCGATTGCCAACATCCATGGATGGCCAAAACAATAGCCAAGATCCGCAGAGCTCTGCCACTGCAGCACCTCCAGAGGCGAAAGTAGTTACAAGAACCTTAGAACAGGCTATAGCTGAAGCAATGACTGCAGTCATGGCTCAACAGACCCAGCTTTTTGCGAGAACTGTGGCTGAGCAAACTGAGAGAATTACTCAGGCAATCACGCAAGGACTTCAAAACGTTACCGTTGGACTAACCCCAAGTAGGTTCCCGGCTCAAATGCAGGCCGTTTCCGAAGTGGAACAACAAACCCAGGACCAAATATTTCGACTTTCAACTTCCAATGTTGAACCAAACCCTGGTCGATTATCTAATATTTACACACATGAACCTAGGGATACTCTGCAGGCTCCAATTAATTCAATACCAAGCGCACAAGTCCGCGGTCAGACACCAGCTAATCGTGGCCAGCTACCGAGTGATGGAAATTCCGTTAATAGTGTGAGCTTTGAACTTAGACCCGATCGCATCAGTCAGATAATGACTAATTGGAATCGTCGCTTCATGGGTAAATCGGCCATGTCAATTGACCAACCAATCAGTCTCTGAATGGAAACCTTGCGCTAACAGCTCGTTATGCTAGCAATCTTTTCGAGGGTCACGAATACGTTGGACAGATTTATGTAGCGAATTGCGAGGTCAGTTCAAAGATGACAGATCGGACATGCATCTGAGATCTAAAATTAATCAGGGCAAGCAAAAGACGAACGAATCGTTCGACGATTTTTATGGCGCCATTGCTACGTTAGCCGACAAGCTCTCAGAGCCCATGTCTGAGTTAGCTTTAGTAGAAATAATTAGGGCAAATTTATTGGCTGAAACCCAGCTGGAAATTCTTTATGAATCGGCTTCCCCAATAAAAGAATTAAGACACCTGGTCCGTACTCGCGATATATTCTTACAAGCGGTCTTGAAGCCCAAACCGTTAATTGTCTCATCTCGACCCATGCCCCGTCGCCAATTGAGCGCATTGATTGATCAATCAGACTTAGAATCCAATGTGGAGGGCATAGAGGACGGAGAATATGATGTATCTGCAATTGAAACTATATGCTGGAATTGTGGGGGTAAAAGCCATTGTCATCAAGATTGCCAAGCTGAAAAGCGAGTTTTTTGCTTTGGCTGTGGTAAGGTCGATACCTATAAGGCCAACTGCCGTAAATGTAACTCTTCCACCATCTAAATAAACCAGCAGTCGCGTGCACCACAGAAAAGTGCACGCAAAAAATTTGCGAACAAATCGACCAATGCCGACTATAGGACCCGCCAATCACTTGACTTACCTCTTTTTACCGATTCTGACCTCCCTTATACAAACAAGTGTCGCTCTAATTATTGAAGAATATCTTTCAGAAAACAGCGCAAGCTGGAAAACAAGATGATTTTGGCTACTGTAGTCGGCAGACCACACGATGTGCGATCTTATGCAGAAGTTATCCTTCTTGGCAAGCACACGATAGGCCTCATGGAAACAGGCGCATCCATTAGTTTCATTGGAGGTCAATTTGCATCGGAAGTCTGCCAAGGAAACACTACATATAATCCAATTTCCACCTCAGCGAAAACTGCTTAGCTTTTACATAGTTTCCTCATTGTCTCCGAATTTGTACCTAGGCATTGATTTTTGGACCAGTTTTAACCTTTTGCCCATGACCAAAAATTTAAATATCGCCTTGATGGATGACCCACTTTTAAGAAAACTGTCGACTGAACAACAGCAAGTGTTAAAGAAGACCACTAAAATTTTTCCTTCTTTCGCCAAACAAGGACTACGTAGAACGACGCTAATTTCGCATTGCATTGACGTAGCTGACGCTAAGCCAATCAAACAGCGTCATTACGCAGTATCACCTGTTACAGAAAGAATCATGTACGACAAATTAGATCGTATGCTCAAGCTAGTAGTCATTCAGGAGTCAAATAGTTCGTGGTCATCGACAGAAGTGTTGGTCAAGAAGCCCGGCAAGCTCCGATTGTGCCTGGATAGTAGGAAGGTCAATGACAAAACTGTTAAAGATGCCTATCCTATGCCGCTGATAGACGGACTTTTTAGCAGGCTCCCAAAGGCCGAGTACATAACAAGCTTGGACCTGAAGGACGCTTTTTGGCACAGACTAATTGATAAAATCATACCACCTCACCTGCGAACCGAAGTGTTCATATATCGAGTCGGCTTACTAATAGTCTCTGATACTTTTGGGCGGCATATTAAGGTTTTAAGAATTGTTGCCTCAGAATTTGTTCGTGCTTACCTCACGATCAATGTGGAAAAAAGTAAATTCTGCAGAAAGAAGGTAAAATATTTGGGCCATGTGATCGGGAACCATTACCACCGATCCGGACAAAGTAGCTGCCGTTGTTTAATTCCTCGCACCGCAATCAATCAAGCAAGTTCGACGCTTCCTCGGCATGACCGGGTGGTGCAACAAAGTTATTCGCAATTATGCTGCAATTTCCTCTCCTCTGATTGATACGCTGAAGCAAAAGCGAAAAATTATCAGGACCGATGAAGCTCAACAGGCGTTTGACACTCTAAAGTTTCATATGTGCTCAGCTCCCTTGCTACATAGTCCTGATTTTGACAGTCCCTTCTTTTTTCACTCTGACACGAGTCATACAGGCGTTGGAGCTGTTTTAATGCAGCAAAATAAGGACGGAGATGAAGTACCAATAGCCTTCATGTCCAAAAAGCTAAATAGGGTCCAGAAAAATTACACTGTAACTGAGAATGAGTGCTACGCTGCAGTTCTGGCTGTAAAGAAATTAAGGGCTTATATTGAGGGCCAAGAATTCACCAATTTAACGGAACACGCCTCGCTAAAGTAGTTAATGACCCAGGCTGATCTAAGCTCGCGGTTGGCGCGTTGGTCCCTCAAACTACAAGGGTTCGATTTTAAAATTGAACACCGAAAAGGTAGCCAGAATATCGTGCCAGATGCGCTATCTCGCACGCATTCTGAGGATATTCACCTTGAGAGTATAATATTATGGTAGATCTCAAGTCGCCCGAGTTTAGTTACTCACAATATGTCTTCTTAATGGATCAAATTCGTCTCAATCAGTCTCAAATGCCTCACTTAAAGGTAGTGGAGAATTATATTTATCGGCGATCAGAACACAGTTCGGGAATAAAGATAGCTGACGACTTGTTTTGGAAGCTGTGGAGTCCGAATTCGCAAATTAAATATACGCTAAAGGTTACTCATGAAGAACCCTTGTATTCCCATAGCGGGATAAACAAAACTTTGGAGCGACTTAGGCGTCTTTATTTCTGGCCAAATATGGTATCGGATGTTAAAAAGTTTATAAATGATTGCGATATTTGCAAATCTTCCAAACATCCAAACCGCTCTCTAAGACCTCCTATGGGTAAGACCGTGGGCTTCATTCAAAAGCTGTACGTGAACTTTTTGGGTCCATATACTCGCAGCAGGTCAGGTAATGTTGGCATTTTCGTTGCTCTCGACCATATGTCCAAGTTCCCAATCCTTAAGCCTGTTAAGAAGTTCATTGCTGCTGCTCTCAATCCCTTCCTAGAAGAGGATTTATTCCATTGTTTCGGGATACCAGAAACAGTTGTATCAAATAACGGTGTCCAGTTCACATCTTCAGCATTCAATTCCCTCTGGGACAAATACAAAACCGCGCATAGCTATACCGCATTTTATTCCCCTCAGGCCAACGTATCAGAGAGGGTCAACCGATCAGTACTCTCTGCTATAAAAGCTTATATTCGCCCAGACCAGAAAAACTGGAATGAGCAATTAAGTAGCATTTGCTGTGCCTTGCGTTCTAGCCACAATTCCGCTATTAATACCAGCCCCTATCGTGTTGCTTTCGGCTAGCACATGGTCACGGATGGCTCCAGCTATAAGTTATTGCGAAATTTAGGTTTACTGGACGACCGCACTATTCAACTCGACCGAGAGGACTCTTTTGACCTTCTCCGTAACAGCGCAAAGGATACCTTGGCAGCGCAACGCCAACGTAATGAGAAAGTATATAACTTACGTAGTCGCGAGTTATCGTTGAAGCCAGGACAGGAGATATATAAGCGCAACTTCCAGCAAAGCAATTTCGAACAGGGGTTCAGTGCAAAATTGGCTACAGCTTTTGTCAAATGCAGGGTACGTAAGAAATTGGGAAATTCCTATTGCGAGCTGGAAGACTTGCAGTGACGTGCTATAGGCAAATATCATGCCAAAGACCTTAAGCAATAAGGCAATTCCAAGCGCGTATCCCTCTTGGTTGTTATTCACCCCCAAGCGTGGTTTTGTTAGGGGGAAATGTATTAGCGCTTGGTTAAGTAAACAAGTTCAGAATGTTAAATTAAAGAAAAAGCTTAAGAGTAGGCAACAGCTTTCTACATGCCAACATACCAGACGGTTGGGACTAGTTCGAGAAGCTTGTTTAGTTGTTTGTATTTTAGGGAATTAAAATGACAAACCAAATTCATCGAAACTAGCTAAGCAAACCTTGTTTAGAAAATTCACTCTTGCATTACCGAGTCGCAGCAATGTGGCTTTGGCCAAGCTGAACTTCCGCCCATTCAACTTATCACCAGCATCCAGAACCCAACGTGACACACTAAACTCCCTCCCTCAAGTGGTAAAAAATACAAAAAAAAGAGCGTGAGAAATTTTCTTCTTGTGTTCCAACGAATCTTAAAGACCTTAAAGAATTAAAGAAGATAAGGTGGGCACCTCATAAAAGTGCCAAGCCCCAATTAAAAGAGGGTAATTATTTGAGGGAACAATTTCTTTTTGGCGCAAGAAGACGCTCATTTATCAGATCTCGACTTTTCGCAGGGAGTGGCCCCTAGGGTTACCTAACCTAACCCCCTCCCACGCCCAGTTGGTGAACGCAAAAGCTCCATTGACCGCTTAAAAGCTCCATTGACCGGGGCATTGGCTGTGACAACAATACCTGCACAGCACACAAGGCAGCGACTTTAGCTGATGGCAGTTCAGACCATCAAAGTTGTATTAAATTTTTCTAGGTAGTTTCTCCGTATTTTCTATTCTACTTTACTGATCCCCCCATCTGATTGATCGATTCTAATGAGAGTACGCTCGCGATAATTTAATAAAATTAAGCATATTTAGGCGAGCAAGTGGCTACTTGGACCAATTGAGGAACCTCCTCCCACTACCGACTAAAATAGCTGGAACAAGCGCGAGCCCCTTCAGGGCTGCCACACTCCCATCCGCTCGAGTGCCTGCAACATGTTGTTGCACGTTAAATGCTAAACTTGCTGATCCGCAGTTTTACGAACCTCGTCGCATAGACTTGCTTTTGTGTGCGGAGCTATTTTTTGATTTATGTGTGTGGGCCACACTGTCCAGTCATTTGCCAACGCTCCAGAAATCCAAACTTGGTTGGATCATTTCTGGTTGCATTTCAAATGCTCAGGCTAAGCGTTTGGCTCTTGCAGCATTTCTTCAACCAACAGATTCTACTTCAGATGACCACAATTTGACTGATTTAGTCAAGCGTTTCCGGGAAGTTGAAACCGATTATTCCTCTTCTCCAACAATCTCCGATGAGGATGACCGTTGTGAGCAGCATTTTTTGGACAACTTTACTCGCCTTGATTTCGGCGAATATTCCGTGATTCTGCCAGTTAAGCCCAACTTTAAAAAACTTGCAGACTCAATCAGCGAGCTTTCCGCAGACTTACAAATTTGGTTAGAAGTTGGCCAAGCACCCCCAATTAAAGATCCAGTACGCAACCTTTCTCAAGGAGTATTTGGACTTAGGCCATATGTCTCAGGCTTTAAAACAGCCAAATACATCACAGTTTTTTCTTCTTCATCACTGTGTTTTTAAGCTTGACAGTCTACAAAGGTTCGAGTGGTTTTTGATGGCTCTGCCAAATTCACATCAGGGGCTTCCCTGAATGATTTATTGATGGCTGGGCCAACCATACAGCCCAAAATATTCAATACGCTCCTTCGGCTTCGCTTCTTCAAAATTGCGTTATGTGGTGACATATGCAAAATGTACCGTTGTGTACTTATTACTCATCCTGACGAATGTATGCAATGTATTTTATGGCGCAGTGACCCGTCCGAAGAAATGAAAGTATACAAATTGGATACTGTCACTTACGGAATCAAGCACGCAGCATTTTTGGCTGCGAAAATTTTCATGCAGTCGTTATAAAAAGAGGAGCTTAGCTGGGATGAAAGTCTTTCACAGGTCCTGCACACCAAGTGGAGTGAGCTATCTCAGCTTGTTATGGTCAGCCGATTTCAGTGTCCGCGGTATGTTTTGCAACCAGATGCTAATTTGGCAGCTTATGGGGCGTGTATTTATATGCGCTCGGAGTCCAATGGAATCGTTCTGAGCAACCTTCTCTGTTCCACGTTAAGAGTTGCAACACTTACAATTATGACCATCCCCAAATTGGAACGCTCTTAAAACTCTGCAAATTTGGTCCACCCTTCCTTTTGCAAGACAGCCAGTAGACGTCCAGCCACCCGTGGAATTGCTTGAGCGCAGCCATACTGCTTTGATTGTTGCCGATCAACATGACATTTCGTAGGGAACTATGTATCAAAATTCGTTTGGAAGGCTCCAGCGAGATTTTGCATACATTTTCAAAATTTAACTCGCTCCATTTCAAGGATAGACCACGATCGAACGGGCCTCTCAGCGTTGAAGACATCAAAAATGGAACCTAATTGCTCGTCAGCGCCATACAACGTGTGCATTTTGAGGGGGAGTATAAGTCGTTGAGCAACAATAAGCCTCTGCCAACAAAGAGTGATCTGGCTTCGCTCAATCTCTTTATTGACGCATCTGAGCTTATTCGTGTTGGCGGTCGGCTGCAAAATTCTCAATTGGACTACGAGGCCAACCATCTTGTTACCTAAAGGACATCCCGTAACCAATGCCATCATAACTTTCTATCATGAGAAGTTTTTGCATGCTGGGGCCCAGGGCTTGCTTGCAATTTTGAGGCAGCGATTTTGGCCCATTGGAGGGCGTAAATATGTCGGAGGCATTATTCGAAGGTGTGTTCGATGCTTTCGTTTGAGACCCATCCTTATGGAGCAGATCATGGGAAGCCCGCCTGCAGAACGCGTGCGATCGAATCCGGTGTTCCAGACCACAGGCATCGACTTTTGCAGACTGCTCTATTATAAGGCGGAAACGAGGAATAGACCCCCTGTTTAATGCTACATGGCCGTGTTCGTCTGTTTCTCCACAAAGGCAACACACTTGGAAATTGTACGAGATCTCTCCACCGATGCCTTTTTAGCCGAGTTGAGGCGTTTCATAAGCCTGAGGCCGAAACCACACACTATCTGGACGGACAACGCCACCAACTTTGTAGGTGCCAAAAACGAGCTGGCCGAACTTAGGCATCTGTTCCTGAGTGACCCACACAACGATTTCGTCTCCAACCTTTGCATTTTCAATGGGATAGACTGGAAGTTCATTCCTCCTCGCTCCCCACATTCTAGGGGTTTATGGGAGGCGGCTGTTAAAGCAGCCAAATATCATCTCCATCGCATCGTTGGCTCATACATTTTCACCCTTGTTGAATTGCAAACCCTTCCTTGCGAAATATCATCGATGCTAAATTCTCGCCCACTTTACTCCCTTACAGAAAGCCCTGACGACCTGGATGTGCTGACGCCTAATAATTTTCTCAATGGGTCAGCAATTTCTGCATTTTGCGAGCCGGATTTGACGCATCTCCACATCAATCTTCTCAGCCGTTGGCAGCGTCTTTGCCAAATGAAGCAAATTTTCTGGCGGAAATGGAGTATGGCATATCTGTCGTTGTGAATAGTCATACATACGCTGCTTCTTGGAAGTGAATGGTGTTGATTCTTCGCTTAAAAGTTTGTAACGCCGTATTATTAATTAAATTATAAGTGCTATCCGTTGCTAAATCCACTGCAACACTGTTAAAAACGTGGACAAAGGAAGTGAACTTGGCCCTCGCTATCCATATAAACGAACAATACATTCCCACCATAAAATACTCAAAAATTCTTGGCGTTACCTTCGACCCCCTTTTCACTATTGCCAGGCACTCATTGGTCACCATAAAGAAAGTGAGGAGTCCAAACTGGTCCCCAGTAATAAGTGCGACACAATGGTGAAATCTCCAACTGGCGCAAAACGCAGCACAATTAAGAGTGGTCACAGGTTGTCATGTTATGACACACCCTGATCACTTACATCAAGAAACCGATGCCAGTTAAGAGCCACAACCATCTTCTCTCACACAGCAATATCTCATAGGATGCCTAAATGTAACCCACCCTAACACTGATGTTGCTTAGTTTGGTGAAACTTATACGATTTATGCTATTTTGACTGCTGCTTCTCAAAAACTGGACCAAACACATCACATTATGTTCACCTATATCTCTTGTCTTGTGTGCTTCGAATTTATGCACAAGAGAAAGGGACCTTCAGTTTAAAGCCGAATCCGAACGGCAGAGTTTTTGAGAAGCTAGTTACTTCACGACAAACTAGTGATGGTGAGGGTTGTATACATTTTATTAAAAAAAACTACCAGAAGCTCGCAAAAAGCTTAGCACAAAGGCGCCTCTATTGACGATCGCAACCATTTTAGCAGCTTTAATTTCTCGTGGAGCATACTTCTGCGCCGAGAAATGGGGGTATACCTGCATTTACACAAGTAACTTTTCAAAATAAATAAACTTAAACAAAAATATAGGCAATGATTGGAGGCACATCACCAGTGTCCGATCCGCCAGTGGCATCAAATCGCGCGCCAAATGGATCTAAGTGCTCTTAACTGTCGCCTAAAGTGGCGGTGGAGATCAAGCATATCATGCTAGTGATTATGGAAATGGGAAAAAACTTCGAATCAAAACTAGCATAAATGACGGATAAGCTAGCAAACAAAGAACGACATTGGGGAGATAAAAGAGCAACTGGAGTCCAATCTTTAAAAGAAGAAATTGAACAACTGAAGGGGGAAAGGAGAAATGATCAAAAGGAACTGAAAAGGCTGTCTCATCAAAGCAGAAATAGAAATAGAGGTAAGTTAACTTCGGCTCGGCCGAAGTTTGTATACCCTTGCAGCACGTTTTTAACTAATTTGAAGGACATGTCCACTAATAAAAAACAAGTTTTTCCCAATAAGACTACTTTTCTGCCTCTACTATTGTATGACAGCTATTCCATATAGATGTCTGATTTCGACCAAATTTGGCAGAATTATGCAGAAGCATTAAAAACTAGTAAATACTAGTTTGGAGACGTTTGCATTAAAAACAAAAAAGTTTTTCTCACTAGAACTAGTTTTTCGACCGATCGTTCCTATGGCAGCTATATGTT
Source organism: Lordiphosa fenestrarum (assembly GCA_035044985.1). Taxonomy (NCBI): domain Eukaryota; kingdom Metazoa; phylum Arthropoda; class Insecta; order Diptera; family Drosophilidae; genus Lordiphosa; species Lordiphosa fenestrarum. The sequence goes on from JAWNNO010000558.1 coordinate 47,373, forward strand.
ATAGTCATTCGATCCGGCCGCTTCCGACAAATGTGCAGCGTATTTGGACCAGAAGACTTCGTGCAAAGTTTGGTGGCGATAGCTTTAAAACTGACGGAGGAGATAGTATAGAAACAGACGGACAGACGGACATGGCTATATCGACTCAGCTCATCATGCTGATCAAGAATATATATACTTTATGTAGTCGGAAATGCTTCCTTCTATGCGTTACAAACATCAGCACAATTTCAATATACCCTTTGCAAGGGTATAAAAACCTTATTGTCAAAGGCCTACTTAAAAACAAGAAAGAAAGTTGGTCAAGCCCGACTATAACATACTCTGTACCAAGAAAATTATACGCTCAGCATAAATTTTGATGCTGCAGTAGCAGCGAACAGTCTTTTGATCATAACTCGAAAGCCGTTCATCCGATCTTCTCCATTCCTTTGGCCGATCGATAAGTTATCCTGCTAACTAAATATGTCCAGAAGGAACAAGCCATCTATCTTCAAAACAGTGGGACATATGACGTTTTTTCTAAATTGGGGGGCGGAAGGGGGCGTGGCCAAAATTGAAAATAAACTTGATCTGCCTGCAGACATAAGAAGCATTTGTCCCATACAATTCAAACCTCTATCTCTTACCATCTCTGAGATCTGTGCGTTCATACGGACAGACAGACGGACAAGACGGACATGATTCGGCTGTTGATGCTGATCAAGAATATATATACTTTATAGGGTCGGAGATGCTTCCTTCTGGATGTTACATACTTTTGAACAAACTTATAATACTCTATGTACCTACTGTACAAAGTATAAAAATAGAAGAAAATTTACTTCGGCTCCCCCTTGCAGTTTGCATAATTGATCTAGATAAAGGTTTTAAATGAGAATAATACAAAAAGTTAATTTTCGCTTTGAAGATTGCTAGTTGAGTGATTTCCCAAGCTGACCAATAAATGGCGCCTTTAATATGATCATTTGACTGGCCAGTTTATTGTATATGATGTACTCATCCGATTTTCGTGATATTGGGCAAAATTGTGTGGAAGCAGATAATATTAATATCTGGCAACTTTAAAGACGTCAACAATTCAAAACAAAAAGTTTTTCGACCTATCGTTCCTACGACAGCTATAAGCTATAGTCGTCCGTTTTTGTCAAAACTTTGTAGATTTGTGTAAAAGTGTATAAAGTGAACAAGTGCAAAAATAGAAGTCGCTGCCATTAAAAACAAAAAGTTTTGCTTACTAAGACTTTATTTCTGAAATAACTTTTCTATGGCAGCTATACGATATAGTTGTCCGATTTCGACCAAATTTGGTAGAATCATGTAAAAGTATACCGAACTAGTAGTAGTAGAACTAGAATTCCGACCGATCGTTCCTATGGCAGCTATATGCAATATTCATCCGATCCGGTCGTTTACGACAAATGTGTAGCGAATTTGTACCAGAAGACTTCGTGCAAAGTTTGGTCGCGACAGCTGTTCGGAGCAGAACCCCTGCGCATCGCCGCCCATGTAAAGTTTCCTTTACTCTGCCAACCTAAATTTACTGTCATTAAAATCAGGGCCATCTGCCACCAAAATATGTTTGCTTGCTTCGATTCGGGATTATTATTGTACTCCCATCGCCAGTTCTATATTTAGAAACTGCAGCTGCGTGTACGCCTAAGCTTGTCTCTTATACATGCTTAGCCTAAGCGCAGTCGCAGCAGAGCTAATTTGGCATATTTGGCTTATAATTTGGGGTGAGCTGGCGAGCCTCACTTGCATTTGAGAACTGAATTAAAAAAGACTTGTTAATTTTATTTGCGAGCCGTGTTAACTTCATTTCGTTGTTTTTAACTTGGCCAATTGGGGATGCAAGCCAGTATCTCCACATAAAATTTGGTGACCCCGACGTGATCGTTGCAAGTCGGCTATATATATAGACACTATGTAGTTCTTGATATAGTTTGTACATATCGCTGTACAAACATTCTCGCTTTGCACATTTCGTTGTGCAGACATTTTCGTTGGTTCGTGTGTGCTCTCGGTGCGGTAAAACAGTTTTGACGTTCAGTGCAGTGAACATACACACATTTATACTTGCAAATACATACAAACATACAAAGCAAAAGCGCGCGTGTTTCGCGATTATTGCTTATGCTTTGATACATATATAAGCGGCTGTGCTGTGACAAGTAAACAGTTAGAAGGCACTTGATTTTCGGCGCATCTGTCATTCTCGCATACAGGGTGCTTTTTATTTGAATTGATACGAGCGAAGGGCATTCAACTTTGAACATGACAAACGGAATTGGCGAAGGTGCTAAGAGTGGCCAGTCGGGTGCGCCAAGTGACCTCGATTTTTACAAGGCCAAAGCTGGATCGGTCGTGCGTCAGCTTAATGCCTTACACGCTTTTGTAACTTCTGAAGAAGTTTCTGACCTTGATGAAGCTGAGCTGCAAGTGCGTTTGGATTGGATCGAGCGCATGTACAGCGAATTTGATGCCGCTCAATCCAGCCTGGAGAGGCTTGATCTGTTGGAGTTGGCTGCAGATACGCGGGAAAGTTTTGGACAGCTGTATGTGATTGTGAAGGCGCGTCTCTCTCGGGAGCTTATGGCTGCGCACACATCCTCAAATGCGCATTCAACAACGGTTCCTCATTTTGTGGATGAAAATGGTTCATCGTTCGGATGCTCTATGAATAGACCTCGGCTGCCAGATCTTCAACTTCCTCGATTTGCTGGAAATTATACAGATTGGCCGGATTTTTTCTCGATGTTCTCGACCATTGTGGATAAGGATTGTCGGATATCCAAAATCGAGAAGTTTCAGCATCTGCGTGGTAGCTTAGATGGTGCAGCGCTGGATACGATTCGATCTCTTGAGCTAACCGAAGAAGATTACGACAAGGCTCTAAGTTAATTAAAAAGTCGATTTGATAATAATTTTATGCATTTTCAGGCATCAAGGCGATTTTCGAGCTAAGCGACAAGCTTAATGTCCACCTACGGGCTCTTCAGACATTGGCTACTCCTCAGGAAACTTCTGATGGTTTTCTGATCTACATCGTGAGCCGCAAGTTGGATTAGCGTACGCAGGAGAAATGGGAGGAGAGTCTGCCAACCGCAATGCTACCTACGTGGACCAGTATGGCTTCGTTTCTATAGAAAAGATGCCGGATGATGGAGAATCTGGAATCGGCTATGGTAACCCAATCATCTAGCCATCAGGTGGGAAGAAACTTATCGAAACCTAAATCAAACATTCTCATCGCATCCACTAACGCTCATACTCAGTCAACATGCAACATATGTCACTCATCTGATCATTACATCTCGAAATGTCAGCAATTTCTGAATCTTTCACCCAATTCTCGATATAAGGAAGCCAAGAAAAGGCACTTGTGCTTAAATTGCCTGCGAAAAGGGCATGCTCTGCAGCAGTGCAAATCTGGGGCTTGCAGGCACTGCCAGGCCAAACACCATTCTCTGTTGAACATGCCATCAAATCCCTCTTCATAAAACGCTTCACCATCGAACTCTGAGACAGCTAACCAATCATCAACCTCATCCACCTTGGTCTCAAGCGTATCTTCTGTAGTGTACCGGTGTGCTTTTGGTGATCTTTGGACTCTTCTGTGGGAAGAGTTTGGTCTCCTATCAATTGCTGGTATTATACTGACCTAGAAGACCGGTGTACAGCCAGAAAGAGTAGCGCACTCTCGCTATGCTCGGATCTAGCTCGCCGGATTGTCGGGGTTCTTACTCGTCTGAGCTGTACGGTAGCACACTAACACATTTAATAAGTGCGCGTTAGATATACTAAAAATTTAAGTTAAAGGGGGTTGGAAAACTTATTATAAGCATCATTCATTTAGCGCCGACACGCCTTATTAAATCCACTGAGATTCTATTTAGAGAGGTAACATAGATGTTGGTCGTTCCTCTTCTTTACCCACCCTTCCATGACAATGTTATGTTTCTTTTGCATTGTCCCATAGTGATGTTTCAAATTCCTTCACCACATATTCCTATAAGATTTCAGCATGAGTACTCGACAGACACAATAAGGTTTAGATATTCATTTTAAAATAATATAATTCATTTCCAATTCATTTTGATCAAAAGTTCCATTTCTTAGACTGATAAGTGATAATTAATTGAAGTTAAATAGTTTACTCTTACAAAAATAATATTTCAAACAAGGGTCGGTATGGTAGCCATCGAGTATTATCGATTAATTCAGGTCAAGCGTATATATATATATAAAAAAAAAAATATTTAAATGTACTCACAATACCATTATTCATACGTTTCTCATCGCAGTATCGTTGGGCCCAAGATAAAGATGACTGGTGTAGACGCTGTTAATTTAAGAATCAATAAGTATATATAGACTTTGAATTTCCGTTGGCTACCAAACTCATACATTTCATATTTTATTTAATTATTTAAAGAAGGGATTACTTTAATAATTTTCCAACCAAATGATTGTTGGGTAAAATTTCAGCAGCAACGATTTACTTTACAGAGCCAAAGAACAGCATAATGAGCTTCGACAAATCTGGGAACTTCATTATCTTGATCTTGAACTTGAAAATAAGGGAATCAAAACAAAACCAAAACTGCAATGATAAACCCCATCTGCATTAGGCAGGCATGACAAATCAGCAAATCATTCACGGTGGCACAAAGTTAACTTATATATGTTGCATGTATGAGTAAGGTTATGGTCGCCTTGTGTTGGCGATGTAATTACGCAATCCTTTCCCGATCAATTAAAAATAAGATAATTCAAATTCGGCCAGCCGGTTAGGTGCGGACGGGTGGGTGTTTTGATTGCCTCTTAGGGTGAATGATCCCGCCTAGTGGTCTCCTCCGTCCACTTTGGACCCAAGCAACTCCACGCGAAGTGTAAGCGAGTTGATGTTGGCGGTCTCACAAAAAGGTGTTGGTATTGCCGGATCACGAAATTAGCCGGGTTGCATCCCTCCGCCGAGATTAGGAATGACCCTCTCGTTCCGTAGGAATGACCCTCTCGTCCCGTAGGACCCAAATGCGACTTCTAATAAAGATCTAAATTAGAATCGAACACTTCACAAATAAATTAGTTTACCTTTGCGCACAAAAAAAAACACAAGCGCTTTTGTTTGGACGTTTAGGTACCGGGATAGTTAACTAGCACTTTGAGCTTGACTTAGCTCTAATTAAATCTGGATTGTCTTGGTGACTTAGGTTAGTTAACCTATAATATTTGACACCTTAACAGATTGGGCAACATAAACACGTCTGCTTGAGTTAATATTATTTGGTCGAATAACTTCACGTGTGCCAAGTGCGTGGTTATACACCAACCAGAGTAGAGCTTTGGGTCTCTTCCTCTTTGAAATAACTGGACAATGGTCTGATCGCTTGCCTACGTGGCTTGTTCCTATTGGTCGTCATAATTGTAGCTTATGCGTGGGTGGGTCGAAAAGTTTGCTGGAAATTTCCCAATATTTTTAGCTCGGACACTACACCACAGATAATGGAGCAAGACTTTCGAAGAAGCATTATCTGAAGAACTGATCTAACACAGCTACTTCCTGACTTGTATGTCTTTTAAATGGAAAACTCCTAGATTTTTGCCTTTTTCATCAACTAACTCGTAGTAATATGAGCTACGTTTCTTATGAACTTTAGCTGGAATAAAAACAGGCGCTAACTTAGCACTAAATTTTTTTATAGCGTTGCTTTGAGTAAAGTTTCTAGCATACACGGTATCACCATTGTTTAGTTGTATCTGTCTGCAACGTAAGTTGTATCGGCGAGCGTTTGTTTCATGAGCCTCATTTAAGTTCTCTTTGACTTTCTGCCTTACTAACTGCATTGCGTCTGGATGGCTTAATCTGGTATCATCACTC
>JAWNNO010000561.1:0-12607 GCA_035044985.1 Lordiphosa fenestrarum
CTAAAATTTGGTTGCTCTAGCTCTTCTAGTCTCTGAGATCTAGGTTTTCATACAGACGGACATGGCTATATCGACTCGGCTGTTGATGCTGATGAAGAATATATATACTTTATGATATCGGAGATGCTTCCTTCTGCCTGTTACATACATTTGCACGACTTTAGTATACCCTTTTTCCTCTACGAGTAACGGGTATAAAAAAATGTATATTGGGTGTTTTGTATTTGTAGGTTATAACTACTAAACTATTAAAAAATGTATTTGGTTTGACCTTAGTTTTTCTAAGAAAATTTTGTAGGGTAAAATGGGGTTTTGTGATCACAGTTTGGATTTGGGATTTTCCCAAAAATGATTGATTTATTTAGTTGCTGATCATTAGTTATTAATAGACAGCGGATTTTGCATATTTTTCAACAGATTTTCATCCAAGTAAGCCAAAGTAAGTGTGCACAACACTGTATGATGTGCTGACATTTTACCTTAATACAATTCCAGAAATTCTGCACTTAATTCTAAGATGACTTAAATATTTATTTACTGAATTGGAAGGTCAGCAAAAGACAAAATGATGGGAGCTAATTTGTTAAGTACACATTTTCCCCGAGTCTACTAGGATGAAAATCGAGTTCTTTCATTTCATTTTGAAAGAAGTGATTTTATGACACTTTCAATATTTGTGGCGTGTTTAGAGCCTCCAATTTAAAAGTTGAAAATTCGTGAAAATTTGCCACATCCAAAACACAATTCATTTTTTTTAAAATTCATATTTCGATCAATCGGACAATTGACCGATGCTTCCTTCTGGCTGTTACATACTTTTGCACAAACTTATAATACTCTAAATACCTACAGTACAGAGTACGAAAACCATTTGCAAGTTGCCAAGTTTGGTGAAGAAAGCTTTTAAACTGACGGAGGAGATAGCACAGATACAGACGGACTGACAGGTATGTTGATCAAGAATATAAATACTTTATGTGGTCGGAGAAGCTTCCTTCTATGCGTTACAAACATCCGGACAATTTTATAGTACTCTCTGCAAGGGTATAAGACTTCATCACAAAATCATCTTATTAATAATTTAATAAGTTTAAAAACTTCATTTCATTTGATAGAATTTTACTTTGAATCTAGGCGAAGCAACAAAAAAGATAAGTCGTCGATCATAGCCAAGTAACTTCACGCCAACTGCAAGGTATGACTTCAAAAAAAAAACGAAATATAAGAGAACCATGTTGGTGCAACTGGGGCAAGAAAGGTATACTCTTCCTGCGAAACTATTTTATCTTCCTTTTAGGACTCTGACCCTGATTTTCCGATTAAATAAAATAACAAATTGAAGCTAGCAATTATCTCACCAGCCTTAAATCCACATTTCAAGGCTCCTCCAGTGCCTTTTCCGTGGCTGCAGTTATACATATACAGGGTTGCCCATATTCGACGGACCCATGTTTTTTTTTTAAAAAATCAATGAAAAAAATAAAAATTTGGCGGTTGGCAATCTTAATCATTTAATTTGTTCCAAGTAGATTTGTTTACATCAATTTTTGAATATAATATCTCTCCAATGGCCGCCTCTGGCGTTGATGGCGTATTGTGCCCTTTTTGCAGCATTTTCCATCGTTTTCGCCAACATTTCGGCCGGAATAGCGGCTATTTCTTCACGAATGTTGTCCTTGAGCTCTTCTACGGTCCTTGGCTTGTTAACGTAAACCTTTGACTTCGAATATCCCCACAAGAAGAAGTCAGGCGGCGTCAAATCGGGCGAACGCGGTGGCCAGTCCAAATCACCACTTTTCGACATCAAACGGCCCGGAAACAATTTCTTCAGAAAATCGGTTGTTATGCGACTTGTGTGCGGTGGAGCGCCGTCTTGTTGAAACCAAAACTGCCTCATACGCTTTCGACGAATAATTGGCATCACAAAATTGGTCATCATGTCGCGATAACGCCCCTGGTTGATGGTAACAGCATGGCCATTTTCATTTTGGAAGAAAAACGGCCCAATGACCGTTTTCGCACTAACACCGCACCAAACTGTGACTTTTCGTCATGAAGAGGCACTTCTTGAATCTCCTGAGGATTTTCAGTGGCGTAAATACGGCAATTTTGCTTATTTACGGTCCCATTCAATGTGAAATTTTAATTTTTTAAAAGCACGTTGAGTTTTCACAATTGACTTGTTCTGTTGAATGTAAATTTCAACTATTTCAGAGCGCTCGCGTGGCGTGTATTGTTCCATGGTAAAAATCTGCTTGGACTGACGCTTCAAACGCGGTACGTCATTAAGCGATCTGACATCTCTGTCAAAAGTTATGGCGTTGCCAGATGGGTCCGTCGAATATGGACAACCCTGTACATATTGTTACATAAAACACAAGAAGCGACACAACACAAATTTTACAGCAAGAGACATCTCTCTCTTCTCTTTTCATACAGTTTTGCTTAAGCAGCAGGCAGGTGACTCTCTCGATCACCTAGAAGGCAAGTCACCAAGAGGCTAGCTCTAGTTACTAGATTCTAGTTGCACACTGTTTTCACTAAAACAAACAAAACAAAAATGATGCCTTCAGCTTAAGCTATCGAGAGAGGGTTCTTCAGCGAATGGCCAAGCCTGGGCAGCGCATTTGGCTTCTGGATGTATTTCACTACTTTACACACCAGAATAATTAAAGGATTAAGGGGAACCGAATCTAGTCGAGTTTTCTGCTTCTTCATCACTTTAATATCCGAATTTATATTTCACCCTCCGCAGAAAAGAACACCGAAAAGGCAGCCGCTTTGCCGACGCTCGCCTTGTGCACTGAGCTGGCCTGGGAAGCTTTTCTCTCAGCTAGTCTCTTGATTTCTTTTGCAGGCAGCTTTTTTGCCTCGCAAAGCTCAGAAACCAACGGGATCGTTAAGGTTGTTCCATGATGCATCAATACAAGGTGGGGCGATATGAGTGTTATGCGTACTTTTGCCAAAAGCTTACGCTTCAAGAGTACGCGCAGCACTCAACGTGAAGGTACTTTGCAGAGAACTCACACTGATGCCACCTTACTTCTCTTGTTGTATCATGGGTTGTATCTATTTGCAGTTAGAATGATCAGCCTAGGGTATTTGGTGGAGTGGGAGTTTATTGGACCCAGAAGAAAGTTTAAATACCAAAGAATTACAAAGTGCCACATCACAAAACTTTCCTCATATGTCCCGAACAGTCTTATATCAAGTGTTTGAGTACTGAACAATTTCTTTTAATCATACCCCCCTTAAGTAATATATAAAATATTATCGTAATATATAATCTTTCATCAGTAGCTAGAGATTATTTATATGCCAGAAGAATGGTTTCCGGGTAAGCTAGTAATAAATAAAAGCCATTTTCTTGTGTTTCTATACTTTGCAACAAAGATACACATCCTTGACCCAATTAAGTAAATATATGTACTCTAGATCACCATCATCAGCCGAGTCGGCATAGTCTTGTCCGAATGAACATTATTTTAACATTAATGTTAATGCTCTGTTATTTAACATAAGGGTAGGTATTAAACATTAATTCCCCTTAGTAACGGGTATATCGAAGTAGGGCAGGATCGACAGAAGGACAGACGGATGTGGCTAATTCACCTCAGCTCGTCGGGCTCATCAAGAATATATATACTTCATGAGTTCAAAAATGTTTCCAGCATGCGTTACAAAAGTCTCGACAAGTTCAATACACCCGCTGCAAGGGTTTAAAAAGGTGTAAGTCCTTTGCGGTCTGTTAAATATGGTCTATAGCATGATGCAACTATATAAGGTGAGGCCAAACCAGTGTGAGTTCTCTGCAAAGTACCTTCACGTTGAGTGCTGCGCGTACTCTTGAAGCGTAAGCTTTTGGCAAAAGTACGCATAACACTCATATCGCCCCACCTTGTATTGATGCATCATGGAACAACCTTAACGATCCCGTTGGTTTCTGAGCTTTGCGAGGCAAAAAAGCTGCCTGCAAAAGAAATCAAGAGACTAGCTGAGAGAAAAGCTTCCCAGGCCAGCTCAGTGCACAAGGCGAGCGTCGGCAAAGCGGCTGCCTTTTCGGTGTTCTTTTCTGCGGAGAGTGAAATATAAATTCGGATATTAAAGTGATGAAGAAGCAGAAAACTCGACTAGATTCGGTTCCCCTTAATCCTTTAATTATTCTGGTGTGTAAAGTAGTGAAATACAACCAGAAGCCAAATGCGCTGCCCAGGCTTGGCCATTCGCTGAAGAACCCTCTCTCGATTGCTTAAGCTGAAGGCATCATTTTTGTTTTGTTTGTTTTAGTGAAAACAGTGTGCAACTAGAATCTAGTAACTAGAGTTAGCCTCTAGCAGTGAAGGAAAAAAAATGTTTACGTCTGCCTCAGCTTATGCCGTTTTTCTAATTTGTGTGCAAGTTCCTCCGTTATTCTTGGTGATCGAGAGAGTCACCTGCTGCTTAAGCAAAACTGTATGAAAAGGCAGAGTGAAAAGAGAAGAGAGAGATGTTTCTTGCTGTAAAATTTGTGTTGTGTCGCTTCTTGTGTTTTGTGTAACAATATGTATGTATACATATCAGAGATCTGCACGAGTGCCTGTTTTCTTGACTCGAGTACACTCGCTGAAAAAGCGTACGCAGTACCACTCGACACTCAAAATGTCTAGTCAAATGATATACTCACTCATTTTCGTACTATTACTTCTGTGACTGGTGTCTGTTTTGAGCGGATGTCAAATTTGATTGTCTCTGCTTTGAGCGACACTGCATGTTGCTTCCGTCTTTGAGGTAGCGGACGCACTCGCACTTTGCGGTATACATACTAATTTTACTCAGAGAGCGAAGAGGAATACGCAAAATACTCCGTGCTCTCAGCTCACACACTACTAATGTATGTATGTATTGTGTATTGCTCTTTCCGCTTCCTCCGCCTCCAAATCCTCCTCCTCCTCATACAATGCAACAACAATGCGCACAGAATTCGGTTCTGCTGACGTCGACGTCAAAGCAGAGTCGTGAATTAGAGATCAATTTGCCGAGGAAGGAAAAAGACGGACAGATGCCGAAGACATATCAGAGAGCGGGCACACAAAGCCAGCAGTAAAACAAATACAACAAGAAGCAAGCATGAGCAAAAAAATTACTCAAGTGAGTGAGCGACAAGTAGAAAATGCGTTGCCAGAATTGTTGGTGGATAATTCCACACTCAAATTTTTGAGCTATCTTTTCGTATGAGTATTAGCAATAAGCAACGCGAGTGGCGCGAGTGTTTTTGGCACTTCGTGTGCGAACCACAAATATGCCGCGAGTAGAAATACTACTGTATACATTTTGTTGCAGTGCTTGGGACACTCGGGTGTGAAAATATCAAGTACTTATGCAGTGCACTTGTAGTTGCAGTGCACTCGTGCAGATCTCTGATACATATGTATAACTGCAGCCACGGAAAAGGCCTTAAATGTGGATTTAAGGCTGGTGAGTTAATTGCTAACTTCAATTTGTTATTTTATTTAATCGGAAGAATCAGAGTCCCTAAAGAAAAATAAAATAGTTTCACAGGAAGAGTATGCCTCTCCAGCCTCAGTTGCACCAACATGTTTCTCTTATATTTTGTTTTTATACCGTTGCAAAGGGTATTATAATTTTGCCAAAAGTTTGCTACGCATAGAAATATTCATTTCCGACCCCATAAACTATATATACTCTTGATCAGGGTGACGAACTGAGTCGATTGAGCTATGTCCGTCCGTCTGTCTGTCTGTTTCTACGCGAACTAGTCTCTCAGTTTTAAAGCTATCGAACTGAAATTGCACAGAGTGTTCATTTTGCTGCACACTACTAATATGTCGGAACCGACCGGGTCGGATGACAAAATCTCATAACTCCCATAGGAACAATCGGTCGGAAAACTAGTTTTATTGAGAAAAACTTTTTTCTTTTCAATGGAAACGTCTCCAAACTTTGTAATCGTAGGTTTTCTATAATTCTATCATTTTTATAATTCTACCAAGTTTTATCAAAATCGGACAACTATATGGTGTAGCTGCTATACAAAAGATAAGTCTGAAAAACAGTCTTAGTTAGAAAAACTTTTTTTTTTAATGGTCCTGCAATTTACTTGTACTTGTCCTGTACTTGTTTGTTTCACATGCTTTCACATAATCTTACAAATTTTTGGCCAAATCGGATGACTATATCATATAGCTCCCATACGAACGATCAGCCGGAAAATGGGAAAAATAGTATTTATTTGAAAATATTTAAGCAAGCATCTGCAAGGCTATAAAAACATCGGCACAGACGAAGTTAGCTTAGCTTTCTCGTTTTTTTTTTATGTCATACCTTGCAGTTGACGTGAAGTTACTTGGCTATGTTCGACGACTAATCTTCTTTGTTGCTTTGCCTAGATTCAAGTAAATTGTTTACCAAATGAAATTAAATTTTTAAACTAATTAAATTATCAGTAACTTTTGAGATGGAGTTCTTATACCCTTGCAGAGGGTATTTTAAAATAGTCCGGATGTTTTTACCGCATAGAAGTTTCTGAATATTATAAAAAAAAATCGATATGGTTATATGGCGAATTTTAATCTTTTAAACGGGAGGCTCAAAACACCCCACAAATATTCCAAATGTCAAAAAAATCAATTCTCCCAAAAGGAAATGAGAAAAAGCCATTTAATAACTAAAATACAATATTTACGGAACGATAAAACATTCATTTTTGGCGAAGTTATGTTCGACAAACCAAATTCGAAAAATTAAGGTCAAACTCAATACATTTTTTAATAGTTTAGTAGTTTACCCTACCAATACAAAAAACCCAATTCGAACTGTTTTTTTGAAATGACGTCTCTGTGATGAATCCAAGAACACTGGAGAGATGAAGGGCCCTGCCCAAGATATATTTAACTAGGTAGGCGCACTTCCTCTCGAGCCCTCTTTGATGTATGCTTAATCGTCAGTCTGTGAACAACAGTTGTGAGCGAGCGACACAAGTAGGCACAGAAATTCATTACTCTCTCGCTCTCGCTCTCTTTTGTACTTTTGTAAGCATACATGAGAGAGGAAGTGCGCCTACCTTCTATAATTGAATCATGGCCCTACCCATGTAAGTCAGAAATCTTCTAACACTCCAGAAGTAAACCCTGCTTGAACGAGTTGGGAATTTTAAGATAAGCTTCGCATTTTCCATAGGCGCTTCTTGAGGCAGGCGTTGTCAGTCTATTATCTACATGAGATCAAATATATTTTGTACTTGAACTAAAAACGTGCTTAATGTAAGAACGAAAAGTGTTTGATTCAGGAGCGCTTGTTCGTTGTTCAATTATGTAAACGGACTTTCGATTGTGGAATATTTGTTACTTTCTTTAGCAAATAAAAACGAGAGCGTAAGTTGAAGTCGGCCCTGTCCGACTTCGAAATACCCGTTACTCAGCTCAGCTCGGACAAGTATGCAACATTTTTTTAACTTGGCTATTTATTATCCGATCCTTTTGAAAATTTGTGAGATTGTAGATATTGGCCACATAGACTACACTGCAAAATCTGAGCTCGATATCTCGAATTGTGGGAGTTATTCAATATTTTTAATTGCGGGGGCGTGGAAAAATTTAAACAAACTAGATCTGCCTACAGACAATACTAGCTTACGTATAAAATTTGGTTGCTCTAGCTCTTCTAGTCTCTGAGATCTAGGTGTTCATATAGACGGACGGACGGACGGACGGACGGACGGACGGACGGACGGACAGACGGACATGGCTATATCGACTCGGCTGTTGATGCTGATGACGAATATATATACTTTATGATATCGGAGATGCTTCCTTCTGCCTGTTACATACATTTGCACGACTTTAGTATACCCTTTTTACTCTACGAGTAACGGGTATAATAACCACAACCCATTTCAACCCAAGATGTGTTTGCAGATTATACACTCAGGGAAAAATACACTGATATTTTGATATTTACACTTTGACTTGAATATTTTCACCATTGATTTAGCGTTAAATATGGAATTCGTTTATATAAAGAGTGCACACTTCTTCACTGCATTGGGAATATAACGGGGATGACTGAAATTCGCCGTTTTAATATGTTTTTAGTCAATTCAAAGTGCTTTTTAATAAATTTAAGTACTTCATAAATCAAATATGGATTGTGTTAGGCTTTACTATGCGATTTCTCCCTGCGTGTAGCCTCTTACCAAGGTTTCTGTTACCTTTAATAGCTCCCGACAATTACCAATGCTCTCAGCTCAACCCACCAGCCCCCCCCCCAATCTTCCCTGATAAAGTTTTTCATATCCCATTTCAATTGCTTGGCTTTTAACTTTCACTCCAAGCTGGCAAAACATTTCTCACCTCCAAGGCAAACGCACGGAAATAGTCAACTCTACTTTTAAGTTTTACGTAGCCAACTACTTACCGTCCTCATCCAATGCCATAAATGTCAATAGACCAAAAACCATTATGCAGAATACCCCAAGAAGCAGAAGCGGCGGTAGACGCAAGTGCTGTGTTGCAGCTGCTTTCGCAGCGCGCTGGCTGGCTAAACAATATTTCTCCATTACGAAACAATGGACATGGGGTGAGATCTCCCGCTCCGGTTGCACCCGCGTGGACAAGTAGCACCTTTTACTTGTGGCAACAGTTGAAACTTTTGCTTTTTATGTTAGCGCGTTGCAGTGTCTCAACTATCTCAAGTCGTTGCGGCAACTTTCGTTGCCTACTTTTGTGTGTGCGGCAACTTTTTGCTTTCGCTTATTGTCCAAGCTAAAAAAAAACACAAACAGAATAAAACTTTGTCTGTTTGTTGCTAAATTGAATGCGACTTGCGTATATATATATATGGTTGTGTGTCCAAGTCGTGTTGCTGTCATCGTCCCAAAGTCCTTGAAGGTGCAAATTGTATAAAACGAATAAGTAAAGGAGTGCTTCTTGTTGTCCAAAGCAGAGGGATTCTTTTAAAGCTTTTACTTTTATAGATAAATACGAAAATCTGCTTTAGATTTTTTTATTGAAAGTAACACAAATTGAGCTACGAAATTCTTCAGAAAGTGCAAATCCGATATATCAACTGTTGAGCTATGTCTGACTTCACAAAACTCTGCGCGTATTTCTGTAGCAAAAATAACGGATTATAACTTAGAGCCAGCATTTTACCCCCTAGAAATGGCACCTTTGCCTATAAAAATATACCAATATTACTTTGGTATTTTTGGCATCTGCTTCTAAATTTTTATTTGTACTGTAAATTTGATGAAGAGAACCGAAAATGGTTGGTTTCAGTATTTTAGTTGAGGACTCAAAGTTATAAATAATTTAAAATAAAATTTATAAAATAAAGATGCCAGCTGTAGCTCAAAAAGTTCTTATAGCCGAGCATTTTACATTCAAATTAGCAATTTTGGACTACTTGCTGATTTTCAAATAAATATAAATATGACTTTATATTATAAATTGGTATACCCTTGCAGAGGGTATATTGGAATTGTCCAGATGTTTGTAGCCCTTAGAAGGAAGCATTTTCGACCACATAAAGTATATAGATTCTTGACGAGCATGACAAGCTGAGTCGATATAGCCATGTGCGTCTGTCCGTCTGTTTCTATGCTGTCTCCTCCGTCAGGTTAAGAGCTATCGCGACCAAAATTTGCACTCAGTCTTCTGGTACAAATACGCTTCACATTTGTCAAAACCGGCTGGATCGGATGCCTATAACATATAGCTGCCATACACTCCAAAAATTTAATTTATAATTTTTAGAAATTCGCCCTAAAATAATTTTCCTTTCTTGTTTTTAGACAGTTTTTTCAGACAGTTCTTAATCTTAGAAAAATCAACCCAAAAAAAAGATTTTTTAGAAAATAATTTCTTAAATTTAGAAATTCGATTTATTTTTTCTTAAATTTAGGGAAATTTTTCTAGATTTTTTCCTAAATACTTTCTTAAATTAAGGGCGAATTTGCCCTTGAATTTAGAAAAAAATACATTGCACAGTATCTTAAAATAGGGCGAATCGCCCTAAATTTAAGAAAGAACATTTCTTAAATTTAGACAAGCCATTTAGAAATTTGCCCTAAAATATAGAAAAACGAGAGCGTAAGTTAGAGTCGGCCCTGCCCGACTTCGAAATACCCGTTACTCAGCTCAGCTCGGACAAGTATGCAACATTTTTTTAACTCGGCCATTTATTATCCGATACTTTTGAAAATTTGTGAGATTGTAGATATTGGCCACATAGACTACATTGCAAGCTCTGAGCTCGATATCTTAAAAATTGTGGGAGTTATTCAATATTTTTTATTGCGGGGCGGGAGAGGGCGTGGCCAAAATTTGAAACAAACTTGATCTGCCTACAGACAATACTAGCTTACGTATAAAATTTGGTTGCTCTAGCTTTTCTAGTCTCTGAGATCTACAGACGGACGGACGGACGGACAGAAGGACATGGCTATATCGACTCGGCTGTTAATGCTGATGAAGAATATATATACTTTATGATATCGGAGATGCTTCCTTCTGCCTGTTACATATACTTGCACGACTTTAGTATACCCTTTATACTCTACGAGTAACGGGTATAAAAAGTTTAGAAAATCGCCCTAAAAAATACAAAAATATTCAAAAGACACCCCTTGTAATTCTCAAGTACGAATTCCGTGCATTTTGAATATAAAAGGGGCAACTAATATTCGGCATGCTGAGAAAATCGCCCTAAAAAATAAAAAAATAATCTAGGAAAGCGCCCTTAAATTTAGAAAAATAAAAAAAGACACCGCATGTAATTCTCAAGTTCGAATTCCCTGCTTTCGGAATATAAAAGAGGCAGCTGAGTGCTTAGCATTTGACTGCGATTCTCTACTGTGACTCAGGCGCGTGCTTGGTAGTCCGAGTGCGATAAGATGCCTTTCGTGTTGAAGTTTCCCCGAGGTCCCGAGTTCAAGTCCCAGGCAAGGTAAAGTTAGAAACTAAAATATTGATTACTAATTACAATGTGATTTTCAGAAAGAAACTTTAGTGAACCAACAGAAAGAAAATATCCTATAAGAATAATATAATATATAAGGGGTTATACGCTTCTTAGTGTTGTAGTCTTCTTCCTGTTCTGTCTCCAGGCGCCCCTGACTCCCTTTCCTGTCTATAATAGTTGAAAATGTTTTTTTTCTAAAATCTAGAAAGGTTTTTCTAAATCTAGAAAGGATTTTCTAAAGTCTAGAAAATGCTTTTCTACAATTAAGAAAATATTTTCTAGCTTATAGTAAATATTTTCTTAATTTCAGAAAGTCTTTGGCATATTTTATGAAATAATTTTTCTAAAATATATGGCGAATCGCCTTTGACCCCTTTTTAAAGGCGAATTTCTAAATTTTAGGGCGATTTTGGCTGTTTTTTTTTTGAGTGTAGGAACGATCGGTCGAAAATCTAGTTCTAGTGAGAAAAACTTTTTGCTTTTCAATGCAAATGTTTTCAAACTCTGTATTTACTAATTATCTATGCTTCTCAACAATTCTGCCAAGTTTGGTCGAAATCGGACATCTATATAGTATAGCTGCCATAAGAAAGTAAGGTTAGAAGAGTAGACGTAGTAAGAAAAACTTTTTTGTTTTCAATGTAAGCCTCTTTCAAATTGGCATTTATTTTTTGTACATGCTTTCACACAATTCTTCAACGTTTTGTCAAAATCGGATGACTATAGGTTATAGCTGCAATAGAAATGATCGGTCGAGAAACTAGTTCTAGTGAGAAAAACTTTTTTGTTTTCAAAGAAAACGCCTACAAACTTTCTAATTCTTAGTTTGCTATGCATTCCCATGATTCCATCAAGTTTGGTCGAAATCAGACATCTATATAGTATAGTTGTCATAGAAAAGTAGAGTCAGAAAAGTAGTCTTGGTGAGAAAAACTTGTTGGTTTTCAGTGAAAAAGTCCTTCAAATTAGAAAGAAAACCTTCTGCAAGGGTATACAAACTTCGGCCGTGCCAAAGCTAACTTTCCTCTTTTTATACTCTGTACCGTAGGTACATAGAGTATTATAAGTTTGTGCAAAAGTATGTAACATCCAGAAGGAAGCATCTCCGACCCCATAAAGTATATATATTCTTGATCAGCATCAACAGCCGAGTCGATATAGCCATGTCCGTCTGTCTGTCTGTCCGTATGAACGCACAGATCTCAGATATGGTAAGAGATAGAGGTTTGACATGTATGGGACAAATGCTTCTTATGTCTGCAGGCAGAGTCAAGTTTATTTTCAATTTTGGCCACGCCCCCTCCCGCCCCCGCAATTTAGAAAAAACGTCATATCTCCCACAGTTTTGAAGATAGATGGCTTGTTCCTTCTGGACATATTTAGTTATTAGGATAACTTATCGATCCGCCAAAGGAATGAAGATGATCGGATGAACGGTTTTCGAGTTATGATCAAAAGACAAAATTTCTTGGTACAGAGTATGTTATAGTCGGGCTTGACCGACTTTCTTTCTTGTTTTTTATATGACTTTTAAATATTTATAGTTGGGGATTTCACAAAATGCTTTTTAATATGGATTACAGTTAGGAATACAAGTTAAAGATATTTACAGTAAAGACTGAAACGAACTTGGCTTTCAGATATTTGG
>JAWNNO010000565.1:0-395923 GCA_035044985.1 Lordiphosa fenestrarum
GGTGTTGTTTGGAGTTCATGGAGAAGTGGTGACCGTATCTGGGGTGAAAATACAACTTCTCTGACATTTGTTCAGATGATGATCCGGGCAAGGAATTGAAGTGAACGCATATCCAGAATTTTTCATCAATTATACCAATGTGGGAAAAAAAATTTTTTGATATTCAACGAGTACAACAAAAACAAACAAAAAATTTTAAATTTCAGTCCTATGAACTATACAAATTGTAATTGCTTTTTTTTACCATTAAAGTCAAGTCAATCCTGGACTATAACATACTCTGTACTTTCCAAAGATTTAATACTTAAAATAAAGATCATCTACCTGCGGGTTTAAAAGGTTTCTGTCAGATACATGTGAAATCCTTAGTTCTTACCATCTTTTGTGCGCTCTTACAGATAGACGGACATGGCTACATCGACTCGGCTGTTGTTGCTGATCAAGAATATATGGACCTTTGTGGTCTGCAATGTAGCTTTTAAAATTAAAATCCAGCGCTTCTTACTTAGCCCCCAGTAGAAAACCACTTGCACATATGAGCCTATCTTAATCTAGCAAGCCATCATGACCAAAAGTTCCACAAAATTTACCACAGGGGTCAAACAAACAAAATTGCAATAGGCGAACCAATAAATACACTTACCCAAAAAAAGAGAAGTCGAAGCGGGAGCGGCAGAGAGCAAGTACGGCACAACAATAACAAATATACATTTGTTAAACTTTTAAAAATATATTTTAACACAATCACAAAAGCAAAACACAGCAATATAAGGATGAAGCGCGGGCGCGACGGCGGACAGAATGTGATATACAGAGCAAAAAGAACCGTAAGCACCGTAAGAGGGGGCGGCAGCGGGGGCGAAGCGAAACGGGACAACAAAAACACTTTAGAGACACGGCAAACACAAGAAAAAAGGAGTGAGAGCCAGAGCGGCAGAGAGTTTGCACATCACATTTTAATTTAACTAACTTTATTTAGTTAAGCACTAACAAAATCACAAAAAAAAAAACAACAAAAAAAGAAACGAAGCGGCCGC
This sequence comes from Lordiphosa fenestrarum, assembly GCA_035044985.1. Lineage (NCBI taxonomy): Eukaryota > Metazoa > Arthropoda > Insecta > Diptera > Drosophilidae > Lordiphosa > Lordiphosa fenestrarum. Next base: position 1,038 of record JAWNNO010000565.1, read on the forward strand.
GAGACAGCCGCCAAACATAACGGGAAAACAAACACGAGTTGCAAATGCGGCCAGCTAATGAAACTGCGTAAAATTATTAACTAAATGCCGCAAAGAATTGTAATTCAACACAGGAGTACGCTTGGATCCAACCGAAATCTTTACATCACTTCAAAAGGCGCTAAAATAACCAAAAAATGAATTAAACTTGAGAGCACGCACAACGCGCCGGCCGGCTAAAACGATACGATACATATCGAACTAGCCAACTATCGGTGTGACTTATCGATCTACTGTTCCGCTAAGTCCGATAGTGAATTTTGAATTTGAATGGAATTTAAATAAAATCGTGGTGGGAATTTGATATGGGTTTGGTAAAATTCTAACTCACTGTTGAAAATGTAACCCAATAAACTATTCTCACTGAGCACATAAAAAAGGAATCTTTTCAGTCAGTTTTGTTTGAGGAAATATGTCACCAAAATACATGGTCACTTTTACTAAGCATTCGTTAAGAGATTAACTCATATTAAAAGTATCACAAATAAATGAATGTTGAAATAAAATAATGCTTACGGGGGGACGTAAGCTAACTAACCGCGGGGTCTAAGGCGACGTTCTTACGGTCTACACAGCGACCATTTTGTTAGCAGAGTCGCTAATGATTATTTTCCAAAGGTCCTGATATCAAATCCCAATCACATTCTTCACTTGTAAACATTTATTCGAGTTCTGGTCTTAAATGCCTGGGAGATAAATATAAAAATAATTCTTTTCTGTCTATAAGCTGAAAAACTGTATGTGGATTGGCCATTTTTTGGGAAACTTGGAACATAGAACCCACGAAGCTTTTGATCGTTTTCCCTAAGCCAAGATACGGAATTTGCTAAAAATTTCGATGTACTGATCATTTTCTGGTGCTTAAAGCAAGATTTAAAAGACTTACGTTAAGTAAATATACAAACTTTATTTATGTACTGAAAATTTCCAACAAGTTAAACCTTGCTTGTGCATATATTCTGACCTTTAAATGGTACCTTACATTCGTAAGAAAATTAAGTATCTTCCACAAAAGAACTTAAGTGGAATCTTCTTAATACTTTAAGTATTTATACCAGTGAAATTTCCAAAATGATTTTATTGATCTTTATTTTTTAAATATTCAGTGCATCCCATTTTTGCCACTTCTAATCCAAATATAACCCGTTACTTACACTCGTGACTACGTAACAGATAACAGTTACATAAATGTGGCTCATCACTAGTAAGCCGACATAACGTAAGGAAGAGCAAAACGTAAATAATAGATATTCAAGTCTCGCAGTTGAATTTCCCTAAAACAATATACAAACTTTTCTGGCATAAATCCATAGGCTAACCTCTACAGGAACAACCAGCAGTAGCAGGCAAATCAGTTAACTCAACTCTAGTGTAAGCAAACACAAAACCAAGAGCGGCCGCTCAGCGAAAGAAAAACGCACGTGCACGTGGAGCCCAAGAGAGAGAAGAGAGCAGCAGCAACAACAACAACAACAACAACTGCAATGGAAGTGGAGAACGGCGAGGGGCAGTTGCAAGTGCAGCTAAAAACCAAACAAGAACAGTAAATCAATCCAAAATAACAATTAAAATGGAATTAACTTTGAATTTCCTTACAGCTATGCCGTGCCGGATGTGCCCTATGCCATCGATGGCACCGTCACCACCTTGGAACTGAACAAATTCTTGAATGCCTTGCTACAGCAGAAATCCGAAGGCTCCTCCGTAGAATTCGACTTCCTGGTCTTCGATGAGTATCTACGCGGTCGTTTGTGTGATCATCTAAGGGAGAAGGCCATCAGCTTTGAGGATGCCATTGAGATTGAGTATGTGGAACGCTTTCCGGCACCCGAGCCTCAGGATTGCCTGCTACACGATGACTGGGTGTCGGCGGTCAAGGCTCTGGGCAAGTGGATACTAACGGGATGCTACGACAATACTCTGAATATATGGACGCACAAGGGAAAGCACATTCTGACCATACCGGGGCATACGGCTCCCATTAAGGCAGTGGACTGGATATCGGTGGATAATGAAATGGGCTACTTTGTGTCCAGTTCGCAGGATCAAACGGCCATGTTGTGGCAATGGAATGTGGACTCCAATGCGGTGGCATGTGTGGCCGTGTGTAAGGGTCATGAGCGAGGCGTGGATAGCATTAGTGTGAGTCCAGATGGCCAGAGATTTGCCACGGGTTCTTGGGATACCATGCTTAAGCTGTGGTCGGCAGAGCTGGATGAGGCCACGGCAGAGCCGGGCACAGCCAAAAGAGCCAAAGAAACTGGAGTTAGGGTAAGTATTGCCGCCTGCTCCGGTCCAAGCCATACATCTATTTGCCTTTGCAGACACCCAAAATGACTTTACAAGGACATCGTGAGAGCATCTCGGCTTTACAATGGATGGATGCCAGCAATCTGCTCACTGCCAGCTGGGATCACACGCTCAAAGTGTGGGATCTTGGCCTGGAGGGCATAAAGACGGAAATCTCCACCAATAAGTCCATTTTTGATGCCAGCTACTCCAAGTTGAATCGTCTTATAGTAACCGCCTCGGCGGACAAAAATCTAAGGCTCTACGATGTGCGCACCAATCGTAAGTCTGGAAATTTCACCTCCATTTCTGTTAATAAGCTAATCCCACTCCATTTGCAGAGGGTTCGGTGGTACGCAACACATATTTGGGTCACTCCGCCTGGGTGCAGGCTGTGATGTGGTCACGCACTGAGGAATTTCTGTTTGTCTCCGGCTCCTACGACAATCACAACAAACTCTGGGATTGCCGCAGTCCCAAGGCACCTCTCTACGATCTGTTGGGCCATGGCGAGAAAGTTTTGGACATTGATTGGTCCAATCCCAAGTATATTGTTTCCGGCGGTGCCGATAATACGGTGCGTGTGTTCAAGTCACGCAAAGCCTTGGTAGGAAATATGGAAAAATAAGAGAGAGTGGTGGGATTAGGCTATCTTACAGAATATTATCTATATTTTAAGAGTGACTTTCGTAAATAAACAAAAACTGGCCAAGAATAACGGCACATGCGCGAGAAGCTCAGTTACGTCAGTTGGAGAACCATTGGTTCACTCAAATCATCTAGTTCATATGAACATTTGAAGAAGAAGAATTAGAGTAGAGAAAAAGCATTCAAAATTATACTTGCCGACAAGTTGAAGGAGGGAGGGACGAAGTTACTATGGAAGCTTAACAGAATGTACAAGGAATACCAATGTCTGCCCAAGTAGCGTCGGTGAAGCGTTAGTATTAGTAGTACACTGCAATTGACTGCGGCCTTTTGCAGTATGACCATATGTATTATTAGATATAAAGTAAAATTCGACTTAATTCCATGGACTGGATTGATGTTGATGAAACGTTGCGTTAATTAAAGCCATCTTAATGGCTGGGGAAACCGTGCTTCATGGGCCAAGCTCATAAAATAGTTAGCGTCGAATTCGGTCAGGCTGCATCTGGGCTAGTTCACCTCACTGGTTCCGGATGCGGAACCAGCGCACAGGCCTATCCGTTTTGTGGCCCAATGTTGTTGTATGGCAGATTTATGAGGTTGTGAACTTTGAGAGGCGAAACGTATGGATTGATTTTGATCAGATTTTCGGTATGTGTTGTTGAATAGGTATACTTAAAGTTTATAAATAAAAAGTTTGTTTGTAAAGTTTGTTTATATTTATTGATTACTAGCTATTAGCCGAAAAATAGCTGTAAAAATGTTTCCCAATCCGAAACAAACTAAGTGGATTCTACAATGGCTGCAGCAAATAAAAACAGTAGTTCCAGAGTTTTCATTTTTATCAATTAATAATTAGGAAATATAGCTGTTTTTTGTGAAAAACGGCTAGATCAGTTAGCATTTGACTGATGATCTACGAAATGGAAATGTATCTCTTAAAGCGCGGTGTCCACTCGACGCTAAATGGCCGCGAAATTAAAAACTCTATAATAAAAAAAACTGCTGCGTAAATTTTCCGTTTCGCTATTCCGCATCTAGTTTCCACTCCAAGCGAAAAAAGCCTACGTATTGGCACTACGTTCGGTTATCAATTACGTAGCATGTAAAGTGCTATTGACGCTTCATTTCGCATTGACGTAAGAAAAGAACAATTCGAATCGATCTTTGGTATGCAATCTGATATACAGGAATAAATTAATTCCTGTCGAAATTGAAAGCAAATTACTTTCAGAAATACCATCAACAAATTAATTCCGCTAAATTGGTCGCCTCGTCCACTGTGCAACTCTGCCAGTGTGACCGCATTTCAAAATTTTGTGACTAACCTTTCGACGCTCCTTGACTTACGTTCATTTTATTTTCGAAATGTTTTAGGTTTTTGTTTAAGTCCTGTCCAAAATGTTGTTACGCCGCTTGCTGCCATTACCCACGCTTCGCTTCGGCCGCCATTTTTCGCTTGGCCAACAAAAGCTAGCCGTGCGCCATATATTGGTGCATCCGGATGTACGTCATGCCTTGAAACACAAACAGCCAATTGTTGCTCTGGAGTCCACCATTATAACACACGGCATGCCCATGCCAGAGAATGTTGAAACCGCTTTGGAGGTGGAGGAGCTGGTGCGTCAGGAGGGTGTCTTACCGGCTACAATAGGCATTCTAGATGGCTGCATTCGGGTGGGTCTTACCAGGGAGGAGCTCACGGAACTGGCACAGAAACCCAGAGATGGAGTGATCAAATGTTCGCGCCGGGATTTGCCCTATGTGGTGGCCATGCGGCAGAGTGGCGGAACCACAGTGGCGGCCACCATGCTGGTGGCACATCAGGTGGGCATTGATATCTTCGCCACGGGCGGCATAGGTGGCGTACACCGAGAGGGTCATGTGACGATGGATGTGTCGGCGGATCTGATTGAGCTGGGTAGAACGCCAGTGGCTGTAATTTGCAGTGGTGTGAAGTCCATATTGGATATACCGCGCACCTTGGAGTATCTGGAGACACAGGGCGTGTGCGTGGCCAGTTTGGACAGTCCAGGTGGCAGGTTTCCGGATTTCTATACCCGGGACAGCGGCTGTCGAGTGCCCTATGATTTGGGGAGCATACAGGAGGCAGCGGATTTGTTAAAGGCTTGGAAAGAACTGGGCTTGCAGTCGGGTGTACTGGTGGGTGTGCCCATACCCAAAGAGTTTGCAGCAGATAAAATGACAATAGAAGCGGCCATAACAAAGGCCAGCCAGGAAGCCACCGAACAGGGCATACAGGGCAAGGAGGTGACGCCGTTTCTGTTGAAAGCCATAGCCAGGCTAACCCAGGGGCAGAGTCTGCAATCAAATATAGAGTTGATTAAGAACAATGCCCAGGTGGCGGCACGCATTGCCCAGGCCATGAAATGCAAACAGAACTCGAAGGAATCGGGCCAGAAAAAGTCACCCCTGGTGGTGGGTGCCTCCATACTCGATCTCTCGTTTCAAATCAAGGACTCGCAACCTTCGGTTCAACTGGATGGCTCCACCTACTCTGCCGTGGCCAAACAAGCAGCCGGTGGCGTGGGACGCAACATAGCCGAGGGCATTTATAAGCTCTATGGACATGTGAATCTCATCTCAGCCGTGGGCCAAGATCAAATGGGACATACACTACGCCAAATGATGCCGCACCAATTGCAGCAGGCATTAATCATCTCTCCGGACCAGGCCACCTCGCTGTGTTCCGTCATGTTTGATCCTCAAGGCGACTGCAAGCTAATTCTGGGCAACATGGACATACATCGGTTGGGCATCCGACCCGCGTCACTTTTGGCTCAGTCGCATTTGTTTGAGCAGGCTCCGCTGATCATCATGGACAGCAACATCTCGTTGCCCGCCATGGAAACCCTACTCCAACTGGCTGATAAATATCGAATTGCCGTGTTTTTCGAACCCACCGACATGTTCATAGCGGGCAAGCCGTTCACTCTGCCTGCTCAACTCACTCAAAACATACGCCTGGTCAAACCCAATCTGGTTGAACTGAAGACCTTGGTGCAAACCCTCACAGGAGAGGCGCAGTCCTGCACTTTGCAGACCAGCCTGCCACGTTCTGAGCTCTTGAAGGAAACCAAAAAGTTGCTACAGAAAATCGAGTCCCATTTCAGTTGCATCATCACCACCCTGGGCAATCATGGAGTGCTCTTGAGCTATCGACCCGATGCAGCGGAGAGTGTCAGAGCTCTGCTGGATGTCTCACCACATACAGAGCCACACTCCACCCGCTTCTATGCCGCCCCCCTGGTATCGAATATTAAGAATGTGTCCGGTGCTGGGGATAGTTTCTGTGCTGGGTTCATTACTGGCTTGCTGCGCGGACGACATTTGGATGAGTGTGTGGCCGCTGGTTTTGTGGCCGCCGAGAAGGCCCTGCAATCGGAATCGGCTGTGCCTGCCAGCTATTTTACAAATGAGTTGGACTTTGAGTGTCGCTACAAGCAGACACTGAAGACATTGGAGCAGCAGTGCATCTAAAGGAGGCGGCATTTACTCAGGTAGCTTTTTGTTTGTTGTTTATTGAATGGAGGTACAAATGATGGTTGTTAATAGGCCCATCTGGAAGAGACAATAGCGAAAAATATACAAGTGAGTTTTTGTTTTTAAGATTTGCAACTTTGTGGACACGATTAACAATAAAATGTCCCATACTCACAACTTGATCACCTTGTCCTTGCCAGCACTGGCCACACGTGAGCCATCTGGTGCCCAGTCAACGCCAAACACCTCATCCGCATGTCCAGGCAGCTCTTGGGCCATCTTTTTGGTTTGTACGCTCCAGACTGTGGGCCGAAAATTTCAATTTCACTTTCAATCAAAACCAAACCCCACATCCAGACCTACCCTTCAGCGTGGAGTCCTTGCTGCCTGAGACAATCAGACGAGAGTCGGCAGACCAGGCCAATGTGTAAACAGCCTGAACATGTCCACGAAATGTGGCCAAAAATTGACCATTCTCTGCTCGCCACAAACGCACAGACTTATCAAAGGAGGCGGAGGCTATCAGCTTGACATCCGGCGAGTATTTGACATCATTCACCACATTCTGGTGGCCGGTCAGGCGTTCCACGCACTTGTTCTGATTGTTGCGCCACAAGTACAGGGTATTGTCGTCCGAGCAAGAGACCAGGGACTCTACCTCATCTGGGCAGACTGCCTGAAAGCGTTCCAAGGCGGCCGCTTGCAGTTCCTCCACTAATTAAAGGGATTCTTCGATAAGTAAAAGCTGTACAGGAAATGGCTTTACTCACCACTTAAACTACTGCCACTTTTCAGGCGATCCTTGACCGGATGAAAGGGTCCCGTGCGTAGCACATAGTCCGTACTCAAGGCTATGTTATTCACCCAATGCGCATGGCCGGAGAAGGTGCGACATAGTATACCGTCGGCTGCCCGCCACATCTTAACCGTGCGATCTTTGGATGAAGTATAAATACAGCCCGCTCCTCCCCATTTTACAGCAGTCACCGCATTCGTATGTCCCCCAATATTCAGCAGACACTGACCCAGCTTCACATCCCAAATCCGACAATCGCCATCACTGCTGGCCGAGGCCAGTTTCCTGCACTCGGGATTCTGATGGTAGGGCTCCCAGCTCAGACAATTGATGTGCTTCCGGTGTCCCTTCAGGGGTCTGCCCACCTGTTGACCCGTCTCCGGGTCCCAAATGCATATCAGACCCGCCTTACAGGCGCTGGCCAAACGTTTGCCATCCGGTGCCCAGGAGACACATAAAACCCACTGCTTGTGTCCCGAGCAAGTGAAATGTGGCGTCTCTGTGGTCAGATCCCACAGACGCACGGTGGTATCACCACTGCCACTGGCCAAATGCTTGCCGTCTGGACTGAAACTCAGTGAGACAATGGCCTCCGCATGGCCCGGCATGGAGCTGGTGCATCTGGTCACGGGGCGCACTTTGAACACCGCCTGCGGTTGATACACTATGTCAATCACATTCTCCGTATCCACGCTCTCCAAGTCGAGTGTATGTTCCAGCGACTCTTTGATCTCATCCTCGCCCACAAAGAACAGGTAGGGCGTGGATTCTTCATTCTTGAGCAAAGCATTGCAAATCAAGCCCAATTGCTGGGTGGTCACACCACTTGGCAGGTCGATGGGTGGGCCCGCCTCCACGCCTGTGTCGGAGATGAGGCGTGCCTGCAGTGTGTGTGGAGTGATCTTGGTGACCGGTGGCTCCTCCACCAGTATTTTCTGTTTTTTGGCAAACATTTTGAATGGAAAAGTGGTAAACAAACTGAACACGTGCCACCGTTCCGGGGTTTGTTGTGGAATTTAAAAATCCCAAACATAATTGAGTGTGGTCTCACCTAAGCAATCGATAAGTTACAATCGATATATAAGTGTGACCCTGAGCCGTGTTGGTAAGCAAGTGTTGTAAAAATTGAGCGGCTCACTTGAAAGATTTGTTTGGGCACGTTTTAAGCGGCTTAAATAAGCAAATTGCTAAATAGAATGTTGGCTAGTATGTATTTTATCAAGTAAGTTTTCTCTCCTCTCCTCTAGGACTTAATATAAATATTTAATGCTATACTTTACAGTTGTTACTCAAGTTTTACTTCACAACTCTTTACACAACGTGTTGTCGTTAATTTCATTCGCATTTGCATGTCATGCACTTTTCCCATTTGACAAAATCCTTGTGTTTTTGTACACTTTGAATTCATTTCCACTTCTTATTTCATCCAAATTCAATCAACTTTAACTTAAGCGAAAATACACACCAAAAGCTTTGACATTTGCCGAATCTAGCTATTTTGTTACCAGTTAATTTCTAGTTGCATTACATTTAGGTGTAGAATTAAATTAATTCGAATGATCGCTAATCAACACAATGAACTAGGGCTCGTTAATAAGCAGCTAAACTACTGAACAACTGAACTGAACAACTTAAAATTTTTTTCAAAAAAAAAAAAAATAGAGGAAAGTAAGCTTAGGCTGTGCCGCAGTTTGTATGCCCTTGCAGCACGACTTTTTAACTAATTTGAAGGACATTTCCACTGAAAACGAACAAGTTTTTCTCACTAAGACTACTTTTCTGACTCTACTTTCTATGACAGCTATACTACATAGCTCTCCGATTTCTACCAAAACTTAGTGAAATCATGGGAAAGCATAGCAAACTTAGAAATGCAAAGTTTGCAGGCGTTTTCTTTGAAAACAAAAACGGGTTTCTCACTAAAACTAGTTTCTCGACCGATCATTCCTATGCCAGCTATGTCATGCTGATCAAGAATATATATATACTTTATGTGGTCGGAAATGCTGCCTTCTATGCGTTACAAACATCTATGTAACCCCCTGCAAGGGTATAAAAACAAGTGAACTGTAAAATGAACTAACTTTACCCCAGATTAGTACAGGGTTGCCCATATTCGACGGACCCATGTTTTTTTTTAAAAAATCAAAGAAAAAAATAAAAATTTGGCGGTTGGCAATCTTAATCATTTAATTTGTTCCAAGTAGATTTGTTTACATCAATTTTTGAATATGATATCTCTCAAATGGCCGCCTCTGGCGTTGATGGCGTATTGTGCCCTTTTTGCAGCATTTTCCATCGTTTTCGCCAACATTTCGGCCGGAATAGCGGCTATTTCTTCACGAATGTTGTCCTTGAGCTCTTCTACGGTCCTTGGCTTGTTAACGTAAACCTTTGACTTCAAATATCCCCACAAGAAGAAGTCAGGCGGCGTCAAATCGGGCGAACGCGGTCACCACTTTTCGACATCAAACGGCCCGGAAACAATTTCTTCAGAAAATGGATTGTTATGCGACTTGTGTGCGGTGGAGCGCCGTCTTGTTGAAACCAGAACTGCCTCATACGCTTTCGACGAATAATTGGCATCACAAAATTGGTCATCATGTCGCGATAACGCTCCTGGTTGATGGTAACAGCATGGCCATTTTCATTTTGGAAGAAAAACGGCCCAATGACCGTTTTCGCACTAACGCCGCACCAAACTGTGACTTTTTCGTCATGAAGAGGCACTTCTTGAATCTCCTGAGGATTTTCAGTGGCGTAAATACGGCAATTTTGCTTATTTACGGTCCCATTCAATGTGAAATGGGCTTCATCGGACATGATAATGAGTTTTCACAATTGACTTGTTCTGTTGAATGTAAATTTCAACTATTTCAGAGCGCACGCGTGGCGTGTATTGTTCCATGGTAAAAATCTGCTTGGACTGACGCTTCAAACGCGGTATGTCATTAAGCGATCTGACATCTCTGTCAAAAGTTATGGCGTTGCCAGATGGGTCTGTCGAATATGGACAACCCTGTACAGGGCTTAAGAATAAGAAATTCTAAGCTGTTAATCGAACATTTTTGATCACTTCGTATGTTCTTTCCACCCTCACAGTTTCAAATATTCGTAAAATTATCAAAAAAAAAAAATAATGGCAACCCCTTAAAAACTGCACATAAAAATCGCATAAAAAGTTACCACCCCTCGTAAAGGTAAAAGTAAAGTTTGCCATCAAAAGAATTCCCTTTCATCTCCGCATCGTCATTTTGTAAGTGTAGGCGTGGCAGTTTTTAATTTCTGCAACGTTTTGCACAAAATGTAAGTAGAAAAACGACAACAAAAACAAATATGTTTTTAAGTAATTTGTAAGCATTTGCGAATTTTTTATCGCAGCCACAAAAGTTGGTCCTTTGTCCCGCCGCCTGTAATGATGACTTTATTACTTCATTTGGCATTTCGCATTTCAGCAGAAGGTGACACGATGTCGAGCCGGCTTCAAACAATAATTTAAAAGCGATTTTGCAAACTTAATTTATGCGCTTTTGCCTGCATTTTAATTCTGCTGTTCTTTTGTTGTTGTGGTTTTTGGGTCTTCAAATATGTTAAATACTCTCACTCAGCTGTCGGCTTCTACCTTTTTGTTTTTTTTTTTGGCGTGTGAGTGGTGAGTGTGTGGGGGCGTGTCAAAGGGGTTTTGGCACATGTTAACATGTGCTTCAGCCTTTGCCTTGTCTCAAGTTCTTTCTCGTGCACGGAAATTTGCAATTCCAATGATTAAATTTAAAGTGTTGGCACAGATGCGCTCGGCTGAAGTCCTTAAAATGTTGTGAAACTATTTCCTGCTTTTTGCAAAAGCCAAATTACCCAGCCACATTGAATATTCATCATAAATTCCTGAGCATTGTCTCTCTAATGTGTCCAACGCACACACACACACACACTCGCACACGCCCACTCATTCAGCTGGGAGCACAAAGCAAGCACAAGCACCACGACGACGACGACGACGACGTGTAATTTGACGCCGACAAGTATGCAACACAAAATTTTAAATGCATTTCACGCACTGCGGCTGACGTTCCGCAAATCTGTGACAAGTCCTGCGACGTCATCATGGTGGAGTGTCTGTCTGTGTGGACATGATGGGCGTTGCAAATTTCAGGCATTAGCACACATTTTTTGGCAGCCACAACGTATGCAAATTTCAATTAAACAAGCGGCAAGTGCTTTGTTTTACCTTTTTTATCTGCCACCCCGCCCCCCTCCCTCCCACATTTGCTTATCATGCAAATGGGCATACAGCTTACACCCTCCATCCCGCTACCCACTCCATAAGCTGTCGCCTTTTGTGATTTATTCGATTAGCGTGGGTCAGCTGGAAGAGGAGGTGGCTACCGCAGGCAGTCAACGCTGCCGCAAATTGTGGCCACAGGCCAATTCGGTGCGGAATAGCGTGAAGTTTTTGTGTGAAGGATTTAAAGAACCGACCTTAAATAAGCAACAAATGGCAGGCATCGCTTTTTCATAGTCAAGAGGCGTCTACAGGATCACTGATCAAGAGTTACAAGAACAAGGATCATGGAAGAAGCGTGACTGAAAAGGGAAAGGGTCAGTGAATAAAAGTCACTGTCAAGAGTCGCTGAACAAGAGTCACTGAACATTGGTCACTGAATAAGAGTCACTGAATAATTGTCATCGAATGATAGTCACTCAATTATAGTTACTGAATAAGATTCTCTGAATAGGAGTCACTGAATAAGATTCTATGAATAGAAGTCACTGAATAGGAGTCACTGAATAGGAGTCACTGAATAAGAGTTACTATATTGAAGTCACTGTGAACAAGAATCACTGAACAAGATTTACTAAAAAGAGTCACTTAGCTAAAGTTACCTAACATTGGTCACTGAACAAGAGCACTTCATAAAAGCTACTATCAAGAGTCGCTGAACAAGAGTTACTAAAAGAAGTCACAGAGCAATACTGCATAAGAATCCCCTAAGAAGAGTTACTGAATAATAGTCAATGAATAAAAGTCACTGTAAGGTGTCGCTGAACAAGACTTACTGAAAGGACTCACTTAACAAGAGTTACTGAACATTGGTCACTGAACAATAGTCACTAAATAATAGTCACAAAACAAGCGACACTGCACAAGAATCACCGGAGAACTGAATAAGGATCAATGAATAAAAGTCACTGTCAAAAGTCGCAAGAGTTACTTAAAAGAGTCACTTAGCAAGGGTTACTGAACATTGGACACTGAATAAGAGTCACTGTATAAGAGTCATTGGACAAGAGTCACTGAAAACGAGTAGTTGAATAATAGTCACTGATGAAGAGTCACTGAAAACGAGCACTTCAGGAGCTTCTAAAAAGAGTTACTAAAAGCAGTTACTTAACAAGAGTTACTGAACATTGGTCACTGAATAATAGTCACTAAATAATAGTCACAGAGCAAGAGACACAGCACAAGAATCACCGAAAAATAGTTACTGAATAAGAGTCAATGAATATGGGTCAATGAATAAAAGTCACTGTCAAAAGTCGCAAGAGTTACTTAAAAGAGTCACTTAGCAAGGGTTACTGAACATTGGACACTGAATAAGAGTCACTGTATAAGAGTCATTGGACAAGAGTCACTGAAGAAGAGTCACTGAAAACGAGTAATTGTATAATAGTCACTGATGAAGAGTCACTGATTAAGAGTCACTGAAAACGAGCACTTCATAAAAGATACTGTCAAGAGTCACTGAGCAGGAGCTTCTAAAAAGAGTTACTAAACATTGGTCACTGAACATTGGTCACTGAATAAAAGTCACTGAATAAGAGTCACTAAATAACAATCACGGAATTAGATTCTCTGAATAAGAGTCACTGAGAGTCGCTGAACAAGAGTTATTAAAACTCAGTCACAGAGCAAGAAACGATGCACAAGAATCACCGAAGAAGAGTTACTGAATAAGAGTTAATCAATAAAAGTCACTGCCAATGGTTGCTGAACAAGAGAAACTGAGCAAGGATTAATGAGGAAGAGTCTCTGAATTAAAATCACTGTCATGAGTCGCTGAACAGGAAAGGAACTGTCAAGAGCCGCTGAGCAAGAGTCACTGAGCATGAGTTGCTAAAAAAAAAGTGGTTTTTATGAATCACAGAACAAATAAAACAATTAAAGTAGAATATGTGCACTTGTTTCAGTCAAGTGAATAACTAGATTTGGTTCACTCCAAAGAAGAGTCAGTGAATTACGAGTCACTGAATAAGAGTCCATTCGAACAAGTCACTGAGCTCGAGTTACTGCTCAAGGGACACTGCATTTCAGTCTTTAATAAAAGTCACTGAACCAGAGTCACAGAGCATGAGTCACTGAAAGCAATAAATAGATTAACAACTTGTTGTGTTCACTCCAAAGAAGAGTCACGGAATAAGAGTCACTAAGTAAGTGAATAAGAGTCCCCAAATAAATGAAATACAAGTCACTGTCGAGAGTTGATGAACAAGAGTCACTGAGCTAGATACACTGCACAAGGGTACCTAAAACAAAGTCACCGAGTTAGAGTCTTTAACTGTAGTCTTCAAAGTCACTGAAAGTCACTGAACCAATAGAAAAATTAAAAAAGAACATGTTCACTTGTTTCACTCGAATGAACAACTCGTTTTTGTTCACTCACTTAGCCTACGATTACTTGTCTGTGCAAAGGCGTACAGATGAAAGCATCTGGAGGCTAATCAGAATACTTTATCGATGGCTAAAAGTTGAGTTTTTCAATTTTCTGTTGAGCAATCGGCAACACTCAATCCTTTTCTGTTCAATTTTGGTTTTTATTCATTTCATTCTGGATACTTTAATACCCAATCAAAATGCAAGCGTATTGTCAATTAAATTTTTTCGTTCAATTCCTGAACAGATGAGTAGTACGTGGTAGAACCACCCCCTCCCCCCATGGCCCCAACTGTCTTGACGGAATTGCAATGAAATTCGATTTGCCGCGAGCCGAGTTTTGCTTCCTTGAAACGAACAAACTGCTGAGACAAGTTTCAAATTTCCTGTCGCTTCAATAATACATAAAACTGGCCAACACTTCAAGTCTTCAAGATGCATGAATTCCCTACCCCAAATATACACCGAAGCCTAGACCTTGGCTTCGCCTAAGACCGCACACACACACACATCGCTGAACATTTATTTCCGGCAAATTAGGCTCAGCAGACGGCCAGAATCTTACAAGCCGCTTTTCCCTTCAAAACGGTTTGCCGAATGGCGAATACGGCGAACCGTTGTCAATGCGTAAACATGAAAATGATAACAGACAATTTATTGAAGCGTCCTGCCATGGACAGTATGTAGTTGGAACGCAATGCTCTTATGATTTATGATGATTTGTCGATACCTTCTGGCCAACTTCGGAACTGAAGAATGTTTACTCGGATTTATTACCCGTTAGCTGAACGATTGTGTTTGACTTTCGCATCCTTTTGCATTCGTTCAAGTTGGAATTCAAGTTGAAATTCATTCTATTATCAGTAAACACTATTGACAGCGACAGCGATGACAACAACAACAACGGCAAGAACCAAGCATCTCACTTGCACACTTGAAAACACTCACTTAGTTCATGACAAATATGCATGGTCCTTGAATGTGAAGCTATTTTGCATGCTTTTGATTTTTATGTAGATGTACAGGGTAAATGGAGTACATTTGTTTTAAGTACACACGCACATATTTCTGATGGTAGAGTTGGGTTGAGCATGGGCTGAGGGAAACTACAAAGACGGGATTGACACGGTGAAGCAAGCTTTGTGATATGTTTGAAAAAGCTTTTGATTGTAGGTACAAGTTGGAAAGGGGCAAGCGACACCAAATCTTTCTAAACTTTTCTACAAGCATGAGATTTTTTGAAATTCTTCATGAAGTTTGCTTCACCGTGTAAAACCCAGCAGGGAGAATGTACAGGGTTGCCCATATTCGACGGACCCATGTTTTTTTTAAAAAAATCAAAGAAAAAATAAAAATTTGGCGGTTGGCAATCTTAATCATTTAATTTGTTCCAAGTAGATTTGTTTACATCAATTTTTGAATCTGATATCTCTTAAATGGCCGCCTCTGGCGTTGATGGCGTATTGTGCCCTTTTTGCAGCATTTTCCATCGTTTTCGCCAACATTTCGGCCGGAATAGCGGCTATTTCTTCACGAGCTCTTCCTTGAGCTCTTCTACGGTCCTTGGCTTGTTAACGTAAACCTTTGACTTCAAATATCCCCACAAGAAGAAGTCAGGCGGCGTCAAATCGGGCGAACGCGGTGGCCAGTCCAAATCACCACTTTTCGACATCAAACGGCCCGGAAACAATTTCTTCAGAAAATGGATTGTTATGCGACTTGTGTGCGGTGGAGCGCCGTCTTGTTGAAACCAGAACTGCCTCATACGCTTTCGACGAATAATTGGCATCACAAAATTGGTCATCATGTCGCGATAACGCTCCTGGTTGATGGTAACAGCATGGCCATTTTCATTTTGGAAGAAAAACGGCCCAATGACCGTTTTCGCACTAACGCCGCACCAAACTGTGACTTTTTCGTCATGAAGAGGCACTTCTTGAATCTCCTGAGGATTTTCAGTGGCGTAAATACGGCAATTTTGCTTATTTACGGTCCCATTCAATGTGAAATTTTAATTTTTTAAAAGCACGTTGAGTTTTCACAATTGACTTGTTCTGTTGAATGTAAATTTCAACTATTTCAGAGCGCTCGCGTGGCGTGTATTGTTCCATGTTAAAAATCTGCTTGGACTGACGCTTCAAACGCGGTATGTCATTAAGCGATCTGACATCTCTGTCAAAAGTTATGGCGTTGCCAGATGGGTCCGTCGAATATGGACAACCCTGTATTTGCATTTTTCCGACATGTTTTGGTAGATTGTTTCTTGTTTTAGATCAAAATTAATGCTAAAATGTATCGTGAAAGGAATATTTAAGAAACATTAACCTATTTGAAAAGCTGAAAATCATTCAAAGGATACGAAAATCTCATCTAATCTCTGTTTTGGATCTTTTTTTCTTATGTGGACGAATGGGTTTGACTTAATCTCAGATATCTGAGAATGACTCTTGCTTGAAATTTCAATCCGAGCTTGATGGCTAAATCGACACATCGGCCATAAGCCAAATTAATCACCTAGTAGATCGTCGCTTAACTTTGGTAACCTTACTCTAAAACGTTATACTTCTTATTATGCCTTTCGGAACTTAAAGAACTTACTTTCTGCTTTAAAAATCTCTATCTTAACTTATTTAAAAACTAGTTAACATTCGTGTCGCTCGTTGAAGGCTGTATTTCTCGGTCTGTTGGGCGGGAGGTGGGCTGCTATTTTGCCTGGGGTTCGATCGTAACAAGCTTCGGCTTGGTGTCGCATTGAACGTCAACGTCAATATTTGTTATCGAACCATGTTACCAACCATATCCTGATTTTTGCCTTATTTAATATCTAAAAGTTGGGTTTGGATACGATATATATACCGGATCTTCAGTAGACAAGATAGTTCTCCGACTGATACAATTTGAACCATCAAGAAATTTCTATGAAATCTGATGAATCATGCGCTTTTTCCAACAAAAGGTTAACAGGGAGTGCGATATGTATATACATATATTACAGCAGGTTTATATATATTATATATACTTTGGTTTAGAATCTGCTTTCAATTATGGGCTCCTTTCGAAAACATTACATCAAACATAACCATAAGTTGAACCGAACCGAGATGATTGTACTCATCCATTTGAAATCTGTCCCAAGGGGTATCTCTTATTCCAGCCCATCCGTCACTTTTCGCATACTTCATTTGTTTTGATTTCTTCTTATTTCTTTGGAATGCGTGTGTGTGTGTGTTCTTTTCTCTCTATTGTTCACATACGCTACGCATTCTTCATCGGGTTCTCATTTGCTCCAGGTGCTCCTTTGCCCTCACAATTCTCACGGCGTTTTTTTTCCTTTCGAAATAGCTTAGCAGTCCGTGTCAATGGCTCTGTGCGTGAGAATTTGTTACCTTCCGAGCTTATGGGGGTAAGCGGGTGGAAAGCAAGGCAGTGACAGGTGGTGCCTCACCTGGGCCAACCAACATACATACATCAGGCAGAGGGTACGTCCCGTGCTTAGTAGACATTTTTATTTACGTTGATGGCCATAAATATTTGAATTACAATATAATATTTAAGCCCAAAGCCAGAGCCGGGGCCGGAGGGTGAACGATTTATGGCCGCCGCAAAATCTACGCCAACCACTTAATGCATTTTAATTTATTAAGCTGTCAATCTGCCAGCGGCATTCCCTTTTCACTTACACAAACATTTGCACTCGTCGTCCGTTCTCATCACGTGTGAAATATGCGTCGAGTTATGTGGCTTTGGGTTGCCCCGGGCAATAGACTGACCATGAATTTCAATTAGATTCATTTCAAACTGCACAACACATAATACGGCAGTTAATTGCAATAAAGCGGGGACTTAGAGACTGCCGGAGGCAGAGAGCTTAGGATATGCCAGATGGACAGGACATTGATGTTAAATCTTTATATGGAATGGGCAGAGCTCAGAATTGCTCGTGAGCGAGCCGCACTCTCTTGTTTTTATCGGTTCTCGCTCAAAACCGAGAGCCGCTCGTTAAAAGCCGGGATCATTAATCGGCTCACAGCTACCAAACTGAGGCTCACGCCTCTCGAGCTGTGGCTCCCAAGCTGTGTGGTGTGGCTCACGAGTCAAGAGCCAGTTGATGGCTCACGGCTCCCGAGCTGTGGCTCTCAGTTGAGAGCCATCAATGTGGCTCACGAGTCGAGAGCCGGTTGATGGCTCACGGCTCCCGAGCTGTAGCTCTCATCCCACAAGCTGTGGCTCTCAGCTCAGAGTCGAGTTGTTAACTCACGAGTCGAGAGCCAGTTGATGGCTCACAGCTCCCGAGCTGTGGCTCCCAGCCCCCAAGCTGAGGCTCTCAGCTCAGAGTCGAGTACTGTGGCTCACGAGTCGAGGGCCGCTTGATGGCTCACGGCTACCAAGCTGGGGCTCTCAGTTGAGAGCCATCAATGTGGCTCGCGTATCAAGAGCCGGTTGATACGAGTCGAGAGCCTGTTGATGTCTCACGGCTCCCGAACTGTGGCTCCCAGCCCCCAAGCTGTGGCTCTCTCAGCTCAGAGTCGAGTACTGTGGCTCACGAGTCGAGAGCCGCTTGATGGCTCACGTCTACCAAGCTGTGGCTCTCAATTGAGAGCCATCAATGTGGCTCACGAGTCAAGAGCCGGTTGATAACTCACGAGTTGAGAGCCGGTTGATGGCTCACGGCTCCCGAGCTGTGGCTCTCAGCCCCCAAGCTGTGGCTCTCAGCTCAGAGTCGAGTACTGTGGCTCACGAGTCGAGAGCCGCTTGATGGCTCACGTCTACCAAGCTGTGGCTCTCAATTGAGAGCCATCAATGTGGCTCACGAGTCAAGAGCCGGTTGATAACTCACGAGTTGAGAGCCGGTTGATGGGTCACGGCTCCCGAGCTGTGGCTCTCAGCCCCCAAGCTGTGGCTCTCAGCTCAGAGTCGAGTACTGTGGCTCACGAGTCGAGGGCCGCTTGATGGCTCACGGCTACCAATCTGTGGCTCTGAGTTGAGATCCATTAATGTGGCTCACGAGTCAAGAGCCGGTTGATAACTCACGAGTTGAGAGCCGGTTGATGGCTCACGGCTCCCGAGCTGTGGCTCTCAGCCCCCAAGCTGTGGCTCTCAGCTCAGAGTCGAGTACTGTGGCTCACGAGTCGAGGGCCGCTTGATGGCTCACGGCTACCAAGCTGGGGCTCTCAGTTGAGAGCCATCAATGTGGCTCGCGTATCAAGAGCCGGTTGATACGAGTCGAGAGCCTGTTGATGTCTCACGGCTCCCGAGCTGTGGCTCCCAGCCCCCAAGCTGTGGCTCTCAGCTCAGAGTCGAGTACTGTGGCTCACGAGTCGAGGGCCGCTTGATGGCTCACGGCTACCAATCTGTGGCTCTGAGTTGAGATCCATTAATGTGGCTCACGAGTCAAGAGCCGGTTGATAACTCACGAGTTGAGAGCCGGTTGATGGCTCACGGCTCCCGAGCTGTGGCTCTCAGCCCCCAAGCTGTGGCTCTCAGCTCAGAGTCGAGGTACTGTGGCTCACGAGTCGAGGGCCGCTTGATGGCTCACGGCTACCAATCTGTGGCTCTGAGTTGAGATCCATTAATGTGGCTCACGAGTCAAGAGCCGGTTGATAACTCACGAGTTGAGAGCCGGTTGATGGCTCACGGCTCCCGAGCTGTGGCTCTCAGCCCCCAAGCTGTGGCTCTCAGCTCAGAGTCGAGTACTGTGGCTCACGAGTCGAGGGCCGCTTGATGGCTCACGGCTACCAATCTGTGGCTCTGAGTTGAGATCCATTAATGTGGCTCACGAGTCAAGAGCCGGTTGATAACTCACGAGTTGAGAGCCGGTTGATGGCTCACGGCTCCCGAGCTGTGGCTCTCAGCCCCCAAGCTGTGGCTCTCAGCTCAGAGTCGAGTACTGTGGCTCACGAGTCGAGGGCCGCTTGATGGCTCACGGCTATCAATCTGTGGCTCTGAGTTGAGATCCATTAATGTGGCTCACGAGTCAAGAGCCGGTTGATAACTCACGAGTTGAGAGCCGGTTGATGGCTCACGGCTCCCGAGCTGTGGCTCTCAGCCCCCAAGCTGTGGCTCTCAGCTCAGAGTCGAGTACTGTGGCTCACGAGTCGAGGGCCGCTTGATGGCTCACGGCTACCAATCTGTGGCTCTGAGTTGAGATCCATTAATGTGGCTCACGAGTCAAGAGCCGGTTGATAACTCACGAGTTGAGAGCCGGTTGATGGCTCACGGCTCCCGAGCTGTGGCTCTCAGCCCCCAAGCTGTGGCTCTCAGCTCAGAGTCGAGTACTGTGGCTCACGAGTCGAGGGCCGCTTGATGGCTCACGGCTACCAAGCTGGGGCTCTCAGTTGAGAGCCATCAATGTGGCTCGCGTATCAAGAGCCGGTTGATACGAGTCGAGAGCCTGTTGATGTCTCACGGCTCCCGAGCTGTGGCTCCCAGCCCCCAAGCTGTGGCTCTCAGCTCAGAGTCGAGTACTGTGGCTCACGAGTCGAGAGCCGCTTGATGGCTCACGTCTACCAAGCTGTGGCTCTCAATTGAGAGCCATCAATGTGGCTCACGAGTCAAGAGCCGGTTGATAACTCACGAGTTGAGAGCCGGTTGATTGGGTCACGGCTCCCGAGCTGTGGCTCTCAGCCCCCAAGCTGTGGCTCTCAGCTCAGAGTCGAGTACTGTGGCTCACGAGTCGAGGGCCGCTTGATGGCTCACGGCTCCCAAGCTGTGGCTCTCAGTTGAGAGCCATTAATGTGGCTCGCGTATCAAGAGCCGGTTGGTAACTTACGAGTTGACAGCCGGTTGATGGCTCACAGCTCACGAGCTATGGCTCTGAGTTGAGAGCCATTAATGTGGCTCGCGTATCAAGAGCCGGTTAATAACTTACGAGTCGAGAGCCTGTTGATGTCTCACGGCTCCCGAGCTGTGGCTCTCAGCCCCCAAGCTGTGGCTCTCAGCTCAGAGTCGAGTACTGTGGCTCACGGCTACCAATCTGTGGCTCTGAGTTGAGATCCATTAATGTGGCTCGCGTATCAAGAGCCGGTTGATAACTTACGAGTTGAGAGCCGGTTGATGGCTCACGGCTCCCAGCCCCCAAGCTGTGGCTCTCAGCTCAGATTCGAGTACTGTGGCTACACGAGTCGAGAGCCGCTTGATGGCTCACGTCTACCGAGCTGTGGCTGTCAGTTGAGAGACATCAATGTGAATCACGAGTCAAGAGCCGGTTGATAACTCACGAGTCGAGAGCCGGTTGATGAGCTCAAAGTTGAGTGATGTGGCTCTCAAGCCGAGAGCCGGTTGCCGTCTTGTGGCTACCGAGCTGTGGTTTCTTATGGCTTTCTGACCAAAGGCTCTCGTGCCAGACCCAAGAGCTGAGTGCTATGAGCAGAGAGCTGTTTTGTTGTGTTAATAGCTGGACATTTGTTCTACTGATCGTTACAAAACTCGGTGGACTGATAAATAATGCTAAGTAGATCCCAAGTTCGAACAATTTACGTACAAAATTGTGGATGGTATGAGAATTGAATCAGTTTCCTGCGGCTACCTAAACTGCCTAGTTTCAAATCTCTGAACGCTGTCGCTTGTCAGTTTTCAGTGTGCCAAATGTGGGCCAAAATTTCAATTCGATATACCCACACACACACACACACACACACATCTGCAAATATGAGCAACAGATTAAAACTTAATTTAAAGTTGACCCAACCCGAATTTCATGTCTCCACTTCAAGTTTAATTAATATGTTAAGCCCATAAAAGCCTCCTAACGGCAAACTAAACCTGACACGGACTACCGTATGGCTAAACCAGGCTGTTGTTGTTGTTGTTGTTGTTCCTTAAGCTTATTTAAACACATATGAGATTGTTGAGAAAATTTGTGCACTGAAATTGATTATTATGTTTTGTTAGCTAAGACTTACATGTGCTCAATGTTTGTACAAGAATTCATAAGAATTCATTCAGCTGTCTCGGGGTCTAAACATGTGCACGAGTATCTTATTAGTTGAATCTAGTTGAATCTTGAGGATTAAAGCTGAATCAACTGTCTGCTGTTTGAAGAGAGAAACTAGGTCATCAAATTCAAATTTTAGTGGGTGAGTTGTGTAGTAGGTGAGGTGCAGCCTTGTCAAGGTAAAAATGTGATACATTAAAGTTAACTGATACCAATTCGGAATTCTGTTTTGCGCTTGTTTTCAAGATATGGCGGAAATGCTATTATGTTGGACCACAATAGGCATAAATATCTGGATTTATGAACTGTTTGCCATAGAGCACACATTAATGCTCCTTCAAAAAATAGAGGAAAGTTTTCCTTTTTTCTAACTAATTTAAAGAACATTTCCACTGAAAACCAGTAAGTTTTTCTCACTAAGACTACTTCCTGACTCTACCATACTATATAGATGTCTGATTTCTTGGAAAAGCATAGCAAACTTAGAAATACAAAGTTTGGAGACGTTTTCTTTGAAAACAAAAAAGTTTTTCTCTCTAAAACTAATTTCTCGACCGATTATTCCTATGGCAGCTATAACCTATAGTCATCCGATTTTGACAAAGCTTTAAAGAATTGTGTGAAAGCTTATAAAATAAATATATGCCAATTTAAGTGAGGTTTACATTGAAAACCCAAAAGTTTTCCATATTAAGACTATTTGTCTAACCTTACTTTTCTATGGCAGCTATTCTATATAGATGTCCGATTTTGACCAAACTTGACAGAATTATGGAAAAGTCTAGATAACTAGTAAATACGAAGTTTGGAGACGTTTGCATTGTAAACAAAAAAGTTTTTCTCACTAGAACTAGTTTTTCGACCGATCGTTCCTATGACAGCTATATGCTAAAGTCATTCGATCCGGCCGGCTCCGATAAATGTGCAGTGTATTTGTGCTACAAGATCTTGTGCAAAGTTTGGTGCAGATAGCTTTCAAACGGTTTGAGAAGATAGCATAGAAACAGACGGACAAGGCTAAATCAACTCAGCTCTTCATGCTGATCAAGAATATATATGGATGATGCTTTCTTCCATACCCTCAGCAAGGTTACAAAAATAAAGAAATAAGCTAAAGTAATTACTTTACAACTGGATACTGAGCTTTAGGTCTGCTTTTTATGGTATTTTTTTTTTGAAAGGCCTCGCGCTTGATTTGTAACATGTGGCAACGCCAAAGGTGCTCAGTAAGGCTTGCCATTTAACCTTAAATAGTAATTACTTCACAGCTGGATACTACACAGAAAAAAAATGGGCAGATAAAGTCAATCCCAAAAAAACATGATTTTATCTCGACATTCGGATTGAAATTTCAAGCAAAGGTCGTTCTGGAGCTCTGGAGTTCTGGAGCAATCCAATTCGTACTTGGAATGAGAAAATCCGGGTTTGACTGACTTCTAACATCGTTTGGGATTGATTTAATCCCGGATGGCTTGATTTTTTTTTTCTGTGTAAGCTTGGTTTTCGAACCAAACGCCAAAAGTGCTCAGTAAGGTTTGCCATTTAACCATGACTAGACCGAACAGCGCTTGCAAATCTTTGAACTTGATTGTCAATATTTGTGATCTGTGACTTTGTTTCGCAAGCTACATCTACTTTTTGGTCGTCATTACGAATGTGAAAGCAATTGTTACCAAATTTCATAGTAAATTCACTTTATTGGACACTTATCTACGTGCCGAGGAGTATATTGCTGCTGTATCAAACAGTGTCAATAAAGATTCGACTCTGTTCTCAAGCAATTGAAAAAGTATACGTAAGAAAATCCAGCTGTTGCAAAAACTAAAGTCGGCTAATGCTGAATGGATTTTCAAAAAGTTGAATGAATGAGCCATTTATGGCTCAACAGAACAGAATGTTCTAACTTTAGCTGAAGGGCAGCCAGAGGCAGTTCAAAAGCTGCTAATGCACCCTGAAAAGTGCACTGCTTGGTGGGGCATCATTGGACCTTACTTTTTGCAAAAATAATGAGCATTGTGTTGTTCATTTCGGTAGTTTGAGGTCTAAAGACGCTAGAAGCCAGAGTCGATGAGATCCGCTCCTTATAATTAACCAACAGACCAAATATAAAGTTAGTATCTTAAATAACTTCTGAGTCTAGACTCTGAACCACTTTTCAACCATTTCTGAACCACTTTTAAACCGGTTCACAGACACATAGCCTAAGGCTTATTCCTGATTGACATGAACTCTACCGACTTTCTTTCATGATAACCCAACAAGTGGGGGTATTTATTTCTAAAATTGGATGTAAGAGCATTCGAACTCTTAAATAATTTCATATTATAACTACAAATACATAAATAATTCAACATTTCAAGCATAATTACTTAATAATCACAATTATGGAAGTAATTGTAAAAGTAATTACATTTTGCATTATTTTTTGAATAATTGTAAGTCCAAATATCGAGTCCGACTACTGCAAAATAGTAAACAGGAATTGTTTTTAGTTTTAATTAACATTTCAAGCATAATTACTTAATAATAACCTTCTATAGGTAGAATTATGGAAGTTATTGTAAAAGTAATTACATTTTGCTTTCATTAATGAATAATTGTAAGTCCGACTACTGCTAAATAGTAAACAGGAATTGTTTTTAGTTTTAATTAACATTTCAAGCATAATTACTTAATAATCACCTTCTACAGGTAGAATTATGGAAGTAATTGTTAAAGTAATTACATTTTGCATTAATTAATGAATGATTACAAGTCCAAATATCAAGTCCGACTACTGCAAAATAGTAAACAGAAATTGTTTTTAGTTTTAATTAACATTTCAAGCATAATTACTTAATAATCACCTTCTACAGGTAGAATTATGGAAGTAATTGTTAAAGTAATTACATTTTGCATTAATTAATGAATGATTACAAGTCCAAATATCAAGTCCGACTACTGCTAAATAGTAAACAGGAATTGTTTTTAATTTTAATTAGCATTTCAAGCATAATTACTTAATAATCACCTTCTATAGGTAGAATTATGGAAGTAATTGTAAAAGTAATTACATTTTGCATTAATTAATGAATGATTACAAGTCCAAATATCAAGTCCGACTACTGCTAAATAGTAAACAGGAATTGTTTTTAATTTTAATTAACATTTCAAGCATAATTACTTAATAATCACCTTCTACAGGTAGAATTATGGAAGTAATTGTAAAAGTAATTACATTTTGCATTATTTATTGAATAATTGTAAGTCCAAATATCAAGTCCGAGTACTGTTAAATAGTAAACAGGAATTGTTTTCAATTATCTGAAAAATCGTCAAAGTAATCGGAATGGTAATTGTGGTTAAAAGCTCTCTTAACGGGGGGATTAAGATTGCTGAACAAAAAATGACAAGTTTTTATGTCATTTCATAAATTATATAGAAATGTTGAGATAAATGGTGTATGAAAAACTATTCTCTTTAGACTTAAAGTACTCTTAGTACAATGTCAATTAGATAGCCGGCCCCTGGTGCGTAACTGACTGCCCACGGATTGCCTTCACAAGCTGGTGCTCACTTATCACGCCCACCTGACCCATCTGGCACTGGCTGTCGTTTGCATGACCGCCCTCGTCACGGTTCCTGCTGATGATGCGACTTTCAGTTGCTTCACCACAAGCACTCAGGCAGCTTTGTTCTGCATAATTCCTGCTATATGCCCCCCACCTACATGTAAACGGATTAAGTTCTGTGCATTCACCATAAATGACATTTTCCAATGAAGCTCGAATACATTTCCATAAAGTAATGCATCCGGTTTATAGCTCCCTTTCCTCTTAAGCCTCAAGCCATTCTCATTTGCTGTCCTGAACTGTGCACATTTGGGCACGTAGATTGCAGCAAGGACGAACTGCTGCTCCAATAAGTTTAATGGACACTTCTGTTGCCATTTACTTTGCTGCTGCGCCAATCCTTTGCAGCTGTTTATTTTCGGTGGCCATTAGCTGCTCGGCATTATTCATAAATTCCGCTTTGGTCAGATCCCAGCGACGCGGCGCCTCGGGGTGTTCATCAATTGTTTCAGCACTGTCGGCAATCAATCAGCGCCCTTCGCGGGAATCGTCTTCCTGGCTCTTTGCATAATTAAAAAAGTATGCGTTATGTCGTGCCGTTCTACCTGGCGTTTATTTTTGGCAGCGCGTTTAAGCTGAAAAGAGGAGTCGGTATCAAGGATCCGCGACAAGGGAATTTAAATTACAAAAGGCGTTGTGCCGCGCCCCAGCTTCGATTTGTTGACTGGGTAAGCAATATACTTCAGCACGTGGCACCTGCTCGACTCACGCCTTCTGCCACACCCCTGTGGGTAGGTAAATTCAATTAAGTTGATGAAACGACAATTGTCGGAGCGTCGAGCGTTTGGACGCGGCAATAAAATCACATTTTGTAAATCACAGTGTCGTCTCCCCAGTCCTTCCGTGGTTGTCGACAATTCCATTTAAATATGTCTGTCAATTAAAACGAGACGAAGACTGGGAGACTGACACACACACACACACACACACACACACACTTAACTCAATTATGATGGACATAACGAGCGTTCGATGGACGACACCGGACGACGGACACGTGTAGTCACGTGCTCGATTTAATTCCATTCAATTGGCCTCCATAGATTCCAGCTGGCAATTAAATTTCTCTGTGTGTTTCTGGTCGAGTATGCAACTAATAATTGCAATTGCGGCTGGAGACTGAAATATGTTTTGTATGTAATCGAATTCGCCTCGTTGTGCAAATTGAATGATTTAACTCTCGACACTTTGCTTTGTGATGGGTGGCTCCCCTGCGTTTTGGCAATTAGTCAATCAGCTACTGCAACAGTCATCATGATTCCCCAATGAAAACAAAGTTCTTGCGGGACGAGCCCAATTAAAAAGCAAATTGAAGCCATTGAGAAGCAAGAAAAAATGAAGAAAGACGATGATGATGATGCTTATCCTTGAGGGTGGACAATGGAAACACTGTGCAACACAATTGAACTGGCTTGATATTCAAATCTTTAGAATGTTCGGTCCAATCGGTTAGTTAACTACTGCAACCTTGGCTCGCAGCTGCTTAGATCGTTGATTAATTTGGTACTTGATTTTTGAAAAGTTACAGAAAATCGGTTTAAATTAAGAAAATAGAGGAAAGTTAACCTCACGTTTTTATACTCTGTACCGTAGGTACATAGAGCAAAAGTATGTAACATCCAGAAGGAAGCATCTCTGACCCCATAAAGTATATACATTCTTGATCAGCATCAACAGTCATGTCCGTCTGTCTGTCCGTATGAACGCACAGATCTCCGAGATGGTAAGAGATAGAGGTTTGATGTATATGGAACACATGCTTCTAATGTCTGCAGGCAGATCAAATTTGTTTTCAATTTTGGCCACGCCCCCTCTCGCCCCCGCAATTTAGAGAAAACGTCATATCTCCCACAGTTTTGAAGATAGATGGCTTGTTTCTTCTGAGCATATTTAGTTATCAGGATAACATATCGATTCGCCAAAGAAATGGAGAAGATCGGATGAACGGTTTTCGAGTTATGATCAAAAGACTGTTCGCTGCTGCAGCGCAGTTGCTTTCAGCTGCTACTGCAGCAACAAAATTTATGCTGAGCGTATAATTTTCTTGGTACAGAGTACGTTATAGTCGGGCTTGACCGATTTTCTTTCTTGTTCTAACTAATTTGAAGGACATTTCCACTGAAAACCAACAAGTTTTTCTCACTAAGATTACTTTACAGACTCTGCTTTTGTATGACAGCTATACTATATAGATGTCCGATTTCGACCAAACTTAATGGAATCATGCAAAAGCTTAGCAAACTAAGAACTACAAAGTTTGGAGACGTTTTCTTTAAAAACAAAAAAGTTTTTCTCACTAGAACTAATTTCTCGACCGATCATTCCTATGGCAGCTATAACCTATAGTCATCCGATTTTGACTAAACTTTAAAGAACTGATTAAAAGCTTATAAAATAAATATATGCCAATTTCCAAGAGGTTTACATTAAAAACAAAAAAGTTTTTCTCACTAAGACTATTTTTGGAACCTTACTTTTGTATGGCAGCTATACTATATAGATGTCCGATGTTAACCAAACTTGATAGAATCATGAAGAAGCATAGAAAACAAGTAAATACGAAGTTTGGAGACGTTTGCATTGAAAACAAAAAAGTTTTTCTCACTAGAACTAGTTTTTCGACCGATCGTTCCTATGGCAGCTATATGTTATAGTCATTCGATTCGGCTGGTTCCTACAAATGTGCAGTGTATTTGTACCACAAGACTTTGTGCAAAGTTTGGTGGCGATAGCCTTAAAAGTAGATAGAAGCAGACGGACAGATGGACATGGCTATATCGACGCAGCTCGTCATGCTGATCAAGAATATATATACTTTAGTGGTCGGAAATGCTTCCTTCTATGCGTTACAAACATCTAAACAATTTCAATATACCAAAACTAGTGCCAAAATATTTGGGGAACTAGTGGAAAGCTGTGCAGATTCGTAAGTAGCACTAGATAAAGTCAGTTTTCAATTTTTTTGGCATAAAGTCGAATATATAATGACAATATTTTTTGATGCTAGCTATTTATTCTAAAAGAGGAAACTTTATTTATAAACATTCCAAAAATAATAACTGTAGGAGGGCAGATGTCTTGTTCCTTCTGGACATATTTAGTTATTAGGATAACTTATCGATCCGCCAAAGAAATGAAGAAGATCGGATGAACGGTTTTCGAGTTATGATCAAAAGACAAATTTTCTTGGTACAGAGTATGTTATAGTCGGGCTTGACCGACTTTCTTTCTTGTTTTAAATATGATAAAACTAATTAAGAATAAAATAAATAAAATTTTATGTATATGTGCGGTGAGGTAGGCGCGGTTGGATCCGTTTTTAAACTGTTTCCAAATGATATTCTGGTGGTTGGCTATCAAATTCACTAAGTTTCAACTCTATGGCGAATTTATGGCAAAAACTTGGCCTTTCAGATACTCTGCGGCATCTGACCACAGTGCGATAAGACGCCATTCAAATCGTATTAAATGCAAAAGGTTCCCACTTCGATACCCAGTCAAAGAGGTAAAGTAAACACTTGTATTGCCAAATTTGTTTTTCTGATTCTCTTAAACCCTCAATAATACTTAGTCAGGAATGCAGTGTATTTTGTGGTCTCAGAGAGGCTCTCTTCTGGCTGTTACATACGTACTTTTGCACAAACTTAACATACTCTGAGCACCTTTGGTGCGAAGATGGTCGAACTATGGGGAAACAACCATTTCTGCCTAACACTTTGTGTGATAAATACAAACTTTGGGAGGTCAGAGTATGTTATAGTCGGGCTTAGGTCTATGCAATAACTTTAGGGTTGGCAAGGAGCTTGCATATGTTGGAATAAGAATAATATAAACAACATGTTCAGTCTAGAATATAAAGCAAGAGCCTTTTTATTATGACTTTCGTCTTATTAAGGATTGGATTTGGGAATCACCTTTATATGGTAATATATTTATACTCTGTTCCGCAGGTACATAGAGTTTTATAAGTTTGTGCAAAAGTATGTAACAGGCAAAAGGAAGCATCTCCGGCCCCATAAAGTATAGATATTCTTGATCAGCATCAACAGCCGAGTCATGTCCGCACAGATCTCCGAGATGGTAAGAGATAGAGGTTTGACATGTATGGGACATATGCTTCTTATGTCTGCAGGCAGATCAAGTTTATTTTCAATTTTGGCCACGCCCCCTCCCGCCCCCGCAATTTAGAAAAAACGTCATATCTCCCACAGTTTTTAAGATAGATGGCTTTCTTTCTTCTAATTTCTTCTGGACATATTTCGTTATTAAGATAACTTATCGATCCGCCAACGGAATGAAGAAGATCGGATGAACGGTTTTCGAGTTATGATCAAAAGACAAAATTTCTTGGTACAGAGTATGTTATAGTCGGGCTAGACCGACTTTCTTTCTTGTTTGTTTTATACCCTTGCAAAGGGTATTATAATTTTGCCCAGAAGTTTGCAACGCATAGAAATATTCATTTCCGACCCCATAAACTATATATACTCTTGATCAGGGTGACGAGTTGAGTCGATTTAGGTTTGTCTGTCCGTCTGTCTGTCTGTTTCTATGCGAACTTGTCTCTCAGTTTTGAGGCTATCGAGCTGAAATTTTGCACAGAGTCTTCTTTTCGCTGCATACTACTAATATGTTGGAACCGACCGGATCGGATGACTATATCTCATAGCTCCCATAGGAACAATAGGTTGGAAAACTAGTTTTAGTATGAAAAACTTTTTTCTTTTTAATGGAAACGTCTCCAAACTTTGTGATCGTAGGTTTTTTATGTATTTTTATGATTTGACCAAGTTTTATTAAAATCGGACAACTATATGGTATAGCTGCCATACGAACGATCGGTCGGAAAATGGGGAAAAAGAGTATTTTTTGAAAATATTTAAGCGAACACTTCGGCACAGACGAAGTTAGCTTAGCTTTCTCGTTCTTTCTTCTCTTGGAACTCAACTACAAAATGAATGCCACAAGTCGAAAGTTTTATCTTAGAAACTTCGAAAGTTCTGCACCGCACCAATCCATATTTCCGCTTTGTTTGCATTCCAGTTCTTGATATGGTGGAGTACATAAAGACAACCAGCCTTCCCATTTCATTTCGAATTGCATCAGAGTTAATGCTAATCAAACAGCTTAGAGTTGTCAAATACTAAACTCAAGTCTTTCAAGAGTTGCCGCTTTCTAGAATAAATATTATTTTCTAATTATCAAAAAAAAAAAAATAAAAAAAAACTGGATTTCTACATTCAGGCACACTTAAATCGAGGGTCCTCGAGTCCTCCTCTCAAATTAAAAATGTGAACATTTGTGTGAAAGGCAAAAAAAAAAGCACTTCGATGTTGGCCAGTTTAATTAGTGCACTTTTCTTTAACGACGCGACGTCTGGTCACTTGACCGTGTATTTTCTTTTTGTTCTTCTTTGGCCATCTCCTTTTTTCCCTCACAGTTTTTGAAGTGCGTTTCCGTTGCTTTTTCTTTTGGCGCGTCTTTGTTGATTCTTTTAAATTTCGCCTTTCAATTATTTTATGCAAATAAGCAAACGGAGCGCAGATTATGCCAGCTTGACGGAATTCCAAGCGCCTCGTCGGCATCATCGTCATCGTCGGCTTTACCCCAAAACAAAAAAGCCAAAGAAATCCTTACAAAATGAATTGTTTGTTATTGTTGTTGTTGGTTAGGTTTGGGGGATTTGGTGGGCGTGGCGTAATCAACTTAAGTTGGTCAAATGAGTTTGTTTCATTTCGAATGTTTCAAACCAAAAAAAAGTGGAAAGAAATAAAAATAAAACGTTTTGCCTTTAATTGGAGGCTTCCCTGGGGAGGGAGTACTTTGATTTGTGTAAACCCCCCGCCGTGGCTTTGAAGCGGCGTGAAGGTGTTGCTAATTAATTACTAAACTCCACCCACCCCACCCACCTGTTATAGTTAAGCACATTTCCATTGTAGCTAATTAATGGCGAAGCTTTTAAATATTTAAAACCCTTCAAGGACAATTCCATTGCCTCAGGTGAAATTGTGGAAATGTAATTTTAATTATTATCGTCTGCAAACAAAAAAAAACCCGTTGTCCCAGGCAGGTTAAAGTGTTGCCAGCTGTTGTCCTTTTCCTCAAATGAAATTGGAAACGGCGTAAGTGGAAAAAAATAATTGAGATGTCAGCAAAAATTTAAGTGGACTTTCATTGACTGTTTTGCTGCCTGACTGACTGGAGGACAAGGTCTCTTCATCCTCTCAAAGTGGCGTGAAATGTGTGTTTCACAGACACACACACACAGAGAGAGAGAGAGAGAGAGAGAGAAACAAGTGTGGCAAACCATTCCAGACCACAATAAATGGCGTGCATCGCCTTTTGTCTTGGCCTTTCCTTCGATTAAGTAGGTAGGTGAAAAATTGTTTCAGAAAAATCAATAGATTGACTTGAAGATATGTGTGTCTTAGGTTTAAAGGTCTGTTCTCTAGGCCAGTGGTGTGCCGAGTCAAAGGGGAGACAAGAAATGAGTGCAATAAAAGGTCAACATGTCTTCGATTAAGTTTTCAGACGCCTTAAATGCTTTAATTTAGTTTATTAAGATCACAACTTAATATTTTTTGTATCAATTATTGAGGCCAGCATTAAGGCAAGATAAAGGCAGTTATGGTCAGCTGCGGAAATCTTATACTGGTCTGTGCCTTGGTGTTTTACAGTGCCTCTGCTTGAAAAATCTATGGGAATGATGACTGTGAACCGGTTCAAAAGTGGTGCAAAACTGGTTCCAAGGTAGTCCAAAAGTGGTTCAAAAGTGGTTCATCTAGAAACTTGTAGTTTGGTCTGTTTCTTCTGGTGCGAAACCAGTTTTAAGGCGGATCACTTAGTTTTCCATTTAGTTTTATAACAAGGTTCTTAGGTTTGCCAGCGCTGTTGGTTTTCTGGTGTATTCATGGTTAAATGGCAAACCTTACTGAGCATTTTTGGCGCCGTCATATGTTACGAATCAAGCTAGAGGTCTTAAAAAACTTAAACAAACAGCCTTTGGTAGGGAAATAAACTTTAAGAAACCAAAATTAGGAAATGTTTCGATGTGAAATAATAATTCCAAGAAAACTTATTGCTTTGGGCTACATGAAAACATATACTTAAAAGTGTAATTTTATCCGTTCTTAAGAAATCAATAACAAATGAAAACAGAATTCTTAAGATGAATCAACCTAACAAGAAAGGAAATCCGGGGTCCAAGAAGAAATGGTCTCTTAAGGTGGATGGATCTACCTCAACCAGTACATTGGAGAATAAGGATGATGAACCTGAACCATCATCAGTTGATGATTTGCTTGGCCCTCATAAGATCCAAGTTCCCGACTCATTTGATTAAGGTTTTAAGGAGAATTACCACTGGAGCTACATACTGCCAACTAATGAAATGGAAAGAACTAACAGGTATTTCAGGCATCCAGTTCAAAAATAATAATGAAATTTATCCAAGAAAAAATAATGTCGAAAGCGACTTGTTAGCTCTTCAAGAGCTGGTCAACGAATGAATTAATAGCACAGCTAAAGGCAATGCCAAGTAAAGCCAATGCCTACTTTAAACTCAAATTTTGTTTGCAAATCAAGGCCTGCTTTAATTTAAAATTCAATTTAGCTGTTGCATGTGTACTACTCACTTTAATATCGAGTCAGAAATTAGCCTTTTTGTATTGATACACGTCTTCTCAGATCTGTTTCAAGCCTATCGAGGCATGTACACAGGAAAAAGATCAAAGAAGATTTATTCAAATATCAAATTTCACCCTATAGTATGACTATTTTCATCTTAAAAGAATACTATTTGCTACTAAATATATGCACTCGATCATATTATGTTGATATTTTTTTAGATGAAGGCCCTGCCCTGCCCCTACTCAGGACAATTAGCGTTTAATAAACTCAAGCGGCTCAGATAAGTATGCAACGTTTTTTTAATTCTACCATTTATTATCCGATCTTTAAGAAAATTGAGTGAGATTGTAGATATTGGCCACATACACTACACTGCAAAGTCTTAGCTCAATATCTTAAGAAATGTAGAAGATATATCGACTCGAATATTAATGCTGATCAAGTATAAATATACTTTATGGGGATGAATATTTCTGCAAAAAAAGTCACCTGCAGTGATAGGGAAGTTGCCAATTGCATAGGAACGCTGCTTCAACATAACTAAGCTCTCTGACAACAATGCATGATTCAGGTTAACAAGCCTAATGACTATAAATTGATTCGTGCTTGAGTTTTAGGTTAAGCTAGAATTATTTTACAAGTTTTTTTGATACAATTTGGTTCGTTGATAAAGTAACTAGGCTGCTCTATTGATAACAAGAAAGAAAGTCGGTCAAGCCCGACTATAACATACTCTGTACCAAGAAAATTTGTCTTTTGAATATAACTCGAAAACCGTTCATCCGATCTTCTTCATTCCTTTGGCGGATCGATAAGCTATCCTAATAACTAAATATGTCCAGAAGGAATAAGCCATCTATCTTCAAAACTGTGGGAGATATGACGTTTTTTCTAAATTGCGGGGTCGGGAGGGGGCGTGGCCAAAATTGAAAATAAACTTGATCTGCCTGCAGACATAAGAAGCATATGTCTCATACACGTCAAACCTCTATCTCTTACCATCTCTGAGCTCTGTGCGTTCATACGGACAGACAGACGGACGGACAGACGGACATGGCTATATCGACTCGGCTGTTGATGCTGATCAAGAATATATATACTTTATGGGGTCGGAGATGCTTCCTTCTGCCTGTTACATACTTTTACACAAACTTATAATACTCTGTGTACCTACGGTACAGAGTATAAAACAAGAAAGAAAGTCGGTCAAGCCCGACTATAACATACTCTGTACCAAGAAATTTTGTCTTTTGATCATAACTCGAAAACCGTTCATCCGATCTTCTTCATTCCTTTGGCGGATCGATAAGTTATTCTAATAACTAAATATGTCCAGAAGGAATAAGCCATCTATCTTCAAAACTGTGGGAGATATGACGTTTTTTCTAAATTGCGGGGGCGGGAGGGGGCGTGGCCAAAATTGAAAATAAACTTGATCTGCCTGCAGACATAAGAAGCATATGTCTCATACTCGTCAAACCTCTATCTCTTACCATCTCTGAGATCTGTGCGTTCATACGGACAGACAGACGGACGGACAGACGGACATGGCTATATCGACTCGGCTGTTGATGCTGATCAAGAATATATATACTTTATGGGGTCGGAGATGCTTCCTTCTGGATGTTACATACTTTTGCACAAACTTATAATACTCTATGTACCTACGGTACAGAGTATAAATATCAATAAGTCTATCGGCACTGATCTTGCGGTTAAACTGCGCTTAAGTTTGTTCCTCCGGCCTCAAATTCCCCAAATTCTCACCTCAAAACTAAACTAAACTCTCGCTTTTTGCTGAGAGATCTCTCTCTCTAGTAGAGCGACAAAATGTTAGTTGACTGAAAAGTCGAGCAGAGTTGATAAATTTAAAGTCTTCAGACATTCATTAAACATGTAAATTTTAATATTTTTCATTTCTAACAAGTTGCAAAAATCAAACATCCTCTTTTTTTTTGTTGTACGTTTTTGCTTTTATTTCCGCCGCCCCCCCGCACGCTACTGTTAAGGGTTGTGATTGGGTTTCCTGTAGCTCTTTAAGATTGGCCTTTCAGTCCTCTGCTCACGTAGAGATTTTATGCTAATAACAGTACACACACACACACACACACACACACGCTGAACCAAAGTGTAACTGAAACCAGGAGTTGCCATTTTACCTGACAGCCTCATCCTCCTCCTCATCATTGTCCCTAAGTGTCCTTAAGCGTCGTCGAGTGGCATTTTGGCGTTCAAGTTGAAGAGATTGTGTTGCGGTTAAATTGCGTCAAACATATTTGACATTTTATTATAACAGCGCAATATCGCCTGATATTAAACCCGACCCCCCTAAATGGGCTACAAGTGTTTTTCATTAACTGCCGCTTATGAATATTAAATTAAAAGTGCGTTTCGTTCCAATAACAAGCAACAACAACAAAAAAAAAAGCTGCTTACGACCCCGACCCCAACCCCGACCCCGACTCCTGGGCCGGAGGAAACAATGCCTAAGATGTTGAATATTAAAAGAGAAATTGAATTTTGCTACAGACCGGAACAAAGCCATTTAAATTTGCTGTAGCAGCGCCAGCGCACCAATTCAATTTGCTGCAAGTTCAAAATAAGCTCGGCCGATGCAGCTCATGAATTTCAAATGAAATTAAAAAACCTTTTTTCATTTCAAAATAATAACAGAAGATTGCAAGGAGCTTCGTGACTGCAACTACTTAGAGTAGAGAGATACGGAAGGACGGAGGGCTTCCTGCCCGCCTGCCTGCCAACAGATTATTGTACAGAGCACGGCAAGATTTAGTGATGTAAGCCGGGCATGTTCTGGCAAACCCTCCCTCACCTCTGCCTCAATTAAGTCGAAGCAAATAGTTAGTTGGACAATTCTAAATGCTGATATGGAGGGAAGGGAAGCTGAACAAGGGCAGCTGCTGCTGGCAAAACATGTAAGCACATCAGAATCAGAGGAAATGAACCTGCTGCTGAAAACTGTCATCGAAAGTACTGGCGACTAGAGATGGAAGGGTGAGTAATGATTGGAAAATGCCGCAACTTAATCTCTAGGAATTCATAGTTTCATAGTTTACCATCAAATACAGGGTTGCCCATATTCGACGGACCCATGTTTTTTTTTAAAAAATCTAAGAAAAAAATAAAAATTTGGCGGTTGGCAATCTTATTCATTTAATTTGTTCCAAGTAGATTTGTTTACATCAATTTTTGAATATTATATCTCTCAAATGGCCGCCTCTGGCGTTGATGGCGTATTGTGCCCTTTTTGCAGCATTTTCCATCGTTTTCGCCAACATTTCGGCCGGAATAGCGGCTATTTCTTCACGAATGTTGTCCTTGAGCTCTTCTACGGTCCTTGGCTTGTTAACGTAAACCTTTGACTTCAAATATCCCCACAAGAAGAAGTCAGGCGGCGTCAAATCGGGCGAACGCGGTGGCCAGTCCAAATCACCACTTTTCGACATCAAACGGCCCGGAAACAATTTCTTCAGAAAATCGATTGTTATGCGACTTGTGTGCGGTGGAGCGCCGTCTTGTTGAAACCAGAACTGCCTCATACGCTTTCGACGAATAATTGGCATCACAAAATTGGTCATCATGTCGCGATAACGCTCCTGGTTGATGGTAACAGCATGGCCATTTTCATTTTGGAAGAAAAACGGCCCAATGACCGTTTTCGCACTAACGCCGCACCAAACTGTGACTTTTTCGTCATGAAGAGGCACTTCTTGAATCTCCTGAGGATTTTCAGTGGCGTAAATACGGCAATTTTGCTTATTTACGGTTTTCTTATTCACATTTTTTAATTTTTTAAAAGCACGTTGAGTTTTCACAATTGACTTGTTCTGTTGAATGTAAATTTCAACTATTTCAGAGCGCTCGCGTGGCGTGTATTGTTCCATGGTAAAAATCTGCTTGGACTGACGCTTCAAACGCGGTATGTCATTAAGCGATCTGACATCTCTGTCAAAAGTTATGGCGTTGCCAGATGGGTCCGTCGAATATGGGCAACCCTGTATTATACATAAGGGTGAAATCGTGCCTAAAAATGCTCATCATATGCTTAGAGAGAGAAACTATTGTTCCACCCCCTTCTAGAAATTAAAACGAGAAAGCTAAGCTAACTGCGTCTGTGCCGAATAAATATTTTCAAAAGTTATTTTCTTCCCACAACAAGCCATTTCGTATGGTAGCTATATGATATAGTCATCCGATTTGGACAAAAATTTGTAGAACTAGGTGAAAGCTTGTGAAACAAGCAAATACAAAATTGCAAGATGCTACCATTAAAAACAAAAAAGTTTTTTTAACTAAGACTGTTTTCAAAACCTATCTTTTGTATGACAGCTAGACCATATAGTTGTTCGATTTTCATCAAACTTGGCAGAATTATAAAAAAGCATAGAAAACCTTTGACTACAAAGTTTGGAGACGTTTTCATGGAAAAGAAAAAAGTTTTTTGTACTAAAACTAGTTTTTCGAACGATTGTTCCTATGGAAGCTATGAGATATAGTCAATCGATCTGGTCGGTTCTGACATATTAGTAGTGTGCAGCTAAAAGAAGACTCTGTGCAAAATTTCAGCTCGAGGGCTTTAAAACTGGGAGACTATTTCGCGTTGAAACTGACAGACAAAGCTCAATCGACACAGCTCGTCACCCTGATCAAGAATATATATTGCTTATGTGTTCGGAAATGAATATTTGCCTTTGCAAGGGTATAAAAAGTGAAATATTTCATAAATATTCAAAACCTTAGCATACTTTTTCGGGCAGCTTGCATGATTTTCAGTTCTTTTTGACTTACGCCCGCTTGTGACGCACTAAAATCAATTACCTCACGTACTCTTCTTTAGCCTCGACAGCGGCAAACGCAACTCAAATACAAATGAAGCAATTTCTGTTCTCTTACTTGAGGAAAACTTTTTCCTTTTTTCTTTTTTTGCAAATGTAACTTGAAAATTCAATTTTACGCAATATGCGCAAATCATGATTAAAATCTGGTGCGTGCTTTTCACTTTGCGGCGGCACAAGCCCAAGTGGTTATACTCATAAATACAATGCGAAACTAGCACGAAAATGTGTCTTCAAATTGCAAAACAATTTGTTGACCATAATTGAACTTTGTCCTTTTCGCCATCGTCACCGTCGTAAGGCAAACTTTTATGCTGCTTTCATTTCAAGCAAACGTAAAAAGTTTTTACTTAAGCGCACAGCCAGCGGCGAGTGGACGTTCATCTTGATTGGTGTGTTACCCGCCACCACCCCCAACCCCCCAAACCCAACCCATCTTAACTCCCCATGCAAATGTGGGCAACTGCAAACAATGCAAAATGTTGTTGATTTGGCTGGCTGCACTTTTTCGCATAATTGACGTCTCCGCACGCATGAATATTTGAGGCAGCGCTAAAAGCCAAAGTCCCCAATCCCAATCCCAAAAATCAGGCGGCAGTACAACTCAAGTGATTTCATATAGTTTCCATTTTTGGAAAAGTTTGTGGGGAATAATTTATGCCTCGAGTGGCGGCCACAATGCAAAATGCCAATAACTCGAGCTGAGAATCTGCCTGTGGCGTAACGTCGATGACGACGAGGACGTCGCATCCGCAACGATGGGACAACTTTCTGCTGTGTAGAGTGTTTGGTATGTGCAGTTGGTTGGAAAATGCCATTGTCAGCTTCAGATTCTAACGATGATGTTTAGTCCTGTTGTCACTTGCACAATATTGAACAGTGGCTCAAATACTATTTTCAAATTGGTTCAAAAACTCGAACCGAAGTCCTTTTCTCTGTTTCTTCTGTGTCAACGTTTTTACTTCACTTCATACTTTTTATACTCTGTACCGTAGGTACACAGAGTATTATAAGTTTGTGCAAAAGTATGTATCAGGCAGAAGGAAGCATCTCCAAGAATATATATTCTTGATCAGCATCAACAGCCGAGTGGATATAGCCATGTCCGTCCGTCCGTCTGTCTGTCTGTCCGTCCGTATGAACGCACAGATCTCAGAGATGGTAAGAGATAGAGGTTTGATATGTATGGGACATATGCTTCTTATGTCTGCAGGCAGATCAAGTTTATTTTCAATTTTGGCCACGCCCCCTCCCGCCCCCACAATTTGGAAAAAACTACATATCTCCCACGGTTTTGAAGATAGATGGCTTGTTCCTTCTGGACATATTTAGTTATTAGAATAACTTATCGATCCGCCAAAGGAATGAAGAAGATCGGATGAACGGTTTTCGAGTTATGATCAAAAGACAAATTTTCTTGGTACAGAGTATGTTATAGTCGGGCTTGACCGACTTTCTTTCTTGTTTGATACTTTAGTACTCAATATTCGGTGCTCAGTATCCAATATTTAGTACTCATACTCATTAATTGATAATTGATCCTGGATATTCAGTATTGAGTACTTGATTATCGATACTCAAGCTCAGTACTTGCTAAATAGAACTCGAGATTAAGTGCTCTTAAGCAGAATTCGATACTCAATATTCAGAACTGTTACTCATACTCAGCGGTCGAGCTTTAGTATTCTATATTCAGTTATCCTACTCAGTACTTCATATTCAAAAGTCTCAGTATTCGATACTCAGTAATCGGAAATCAGTAATCGGTACTCAGTAGTCGATATCTAGCACTCGTACTCGGTACTGGTACTCATACCCAGCTATCGTTACTTATTACTTAGTACTCGATATTCACAATTCGTTCAAAATAGTCCATTAACAATGGAAAAGTACTCAGTACTTGATAAATATAACTGAATATTAAGTAATCGTAGGCGAGTTTAATACTCTATATTAAGAACTCTTACTCATACTCAACAGTCGAGCTTTAGTGTTCTATATTCAGTTGTCGTATTCAGTACTTGATATTAATATACCTATTTGTAGAGTTTGTTCTCAGTATTCGATACTCAGTACTCGGAAATCAGTACTCTATACTCAGTAGTCCATATACAGGATTCTTACTCCGCACTAGTACTCGTACAGCTTTTGATACTTAGTACTTCTCAACACGAAGTCAGTAGTCTTTATAAATAAGTACTCTTACGCAGTACTTGACAAATAGTACTCGACATTAAGATTTCTACACAGAGGAAAAAAAATTAGCTACACGCCACGTGTAGAAACGACAATCCTAAACGAAACGTAGTTCACCCTGCTAAACTTCACACGAAAAATTTAGAAATCAGAAAGTTACACGAGGCATGTAGAAAAACCTACATAAAGGTGTAGCAATAAAAAAACTACACGTGGCATGCAGAAAAGTTAAATGCTGCGTGGACAAATGCAAAGGGTACATGACAACAGAAAATATGCGTTTTTCCAAAGTATCTCTACACTTTTCATTCAACAATCTGATTTCCACACGGAAATGTAGATTTTCTACATTAACGTTTAGATATTGAAAACCTACACGCGCG
This sequence comes from Lordiphosa fenestrarum, assembly GCA_035044985.1. Classification (NCBI taxonomy): domain Eukaryota; kingdom Metazoa; phylum Arthropoda; class Insecta; order Diptera; family Drosophilidae; genus Lordiphosa; species Lordiphosa fenestrarum. The sequence continues at coordinate 41,568 of JAWNNO010000565.1, forward strand.
TGTGGAAATTCTAAACGAACATTGTAGCTCAAAATCAGTACAGAATTCTCATATTTTTCATTTAGAAGAATGCTCTCCACACGTTACATGTAGGTTTTCTAAATAAACGTTAAGGATTTCGAATGCTGAATGCTACGTATAGAAAATCTACACGAAACGTGTTGTTGATCCATTAGCTCATCGTCGCTTGTCACTTCCCTTTATTACTTTGATTTGCGGCAATGCCGCGCGAGTGCTTGGTAGTCGTGTGGGCTGAGATGCCGGCATTTGTGTGTTTGAATTGCAGAGAGAAAGTATGTGAGTTATGAGTTCGAACCCCAGACAAGGTGAGTAAATAAAAAAAAAACTAATGTCTTAGGCTTTTCAGAAAGAAGACTTTCCCCTACCGTGCCCCTTTCTGCCCTCCCCTCCTCACCGCACTCCCTTGTGAAAATATTATGGGGATAATAGCTGAATTTAAAAGAAAATTTTTTTTGCTCGGGCTGGGCCCACATCGTGTCATATAGGAAAGCTACATGCCGCATGTAGAAATGAGAAAGCTAAACGTGGCAGGTAGAAAAGCTACATAAACGTAGTGCGTGTAAAATCCCTGTGAAACGTGTAGAAAAAACTACATTTTCGTGTAGTTTTTACATATTTTTTTTCCCTGTGTATACTTAATATTCAGAGCTCTAGTCAGCAGAAGAGCTTCAGTATTCTATATTCAGTTATCGTTACTCAGTACTTGAAATAAGATTGTATTTTTATTATATTATTATTTTTCAATCCATTATAATTTCTTTTTTAGGACTTGATACTCAATATGCGGTACTGGTACTTGTATTCAGAGGTTGATACTTAGTACTCGGTACTTGATATTCATAACTCATACTCAGTAGCAGGGATGCAAACCACTCGAATATATAGACTGGTTCGGTTCAGTGGTTCAGACAGTTTCTGAACCGCCGGTTCGATTCATTACATGGTTTTTTGAGCTGACTGAACCGCGGTTCCGGTTCGGTTCAGTGGTTCACAAAGGTACATTATGATTTCTGTTGTCATGTGACTTTTGCTCACTTTCAAATTGAATTCCTATTTGAATATCTTTAAAATCATTAGAAGATTGTCCCAAATATATTATGTCCGGATTCAAAGGATTCGTCTATATGTTCCTTGAGGAACGATCTTCGAAAACAGAGAATGTCGGCTAGAAAAGATTAGAATAGAAAAGTGTGAAAACTCCCCTGGTTAGGATTGAATGAAGGTGAAGAAATATTACAGAAAATTCCAAATATTGTCCACTAGATGAAAGAATGAAGATTGATGGTATGTATATTAAGAGATCGGAGGGCAATTACAGAAGACTTGCCAGATTACTTGTTCTTAAATTTTCGTCAAGTCATCCTTAAAAGTTCCAGCATCGGTAAGAATGTCGAGTCAATCGAAATGCAGAAAAATGATCTTGGGGAAACGATACAAATTCCCAAATTAATAAGTTTCATTGGCTAGAGGAAAGCGAGTCCCGTCTTAAAACTCGTCAGAGAACTGAACCCAACCGAACCGATTTTATTTGTGGTTTTCGGTTTGGTTCAGCAATTCTTAAAGGAAGCCGGTTCGGTTTGCGGTTCGGTTCACCAGCTGGAATAAGCGGTTCGGTTCAGAACCGGTTTACATCCCTGCTCAGTAGTGTATATTCAGTACTCGTACTCAGTACTTGTTACGGTCAAAATTAAATACTCAAACTACTCGTACTCTTACGCACTCGCATTTGATACACAGTACTTGTTACTCAGTATTTGATACTCAGTAGTCGAGCTTCAGTACTCTATATACCGTTATGGTACTCAGTTCTCTTTATTCAGTGCTCGTTCACAGCACTCGATAGTGAGTATTTCATATTCTCATACTCGTAACTCGTTAGTTAGTAACAGGGAATTCAAACGAAACGAACTTCGGTTTCGGTCAAGTCATTTTTAACTGTACAGGAAACAGACCAGCAATCAATGCCCGTTTACCAAAATGAAACCTTTATCGAAATATAACTAAGGCCGGAGAGGGATGGCCCATCCGATACCCAAAATCGATTCGGTTGGACACGCTTTTTATACTCTGTACCGTAGGTACATAGAGTATTATAAGTTTGTGCAAAAGTATGTAACATCCAGAAGGAAGCATTTCCGACCCCTTAAAGTATATATATTCTTGATCAGCATCAACAGCCGAGTCGATATAGCCATGTCCGTCTGTCCGTCTGTCTGTCTGTCTGTCCGTCCGTATGAACGCACAGATCTCAGAGATGGTAAGAGATAGAGGTTTGACATGTATGGGACATATGCTTCTTATGTCTGCAGGCAGATCAAGTTTATTTTCAATTTTGGCCACGCCCCCTCCAGCCCCCACAATTTAGAAAAAACGTCATATCTCCCACAGTTTTGAAGATAGATGGCTTGTTTCTTCTGGACATATTTAGTTATTAGGATAACTTATCGATCCGCCAAAGGAATGAAGAAGATCAGATGAACGGTTTTCGAGTTATGATCAAAAGACAAATTTTCTTGGTACAGAGTATGTTATAGTCGGGCTTGACCGACTTTCTTTTCTTGTTAGTATTCAGAAATCTCAGAGCTCGATACACAGTACTCGATATTTAGTACTTGAAAAATATAAATTTCTAATTTGAAAGTCCGTTAAAGAGCTTTCGCTCTACATAAAAAGTATTTCAAATTTGTTCCCCTTTTTCAACCACTGTGCCAATTGTTGGAAAACTTTTTTGTATGACCCCCCCCCTCCCCGCCGACTGACGTTTAGTTGGCTGTTGCCTGGACTATTTGTCGAGCGTAATTAGCCGCAAAGTATGCTATTTGTACAATATTGTGCCATTGGCCATCATCGGAGTGCCAACGTTGAGACCGCCTTTATTGAGACATGTCTCCAACCATCGTCCCACACGCCCCAACATGTCTCACCTCGACCCCGACAGCACAGATGGTGTGGTTGCTCACATGAAGGGACTGGACAGGCGTTTTGAGGGCTTGCCACTCAAACAATGCAACGCCGTTGCCACTGCAGCTCCTGATCCTGTGAGTGTGTGTGAAAAATACCACAATTTCAATTTCAAAGTATCCTTTTAGTCAAAAGGAAATGACATTTACGCGCTTTGTTGTGGCTTGCTCATGCATAAAACATTTTTAGTTTAAATAATTCCTCCTTTTTTTTTTGTTTCTGTATGTTTTATGTTAGTTTGCTTTACATTTTGTTCTGTGTTGTTGAATTTGACTGGGCCCCTTCACTTGACGCACTTGATGGCTTCTCCACTGTGTAAAATTCATGTTTGTATACACAAAGCCTTCGACGATTGCAGCTTTAAAAACTCTGGGAAAAAGCAACAGGAAAATAATACAAAAATGAAAATCGCAGTCGAAAGGTATTAAAAAATACAAAGGAAATGCTATGGGGCTTTGTAGCCGTTGGTAGATGAAGAGGCAAAAAGGTGAGAGGCCACAACTGTTGTGTGTTGCATTCAGGGTTGCAAAAATCAATTGAAAATTTCAAAGCCGAATACAATTACAGAACTAAGATTGAAAAGAAGTGAAGTGGTTTAAGATTTTATGCAAAAGGAAACAAGAATCCATGATTAAATAACAATCGAAGGGACGCCAAGTTCAATAATCAACACAAATCAACAAAGGTTCTTCATTTTGTTGCTGTTCGAAATAATTAGCTTTCTGTAACAGTAATGGAACACTTAATGGATGCACTTAACATAATGTTACACCTTATGCCTCTGGATCTATTGGGTAGAGAAATCGCCAGTAACACCGCTCTCAGGCTGAGAGAATGTGGTACCTGGGAAGATAGTAACTCTGGCCACTCCACTTTACTTCTGCAGCAAGCGGCGTCACCACCGATGCTGGACTATTGCACCCCAAGTATAACACATACAATGAGGTATAAAGTCAACATACCAAGTCGACTGGACTGGAAATCATTGCCCCATTGCACACCGAATACCATCAACTTCTACACTGATGGCTCCAAACTGGATGGACGGGTAGGAGGAGGAGTCTTCAGTCCAGAGCTCGGTATTAGAACATCATTCCGACTTCCTGATCATTGTAGTGTTTACCAAGCAGAGGTTGTAGCCATCCAGGAGGCTACCAACCTTCTGGAAAACCTCGAAACAAGAGGAAGAAACGTATTCATTTTCTCAGATAGTCAAGCAGCCTTAAAAGCCCTGGACGGTAATACTAATAATGCCAAAACTCTTACCGAGTGCCGCAGATCTCTTAATGCTCCCAGCACTTTAAAATTAATCTCGTTTGGGTGCCTGGACACTGTAACATCGAAGGAAACGAGATGGCCGACCAACTCGCTAAAGCTGGCACTACCACCCAGCTTCTACCAGATAAGAGCAACATAGGGGTGCCACTGGCGACCTTTAAACTACAAACAAAAGAAACGACCTATCGAATAACCACGAATCGATGGCAAACGATTCACACGTGTGAAGTATCTAGGCTTACATGGCCAACTCCTGAATATCAAAACAAGAAAGAAAGTCGGTCAAGCCCGACTATAACATACTCTGTACCAAGAAAATTTGTCTTTTGATCATAACTCGAAAACCGTTCATCCGATCTTCTTCATTTCTTTGGCGGATCGATAAGTTATCCTAATAACTAAATATGTCCAGAAGGAACAAGCCATCTATCTTCAAAACTGTGGGAGATATGACGTTTTTTCTAAATTGCGGGGGCGGGAGGGGGCGTGGCCAAAATTGAAAATAAACTTGATCTGCCTGCAGACATAAGAAGCATATGTCCCATACATGTCAAACCTCTATCTCTTACCATCTCTGAGATCTGTGCGTTCATACGGACAGACAGACAGACGGACAGACGGACGGACGGACAGACGGACGGACGGACAGACGGACATGGTTATATCGACTCGGCTGTTGATGCTGATCAAGAATATATATACTTTATGGGGTCGGAGATGCTTCCTTCTGGATGTTACATACTTTTGCACAAACGTATAATACTCTATGTACCTTCGGTAACAGAGTATAAAAACCAGAGCGCTACTCCGTCAAGAGAGAGAGAACATTTCCCTATTAGTAGGGGCACTGACTGGTCACTGCCTAATTGGAATACACGCCGCAAGGCTAGGTATCAGGCACAATGACTTCTGTAGAAGCTGTAACTCAGCTGATCCAGAAGAGAGTGTACAACACCTCTCCTGTCACTGCCCAGCTCTCAGCAGAAGGCGACTCGCGCTTCTGGGTCGTCCTTTCCTAAACGATCCATCAGACATCTCTGAAACGGATGTTAACTCCTTACTCAAGTTCGTGCTATTATCTAAATGGTTTAACGGGGTCGACCCCTCCCTCTACGACCACATCGTAGAAAGGGTTATATGGTAACACAACGGGCCTACATTGGCCTATGTGCAGAATGGGATCTCTCCCATTTCAACCATTACAACCTAACCTAACCTAACAGTAATGGAAAGACTCAAGACTATGTAGTTTTGAAAACTTCTAGCTTTCCAAAGGCTTGGAAGATAGCCAATGAAAATAAGGACTACAGACTACATTTTTATATACTCTCCTTCTTTCATTTGATTCATTGAACCACAAACTACTTTGTAACAGATAAGAATCAAATGAAATTTCCAAAATTCTGCATTAAAACCACTTACCTGAGCGATTAGAGCCAAACTGTTGGTACCGAAATGGTATCTTTAACTTTTCTGAATATAAATACCATTGAAGAGCTTAAGGCCAACATTCGTGCCGAAATCGCCACTTTATCGACTGAGACGCTCGAAAAAGTGATGGAAAATGCCGCAAAAAGGGCACATTTTGTTGTGGCCAATAAAGGCGGCCACTTGATTGATGTTGTGTTCAAAAAGTAGTCGAAATAAATTGTACAGGACCAAATTAAAGGAACAAGATCAACATATAGCAATCGGTTGTTTGTTTTTATATCTATTCAGTGTTGCCATACCGACACTTTATATGGCGCACCCTGTACATTTTTATACTCTGTACCGAAGGAACATAGAGTATTATAAGTTTGTGCAAAAGTATGTAACATCCAGAAGGAAGCATCTCCGACCCCATAAAGTATATATATTCTTGATCAGCATCAACAGCCGAGTCGATATAGCCATGTCCGTCTGTCCGTCTGTCCGTCTGTCTGTCTGTCTGTCCGTATGAACGCACAGATCTCAGAGATGGTAAGAGATAGAGGTTTGACGTGTATGGGACATATGCTTCTTATGTCTGCAGGCAGATCAAGTTTATTTTCAATTTTGGCCACGCCCCCTCCCGCCCCCGCAATTTAGAAAAAACGTCATTTCTCCCACAGTTTTGAAGATAGATGGCTTGTTACTTCTGGACATATTTAGTTATTAGGATAACTTATCGATCCGCCAAAGAAATGAAGAAGATCGGATAAACGGTTTTCGAGTTATGATCAAAAGACAAATTTTCTTGGTACAGAGTATGTTATAGTCGGGCTTGACCGACTTTCTTTCTTGTTTAACAATGGGTACATTGGAATCACGTTGAAAGTCCTTACAGGGCACTCCTTTATAGGTCATATATGTTAGTAGAGGTCTAGAAAGATGTGGAGGTTGGAAAATATCCCAAAACTTCATTGGATCGGCAATCGTCAACTGCCAACAAAAAGGGGTAGCCGAGATTTGAGCAACCACTCCTTCAGCCCTGGTGACTTCTTATACAAAAAAAAAAACCTACAAATTTTGCGGTGTATCGGGTTTGCATGCAAATATTTTCCAAAACAAAGAAAACAAAACCTTTTTTCGGTGCAAACTAGATTAAAGCTTGAAATAAGGTGAACACAAAATGGTCAGAAAAATGCAACAACAAGTGACCAAAATCAATGCAAACTTCAGGCGCTGCTTCTGTTGTCGCTGCGCAGCAAATGTGCTTCCTGTTTCCTCCGTGGCACAGTTAGGAAACTCATCGAAGGCAAATGCGAGGTGGCGGGAACAATGACGTCGGCATTTGTTGAATATCAACAGGAAATGCAGTGAATAAACACGTCGCGTTCGACAATTCGACGTGGATGACGGGCTTTGTGCTTTGTGGCAGCCACCAACACAGGATGAGTTCAGCGAAATGCATTCAATTCAATTCGATTTCCAGTGATTCTCGATTTGAATGGCAACGGATGTCTCCTCCTCCGGTCACAACAATGTCCAGCAAATAATGCCAAATGCATTTTCGTTGTGCGAACAACAACATTCGCATATGCGTAATTGCATTTATGAAACGCTCAAAAGGAAGCAATCAAATTACAGCATAAATTCAATGCAGACATTTTTTAAATTCAGCTGAATGTGTGGAAATCAAAGTCAGGTCATTGTTGTTGCTGTTGCTGTTGCTGTTTGTCCCTCGTTCATCAGTCAGCCAGTCAGCTAGTCAATCATATGAATCGTTTTCGTTTACGTTTCGTTTTCGATTCCAATCAATTTGTTTGGCATTTTTGGCTGGCTGCCCCTCGCCTCCCCATTCGGTATGTTTCCATCGATTTTGCGCCCAGCTCTCTAAAAAGGAAAACTTTGACCAATGTTGCTTGTTGCATTTTTAAATAAACATTGGTCAGTGGAGGGGAAATGGCCAAGGAAGTGTATACGTTTTCGAATAACTTACGCTTGGCCAGCAGCCTGTCAGCCAAATCCATCTGTGTCTGCTCTACTGATGAGAACTTTGTGGCAAAGTGTCAAATTTTGTGTGATTGGATTGGATTTTAAATTTATACGAGAATATAAATATTTGATAGATAAATCAAAGATGAAAAACACACAGATGTTAAGCAATAAGCTTAGGGAAAATGTATTTGCAACAAAATGTGTTAAATGACATTTGTTTGCCCAGTTTTAGAGCGTGTTTGGGTTGTGTCAACATATTTCAGTAGGCTACTTGCACTCCAATTAAAAGCAAGTTCTACAACGGAACCTTTAACTGTCTGGCATTGTTCAGGCATTTCTATACGCTTTTAAAGCTGGGCTCAATCGCCGTTTTGTGGTGGTTTGTGCTTCTAGATGGTTGACTCCAAATTGAATTGTACTTTACCTTTACGGCATGTCCTTTGCAGCTATCTGCATCTGTTGCGGCCTCCTGCCTTGTGGATTTATAGCACTTGCAATTTATTTTCACTCGCCTCCTTTGATGAAGTTTCAGTTTATATTAGAATGAAGTGTATATATCCAACAAAGAAGGAATCGCTCTGAAGGAAAATATCCCTTGAATTTATACATACCACTTCGTTCTGCAACTCTGGAGCAACTGTTCTATATTGGATATTCTTACTTAAAGTATATTTTGTTAATATACCAAAAATGAGCTTTACAGGCCTGTTATCGTTTCCCAATCCAAATGATCGGAATTGGTGAAAATTGTGATTTTTCCAAGAAACGATTGGGAGAATTCAGTTGAAACATTTTGGGAATATGAAGCCGAATATAGCAGTCAGTTTTTATACCCGTTACTCGTAAAGTAAAAAGGGTATACTAAAGTCGTGCAAATGTATGTAACAGGCAGAAGGAAGCTCGGAGATGCTTCATAAAGTATATATATTCTTCATCAGCATCAACAGCCGAGTCGATATAGCCATGTCCGGCTGTCCGTCTGTATGAACACCCAGATCTTAGAGACTAGAAGAGCTAGAGCAACCAAATTTTAGATGTAAGCTAGTTTCAAATTTTGACCACGCCCCCTCCCGCCCCCGCAATAAATGTTGAATATCTCCTACAATTTGTAAGCTATCGAGCTCAGATTTTGCAGTACAGTGCATGTGGCCAATATGTACAATCTCACAAATTTTCATAAAGATCGGATAATAAATGGCAGAGTTAAAAAAACGTAGCATACTTATCAGAGCCGCATGAGGTTATTAAACACTAACTAATATTTCAAATCTCAATGTTGATCGTTTAAGGCATTGGTCACTTTCTTTTTTGAATGAAATAAATTCATTTACTAATTGCACCTAGAAATGTGCGTCTCAATTGGCCTCTCTGGTGGATTAATACCTATCAGACCCTGTCAGTATAATTAAGAATAATATTTTGTAAGAGCCAAGTGCTCCTCCCCAGTAAAGAGTATTTGCAATTCGGTTAACTTTTAATTCACCCATTAAAAACCATCAAAAATATATTTTAATATTTTATTGAGAAATATTTGTTTTCCTTTTTGCCGCCACGTATTTGGCTTTTATTGTATAAATTGGTTGAATTTATTTTGAAATTTCGATAGAGAATGACCAAAAAGTGAGATATTTATATATAGAAAATAAAAAAACAATGTGTTGGCCTGAATGATGCTTTCTCTTTTCCGGCGAAAGCTGGCATATGCTAAAAATGCGTGCTCGTTGATTGAAGATTTTTTTTAGTATGTTTGTTTTGCTGGCATTAATTGTTGAGCAGCGACAACATAAACCACACCTTACTTTTAGTTTTAGTTTGTTAAACTTAATAAGCGTTGAAGTGTATTTATGATATTTATTGTGTGTTGATTGGGGAACAAAAAATCATCTTTATCTTATTTGCCAATTTTAAATGACTGATTTGATTTCGATCTTCGGAACATTATACAAGTACGAAAGGCTTGAAACCATCTTGAAAATCGTGTATCAATCAGAAAATACTAACTTTCAGCTTGGATCCGAGAACTTTGAAATCAAATGATCCCGAATCAAGATGGAAAAGAACAAGAGTGAAAAAACGGAGAGCCAGAAAGGCTGATGCTTTGGAAGTCCCAGACAGGAGCAGGAAGCTGAAGTCTATTATAGAACCGGCCGAGCCTCGAGCCGTCATGAACTTGGAACTTGAATATCAAACTCAATTTATACTCGGGGAAGCTCCCACCAAGCCGATTTGATCCTCTTTGAATTAAGCCTGAATCGAGCCAAAATCAAGGTCGACGGAGCTAAAGTCGAGCTCAAGGCAATTGTGAGATTGAGGAAATACGCTATTAATTGGTTATCGTTCGGGAATGATTTTAGATCGAATATATCGTACTTTACGTGCAGTTTATCTGATTTAAACGATTTTTATACTCTGTACCGTAGGTACATAGAGTATTATAAGTTTGTGCAAAAGTATGTAACATCCAGAAGGAAGCATCTCCGACCCCATAAAGTATATATATTCTTGATCAGCATCAACAGCCGAGTCGATATAGCCATGTCCGTCTGTCCAGAGATGGTAAGATATAGAGGTTTGACATGTATGGGACATATGCTTCTTATGTCTGCAGGCAGATCAAGTTTATTTTCAATTTTGGCCACGCCCCCTCCCGCCCCCGCAATATGGAAAAAATCTCATATCTCCCACAGTTTTGAAGATAGATGGCTTGTTCCTTCTAGACATATTTAGTTATTAGGATAACTTATCGATCCGCCAAAGGAATGAAGAAGATCGGATGAACGGTTTTCGAGTTATGATCAAAAGACAAATTTTCTTGGTACAGAGTATGTTATAGTCGGGCTTGACCGACTTTCTTTCTTGTTTTGAATGGTTTCAGTATTTTGACACATGTCAGGCGACTATTCTTGTAATTTTCGACAATATAGTACAATTTGTTAAAAACAAAAGGTCACACTGTTTTTGGCAAAAAAAATCTCCTTAACTAAATTCTGATAAATCTAAAAAATTGTTATTTTCTCTTTTGCACAAAAAATTTGTATCTAGTTTTGATGTAGTGTGACCGTAGATTGGTTCTACAGTTCACTATTTTGGCCTATTTAGCCAGTGTGAACTTAGTAATCAATCTCTGGTCACATCACATTTCGCCGCTCATCTTGGCCAGAAGCCTTGCATATATGCAAATGCTTTGTTTCCGGAGGTCACCACGAGGAGGTGTGAGTCGACTTGAGACGTAACCTGGTCTAATACGTCTCCGTTAAGCCTCCATGTGTGCAGTGTACTGTAGTTTAATATAGTGTACTGTAGAGCTCTTTAGTGTACTGTAGTGTTGTTAAGTGTGGTGTTGTTAAGTGTGCTGTTGTTTAGTGTGTCAAGTGTGGTGTTGTATAGTGAAGTGTTGCATAGTGAAGTGTTGTATAGTGAAGTGTTGTATAGTGAAGTGTTGTATAGTGAAGTGTTGCATGGTGAAGTGTTGTATAGTATGGTGAAGTGTTTTATGGTGAGGTGTTTTATGGTGAGGTGTTTCATGGTAAAGTGTTTCATGGTAAAGTGTTTCATGATGAAGTGTTGTATGGTAAAGTGTTGTATGGTAAAGTGTTGTATGGTAAAGTGTTGTGGTGTTACATAAAGTGGTGTTGTATAGTGTGGTGCTGTGTACAGTTGTGTAGTGCTGTGTACTGTTGTGCAGTGCTGTGTACTGTTGATTAGTGTTCAGTATTGTTGTCTAGTGTGTTGTGAAGTAGTGTTGAGTAAAGCTGTTCCGCCTTAGCGCCATTTTTTCCTACGCGCTTGCAACTCCAGTTGAAGCTGGGCTGGCGACAGTGGAATATATGGTTTTGTTGAGTGTTGTTCAGCTGTATTCCGAGTTGTGCGAGATGTATAAGCTTGTGTGATTTCCCTTCGCGGAGCTACCACAGCCAGTAGTGCCCGATCAGTGCCAGTTCCTGTTGGTGGTTGAGCCTTTGACGTAACGATCTTCCGGGATTGGTTGGATTTGTCCATTTCACTGGCTTGAACGGGTTTCTTAGGGCTTGTTGAAGCAATTTCCAGGGAATCATTAGCACGTTCAGTTTGAATTCCTTTGGGGTGAGCTACACGCTTTCTGGTGAATCGAGAACTATAATCGTATTTCGAAACGGGATCGAATATGGGAAGTGCCTGGGTAAGAGAAAGTCAAATATATAAACACTATAGTCAGTAAAACTGGTTTACCATTCTGTCGTATACTCTGGTCTCCGTTTTTTTCGGTTCCTTCTCCGGGGTCTCAGGCACACTCGGAATTTTAATGTCTATTATGGGGTTTTTGGGTTGAACTACGGGTTGAACTATGGATTGAACTATGGGTTGAACTATGGGTTGAACTATGGATTGAACTATGGGTTGAACTATGGGTTGAACTATGGGTTGAACTATGAGTTTAGTCTCCCAGGCAGAACTTGGCGGCGCTTTCAACTCCAGCTGAGGTATTTTTTTGATTCCCAATTCTTTTTCCACCCTTTTAAGGTCTTCTGGCGTTTCCGGCGGTTCAATAAAGTGATTTAGACGATACCAGCTGCTGATTTTGGCACGTAATAGCTCCTGCCCAGTAATGAACTGTCGTGTCAGGCAATAGAACATTTTTATTTTGCAGCCGCAACGCAAACATATTCTTGAGGGCAAGTCGGGCATGGTGTTAAATTGCTAAACAAAAGATTTAGAAATCGATCATCTTAAGTTACTGGCGAAACTTACAAATTGCAATGAGGTGTGCCGGAAGAGCGCACGATAGCTGCGCACAGTGGGCTCAAATGTGAACAGTTTTTCCTCGTCTAGGCTTTCGAACGTGCCATCGTCAGAACGACCACACACTCGACAGCAGCTACGGTAATCCTCCAAATTGTTTAACTCCATAAAATTAATATTGAGCTTCTCATTGAGGCATTCACGGTACATGCTCTGGTATGTGTCTAGGCTTATTGGACTCATTTTGATAAGGTTGATTCTGTAAATAGAAAACATATTCATAATATCTTTGTTTCATATCAGCTACGTTGGCTGAAAAGCTAGGATCAATTGAACATTAGCTTAAGTAACTGTTGCTGAAATTCCCAACTGTTTCTAACTGTTTCAGACCTGTGATCGTTGTATTGGGATCTTTACTGTCTCTGTGTGAAATCAGGAAAAAATATACTCATTTTCACATGCTTTTTCTCCCCTACATACTAAAAAAATTAACTCAATAGATCAATAAGCGAGCGAGGGGGTGGCGGTGGGTGTTTTGAAACAACCATTTAACTGAAAAACTGCACGCTAATTGACACTTTGCCACTCGACCATGAAAGCATGGCGAAAACTTTTCGTATACGTTTTCATTTTCGTTTTTGTTGCATACCCGCAGGCGCCAACTTGTGCACCAAATATCAGTTAAGTTCTCTCGCTTCCTCCCTCCCTGCCGCCGACGCCACCACCTCTGCCTGTCTGACTCTGCTGCTCTGCTCATTGAGAGCAAAATGCGAAACTTTTTAATTGACTTTTTCAATTACAGTTTAATTTTGTTGTAAGAAATGTTGGCACTGCCAATTGAAGTTTTCTTTGGCCGTAAGGATGCGGGGTCATATACTCAGCTCTCACAACTAATCTATCATTGTCCACTGCTGACTGAGTATGTATGCCTGTGTGTGTGTGTGTGTGTGTTTGCAATTTGCAAAACTTCACAAACACGCACAGGCATCAGCCATCAGAGCATCATCAACATGCCCACATCCTCTCTCTAGTCCAGCTCTCGTCTAAATTTATTTGCCACACAGTTTTTCGGTTGCTGGCAAAGGCTAAGAATGCTCGCCAACTATGCAAAGAGACCGAGTTTTTTATGCTCGAAAACAACTAGGCGAAGTGAAAAAGTTCTTTTTTATTAGAAACTTACCTCTTGCCGCCGTCCGTGGTCCACAAAGTTGAATATATATCCGTCTCACGTGCCTGGGTAATGTCTGGGTGGTAATGCCTGGGGTCTTCAGTATCCGGGAGTTAGCTGAGGAATGGAAAATTATCATAAAACTGCAATTGTCGACGAAAAAATTAGCCATTGAATAATTGAAGTGGCCACATGATGCATGTCCTATCAGAATGGGAAGCAGGAAAGAAAGGGGCAGGTTTCTGTTTTTTTGTGCCAAAGCAAACATGTTACATTTATCTTGGTAGCAGACAAAAACAGAAGACCAAAAAAATAACAGCAAATGAACATAAAACAATGTGAAAAAGAGAAATTCAAGGGCACGACTATGGGTAGCCCTGTAAAATCTGAATTAAATTTATTATTATAATGAAAATGTTATTAATCTGTTATAAAAAACATATTTAGGTCTTGAACCTGGGCTTCTTCACAAAAAGAAAGCAAATTGTGATAGATCACCAATCGATACTTCTTTCCTTTCTTAAAGAAAATTTTATTTGTAATTGCTTTCCAGCCCTTAACGTATCTGAAACCCGTTAGCGTTTCTTCTTTCGTACCCCATAATCTATCCCTTTTTTGCCCGACTTTCTGTGCTTGCTTAATTTCTTTGTTACCTAGGTTTAGTAGCTTAGTGATTCAACTTCTTTAATTCAATTCCCTTTTTTACTTGTCTCCTTTATCAATCTATCTGCTTCAACTCATTTGAATCAACCGATTTAACCTATTTCTTTCAGTCCATTTCCTTCAGTCCATTTCCTTCAGTCCATTTCCTTCAGTCCATTTCCTTCAGTCCATTTCCTTCAGTCCATTTCCTTCAGTCCATTTCCTTCAGTCCATTTCCTTCAGTCCATTTCCTTCAGTCCATTTCCTTCAGTCCATTTCTTTCAGTCCATTTCTTTCAACCCATTTCCATCAGTCCATTTCCAAAATCCATCATTAGTGTACTTTAGTCCATCTTTAGTCCATCTTTAGTCCATCTTAGTCCATCTTAGTCCATCTTAGTCCATCTTAGTCCATCTTTAGTCCATCTTAGTCCATCTTAGTCCATCTTTAGTCCATCTTTAGTCCATCTTTAGTCCATCTTTAGTCCATCTTTAGTCCATCTTTAGTCCATCTTTAGTCCATCTTTAGTCCATCTTTAGTCCATCTTTAGTCCATCTTTAGTCCATCTTTAGTCCATCTTTAGTCCATCTTTAGTCCATCTTTAGTCCATCTTTAGTCCATCTTTAGTCCATCTTTAGTCCATCTTTAGTCCATCTTTAGTCCATCTTTAGTCCATCTTTAGTCCATCTTTAGTCCATCTTTAGTCCATCTTTAGTCCATCTTTAGTCCATCTTTAGTCCATCTTTAGTCCATCTTTAGTCCATCTTTAGTCCATCTTTAGTCCATCTTTAGTCCATCTTTAGTCCATCTTAGTCCATCTTAGTCCATCTTAGTCCATCTTAGTCCATCTTAGTCCATCTTTAGTCCATCTTTAGTCCATCTTTAGTCCATCTTTAGTCCATCTTTAGTCCATCTTTAGTCCATCTTTAGTCCATCTTTAGTCCATCTTTAGTCCATCTTTAGTCCATCTTTAGTCCATCTTTAGTCCATCTTTAGTCCATCTTTAGTCCATCTTTAGTCCATCTTTAGTCCATCTTTAGTCCATCTTTAGTCCATCTTTAGTCCATCTTTAGTCCATCTTTAGTCCATCTTTAGTCCATCTTTAGTCCATCTTTAGTCCATCTTTAGTCCATCTTTAGTCCATCTTTAGTCCATCTTTAGTCCATCTTTAGTCCATCTTCAGTCCATCTTTAGTCCATCTTCAGTCCATCTTCAGTCCATCTTTAGTCCATCTTTAGTCCATCTTTAGTCCATCTTTAGTCCATCTTTAGTCCATCTTTAGTCCATCTTTAGTCCATCTTTAGTCCATCTTTAGTCCATCTTTAGTCCATCTTTAGTCCATCTTTAGTCCATCTTTAGTCCATCTTTAGTCCATCTTTAGTCCATCTTCAGTCCATCTTCAGTCCATCTTCAGTCCATCTTAAGTCCATCTTCAGTCCATCTTCAGTCCATCTTCAGTCCATCTTCAGTCCATCTTCAGTCCATCTTCAGTCCATCTTCAGTCCATCTTCAGTCCATCTTCAGTCCATCTTCAGTCCATCTTCAGTCCATCTTCAGTCCATCTTCAGTCCATCTTCAGTCCATCTTCAGTCCATCTTCAGTCCATCTTCAGTCCATCTTCAGTCCATTTCGTCCATTCAGTCCATCTTCAGTCCATCTTCAGTCCATCTTCAGTCCATCTTCAGTCCATCTTCAGTCCATCTTCAGTCCATCTTCAGTCCATCTTCAGTCCATCTTCAGTCCATCTTCAGTCCATCTTCAGTCCATCTTCAGTCCATCTTCAGTCCATCTTCAGTCCATCTTCAGTCCATCTTCAGTCCATCTGCAGTCCATCTTCAGTCCATCTTCAACCCATCTTTAGCTCATCTTTAGCTCATCTTCAGACTATCTTAAATCCATCTTAAATCCATCTTAAATCCATCTTAAATCCATCTTAAATCCCTCTTAAATTCATCTTAAACCCATCTTAGACCCATCTTAGACCCATCTTCATCAGACCCAACACATCTTCGTCACATCTTTAACATTTCATCCTTAGCATTCAATCAACTGCATATATTTAGCTGCATTCAGTCAATAGCATTCAACCAACTGCATGCAATCCACTGCTTTCCATCAACTGCAATCAATCAACTGGAATTGATCAGCTGCATTCAATCAACTGCATTCAATCAACTGCATTCAATCAACTGCACTCAATCAACTGCACTCAATCAACTGCATTAGTACATTTAGTCCTTTTACTTCAACCAATCTTCAAGAAATCTGCTTCTAAGTCTCTTCCTGCCACATTTGTAGTTAAACCTTTCTATATCTGATTTAGCCTTCCATCTACCTCTTTTATCTCTTCTTAATACCTTACTTATACCATTTCTGAATCAATCAGCGAACATCATTCTGTGTCCTCGCATACAACCCCCGATTTCATTATTAACTTCTTCTAGCTGCTTATGCCTTTACTTCTATTCGTCTGCCTTTCGCGTTGAATCCTTCAACAAGCCTTTCGATTACCACCTTTCATCATCCCATCAGTGGTCTCATCTTTGTACAGCTTTCCATTCCCTACTTAAAACGGTTAGTCCTTTCAGAGTCGAAGAGTGTGGTGACCGTGACACCAACAATAGCGAATTCTCATTCGGTTAACCAAAAGAACAGCGTTTTTTGTTTTATTTACTTACCTGGAATAAAATTGATATTCACTTTGGGAAAATAGAAAAATATACTAGTTTATTCCTTGACTTCGAATCTCAGAATGAAATAAAACCAGTTTGAGCACAGAAAAGTGTACAAAAGTTTGAATGTGAAATCAGAGAGTACTCGATGAAACAAATTATTTTAGTAAATTTGTTTTTTCAAAATTTTTGACAGAACTCTATAGTCTAGCATACCCTCAACCCCGAGCGGTACCGTGGCTCTCACAAAGGCCACCGTAACAGGGGCAATAAGGGAACAGCAGATTACTCGCATACGCGAGGCACAGCATAAAAAAGCTACTGCGAAACGAATGAGCTCGATGGCAGGTGAAATCGACGGTCAAGTCGTCTAACCCCCATCCGCACCCCTATACATGGCACGCTCTGTCTGTTTCCCTGGAATTAATCCCAAATGTACACTTTCGCTTACTTTGGAGCAGCTTCAGCTGCGTTTTGGCAAATAATTTCTCTCTGGAACAATGCGCTGTTGGGTCGTATGAGGGTACAAGGCATTTTTTTTGTTTTTTTTTTGGTTGCTTTTAATTGAATAGCTGCACGAAATGTTGGCTTGATAAGAGATGATACGATTTGTGGTCCCTTCCCTTGGGAGGAGCACGAATGTCTTCTAAACAAATCACATTGCTTTATAGAGTTAAGAGATTGCTTATTGCTTACGTGCTGCTCTTGAACTTTCAGTCCCTCAATTCGGCGAAATCCCGTCTAGGCGGCTGTCTCCTTTTATGGCTTAGTTTGGGCTTTTGGCCTGTGGATTGAGTTTGTTTTTTCTTTCGGTTATATTTACACGGGCGATATTTTTACGTAGACACACCAGACACTAGAATACAAAAGCCAGCTTAAGCTCTCATTTACATATGCATAAGATGAGACAATAGGAACGCAAACTCATAAACATAGATTGTCACATGATTTGCTGTGTTCTTTTTGGTTTGGTTGGGGTTTTATGCATTTTGCGGGGCATTGTTTTTTTTTTTTTGGTTTTTTCCCCCCCTTTTTTTTTGGGTACTCCGCTTCACCCTGGGTGTGACATTTGTGACATGCCTCTGACACGACTCCACAACGAAAGGAATGCAAAAATGCTTCTGGACGGAACACCACATCCTGGCAAATGTAATCACCGCTGTGAAATCTGTGACATGAGATATTTATTATGCAAATATTGGCAAAACACAAATCCTGTTAGCCTGATTGCCTTTCAACTTGCGGCTAATCCTGGCATTACTTGCAACATGCTCGTGAGAAAGGCTAAAATTTAAAAGCTTTTAAATGGACTTAATGTGAATTTAATATGTAAAGCATGTGAAACAAGCTTGATGTGGTGGCTGGCTGGCTTATTAATATATGCAAGCACACTATTTGAATAAAGGGGAAACGTATACCGACCGCTAATTTATGAGTAGGTGGGTTTTTGTGGGTAGGTTGGGAAAATTGTCCATAAAATACGCTGAAAATTACCTGCATTCAGTCGATCAATAGAGCAAATCAACTGACATTTGAATTGATTTCAGCAGCGGTGCTTATTTAGTCAATCAATCCAAAACCTGTGAAGCATAATTAAACTAAATCAGCTTAGTTCTACTTCCCAGCAAACATTTTTTATCGCGGAAGATAAGAATGCGATTCGCCTAGTAGGTATCGCTTTACTCTAGCGATATCGCATTATTATCGCATTCTCATCTCCCCACGGGAAGAAATGTGACACTATGCGATAACTTCCGGGCGATGAGAAAGTGATACTTCTGGGAGATAGGAAAAAGTCTCTTTTGAGGTATAGGAAAGCGATTTAGCCTGGGGATAAGAAAACGTCTCTTCTGAGGGATAAGAATGCGATTCTTCTTAGAGATAAGAATGCGTTTCTTCCTTGAGTTAAGAATGCGATTCTTCCTGGAGATAAGATTGAGACTCTTCCTAGAGTTCTGAAAGCGTTTCTTCCTGGAGATAAGAATGCGACTTTTTCCAGAGATAAGAATGCGATTCTTCCTAGAGTTAAGAAAGCGTTTCTTCTTGGAAATAAGAATGCGATTCTTCTTAGAAATAATAATGCGATTTTTCCCCCCAACATAAGCCATACAAATAAAATGTGTGTTCGATCTCTGTTATTTAACAGTAGGGGAAATAGTTTATTTTTATACTCTGTACCGTAGTTACATAGAGTATTATAAGTTTGTGCAAAAGTATGTAACATCCAGAAGGAAGCATCTCCGACCCCATAAAGTATATATATTCTTGATCAGCATCAACAGCCGAGTCGATATAGCCATGTCCGTCTGTCCGTCTGTCTGTCCGTATGAACGCACAGATCTCAGAGATGGTAAGAGATAGAGGTTTGACGTGTATGGGACATATGCTTCTTATGTCTGCAGGCAGATCAAGTTTATTTTCAATTTTGGCCACGCCCCCTCCCGCACCCGCAATTTAGAAAAAACGTCATATCTCCCACAGTTTTGAAGATAGATGGCTTGTTCCTTCTGGACATATTTAGTTATTAGGATAACTTATCGATCCGCCAAAGAAATGAAGAAGATCGGATGAACGGTTTTCGAGTTATGATCAAAAGACAAATTTTCTTGGTACAGAGTATGTTATAGTCGGGCTTGACCGACTTTCTTTCTTGTTATACTCTGTACCGTAGGTACATAGAGTATTATAAGTTTGTGCAAAAGTATGTAACATCCAGAAGGAAGCATCTCCGACCCCATAAAGTATATATATTCTTGATCAGCATCACCGTCTGTCCGTCCGTCCGTCCGTCTGTCTGTCTGTCCGTATGAACGCACAGATCTCAGAGATGGTAAGAGATAGAGGTTTGACGTGTATGGGACATATGCTTCTTATGTCTGCAGGCAGATCAAGTTTATTTTATTCCCGCCCCCGCAATTTAGAAAAAACCTCATATCTCCCAAGATAGATGGCTTGTTCCTTCTGGACATATTTAGTTAGCAGGATAACTTATCGATCCGTCAAAGGAATGAAGAAGATCGGATGAACGGTTTTCGAGTTATGATCAAAAGACAAAATTTCTTGGTACAGAATATGTTATAGTCGGGCTTGACCGACTTTCTTTCTTGTTTTGATACTGTAATTTCAGGACCTAGAAAACCTTAATTCAAGTTTTTAGCTGTTATTTATAAATTCACAGCTTAGTTCGCACCTTCTGGCTCTATGCCCGTGGCCCCCCACTTAATGCACGACAAACTTTTTATGGAAAAACCTTTGCCTCATCCTTGCCCCTCCCTCACACACACACACACACACACACACACATCTCTCAAATTAGTGTCCATTAATTAGTTGGATCTGTTGGATTGATGTTGAGTTCCCTAGTTGCCTGCAACCGCAGGGGGTCATTTGTTATATATAGTAGGTGAGCTCCTCCAACGCTTCCTTTTGGCCTCTGTAGATAATTACCGCAGCTTGTCAAAGTTTTGAGCAGGAGCAGCATTAGCGCTTCACCTGGCATTAATTTAACTCTCTGGCTTGAGGTTTAATACATCATTTGCTGCATCATTACGCATACGCCGCGCTGTTCTGGGCTAATCCTTCCATGGTATATTTGCTGGTGGTTGTCGCTTTGCCCGCAAAAATCGCTTTGACATTTTTCTTGCACGCACACACTCCCACTACTCTCAGGGCCATATACATCACTGTCTGCATTAAATGTGGGTTACCGAGAAACGGAAACCTGTTCCCGCTGCTGCGCTTCTGTCAGTGCCCACAGCAGCGGCAGCAGCAAAATCAGTGTCCTTGCCTTTGGCATGCTGGCGTTTTATTTCACTTGCTTTTAACAGACACCCCGCCATCCCTCCTGCCATGCCGATGCATTCACTGTTTCGGGCCAAACCCTGTGTGTTGCGGTCGTCCAGGACAGCGCTGGATAGTTGGACACTATAATTCTATTATGGCTGCAAAGCAATTTCATTTCTGTTTTTGGTACCCTGCAAGCGTAATAGTTGGCGGTTAGAATGGAAAACTTGTAGTAAAGAATAAAAAGTGCAGCCATTAAACGAATATAACTCTAAGTAGAAGATGAGAAATCACTCTTAAGGGATTGCTTGAACCAAAACAGTTTCCTATACATAGATACAGTTTACGATAGGCAACTTTGTAGCAACGCGAAAGAACAATAACTGTACTATATGTTGTTTGTTTTTTTAATCCATTTGAAGTCTTTAGTCGTCGTCTCGCTTATGTCCCAGCTCACCAGCCCATCCCACATGTGAAAAGTGCTCCAAAATGCAACAACTCCCTCTTTCCCGCCCCCCTACTTTCATCACTCAAGCAGACACTTGAAAAGTAGAGCATACCTCTCGGTGTACCAGGAGCATAAGATGGTACAGCATGATGGACAGACTTCAATTACTTACATTAAAGGCAGCTCACACAATACAAAGACAAACGAAATGGCTTAAGCATTTTAGACCAGATCTCAAGGTAGACTCGTTTTGAATGGTTTATGAAATTTGCTACCAACCCGTGTAACATTTTATTCCAATCTGTTTAAGAAAAGGAATTTTGTGTAAATACTAAATTATTTTTCTCGTTTTTTCGAGCTTTTTTTGTTCAATTCAATAAGTCCGTCCGTAGGATTCTAATGGCTGCAGAAGATATGTTGCTTTTGGTCCAAGAAGCCCAAGAAATGCAGCTCATGATTGAGGCAGATCAATGGTAATGCCAGAAATCTGATGTTATGGTAGTATCAATATACAAATCATAATACAAGAGAATCGAGATAAGAAGCTTGGTCTAAACACAAAATGAATGTAGATATTGGCTCAGAATTTCACTACTTGGGAGTCGGTCTTACTCCAAATATGTCATTTTACAGGCAGATAACAAAGCTACACTCAAATTGCGATCAGTAGAAATATAACAAATTGTTCTTGGAAACAGCTATAGTAGGGGCAAAATGTAAAGAAATGGCAGAAAAGTCTCTTGTGACTGATGCATCAAAACTTCAATTAAAGAAATTGCAAGAGTAATGGCTTGACAATTGGAATTGTGTAGGATTATAGTGGCGCAGCCCACAAGAAACAAGGAACGGAAACAATCGAATCATCGGAAATAGTATCCAAAATATTTAAAAACGAGAAAGCTTAGCCAACTTCGTCTGTGCGGAAGTTTTTATACCCGGGCAAGTGCTCGCTCAAATATTTTCAATAATTATTTATTTCCCACAACGACCCATTTCGTATGGGAGCTATATGATATAGTCATCCGACTTGGACACAAATTTGTAGACTTGGGTGAAAGCATGTAAAACAAGTAAATACAAAAACACAGAATGCTACCATTAAAAACAAAAAAGTTTTTCCAACTAAGACTGTTTTTCAGACCTAACTTTTGTATGGCAGCTATACCATATAGTTGTCCGATTTTCATCAAACTTGGTAAAATTATAAAAAATCATAGAAAAGCTACGATTACAAAGTTTGAAGACGTTTCCATTGAAAAGAAAAAAGTTTTTCATACTAAAACTAGTTTTCCAACCGATTGTTCCTATGGCAGCTATGAGATATAGTCATCCGATCCTGACCCTGTGCAAATTTCAGCTAGAAAGCTTTAAAACTGAGAGACTAGAGACAGACAGATGGTCGGACAAAGCTCAATCGACTCAGCTCGTCACTCTGATCAAGAATATATAGTTTATGGGGTCGGTAATGAATATTTCTATGCGTTGCTAACTTTTGGGCAAAAATATAATACTTTGCGAGGGTATAAAAAATGGATAGCTAACTTCAGCACGTTTTTCTAACTGAGACTACTTTTTGGACCTTACTTTTCTATGGAAGCTATACTATATAGATGTGCGATTTGGACCAAACTTAATCGAATCATGCAACTGCATAACAAAAAAATATATAATAAATTTGTAGTCGATTCCATTTAAAACAAAAAAGTTTTTCTCACTAAGACTACTTTTCTGACTCTACTGTTCTATGACAGCTATACTATATAGATGTCCGATTTCGACCAAACTTAGTGGAATTATGGAAAAGCATAGCAAACTAAGGAATACAAAGTTTGGAGGTGTTTTTTTTGAAAACAAAAAAGTTTTTCTCACCAAAACTTGTTTCTGGACCGATCATTCCTATGGCAGCTATAGCCTAAAGTCACCCGATTTTGACAAAACTTTAAGGAATTGTGTAAAAGTGCATCAAATAAATATATGTCAATTTTAAAAAGGTTTACATTGCAAAAAAAAAATGTTTTTCTTACTAAGACTATTTTTCTAACCTTACTTTTATAGGGCAGCCATACTATATAGATGTCCGATTTCGACCAAACTTGATGGAATCATGGCAAAGCATAGCAAACTAAGGAATACAAAGTTTGAAGGCGTTTCGATTGAGAACAAAAAAGTTTTTCTCACCATAACTAGTTTCTCGGCCGATCATTCCTATGGCAGCTATAGCCTATAGTCATCCGATTTTGACAAAACTTTGAAGAATTGTTTGAAAGCTTATAAAATAAATATATGCCAATTTTAAAGAGGTTGACATTGAAAACCAAAAAGTTTTCCATACTAAGACTATTTTTCTAACCTTACTTTTCTATGACAGCTGTACTATATATATGTCCGATTTCAATCATGGAGAAGCATAGAAAACCAGTAAATACGAAGTTTGGAGACGTTTGCTTTAAAAAGAACTAGTTTTTCGACCGATTGATCATATGGCAGCTATATGTTATAGTCATCCGATCTGGCCGGTTCCGACAAATGTGCAGCGCATTTGTACCAGAAGACTTCGTGCAAAGTTTGGTCGCGTTAGCTTCACAACTGACGGAGGAGATAGCATAGAAACAGACGAACAGACGGATCAAAGCTGATCAAGAATCTATATACTTTATGTGGTCGGAAATGCTTCCTTCTATTTGCAAACAAAGCTCTAAGCCCTGCTCAAGGGTATCTTATGGTCGTACCTCTCAAGGACACCAAAAATTTCCACAGTTGTTTCTTGATGTTCTGGCCCTGCTGCTCTACCGCTCCGCTGGTCCGACCCCTGACTCGTTTGGCTTTCATTTTCATATCTGGCCGCTGCCATTTCGCCTTTTTTTTTCATTTTCGTTTTAACGCTTTGTCTGTGTCTTAACCAACCCACGCCACCAGCCCACCAGCCCAGCAACCCCCCAATTCCTCACTGAATGTCGCGTTAGCTGTCATCATCAAATTACGCTCAGCTCTTGTGTCTGGGTTTTGTTTTACTGCCCAAGCACAACAACAACAAAAAAATTAGACAGGCATAACCATAAAGCTTAATTAAATTTTAGTTCAGCCAACCCCCAACCCTATCGCTCTCGCACCAGCACTCTCTCTGATAAAATGAGCTCTGATCTACGCTCTCTTAAGCTGTGCTCTTTCGCAAATCACGTATACGCCGTGTGTCGATCGCCGACAGCAGCCAGTCGCTAGTCAAACGCGAGCGCGTAACAAACGTCTTCCGCCTGAATGGAAACTACCGCCAAACGGGCGACGTAACCAAGCCAAGTCATGGATGATCGTGAGCGCGATGCGATTGTCAATAGCTTGCACAGCGATGTGCACGATTTGAAGGAGCTGGTGAGGAATCGTGAAAATGAGCTGGTGAAACTGCACAGGGAAATCCACAAGCTGAAGGTAAAGGCGGAGGGTAGTTGTCTATCGCATCGTTTTGTTAGTTTGTTTGTTTGTTTACTATTCGGTTTTTGTTTTCGTGATAAGCAAGAGCAAACACACACAATTTGTATGCTCTGCAGTTTTTTTTTCTGCTTTTCGGACTAATTTTTCGTATTGCAAAGAATACAAAAGTGTATCATATCAATAGCGTTGTTATCTCTCTTGGTAGTCCATGTGTATATAGAGGGACAGCAGCCGAGATATCAGATACCCATGCCCTATTACCTACCCCACTCGTGCGTGTGTGTGTGTGTGTGTGCGTTTGTATGTATGACCCTGATATCTGTGATATCTAAAGCAAGTATTCATTCTCATTCGCATTTAGTCTCCAAAGTAAAAATTTAGTTGCTAGCAGCTTAGAGGTTTGTATAAGTGTTTTATGCAGGTGTACTTGAACATCTTTAGATGAAGTGTCCATGTGTGTGTGTGTGTGTGTGTTTTTGAGTGTATTTAAATTGTAAAGCCTCTTTTCTTTATTGGGCTTTATGATTAGCACTTCTTGGCGAGATTTTGTAGCGCCTCGCTGTGCAGTTTATGGACCCTAACAAATAGATATGAGAGCGAGAGCGAGCTTCAGAGGTTTTTATGTGGGCTCTGAGATAAGAATTTGATTTGGTTGATACAAAGTAGCTACTTCCCTCTATATATATGGTAATTACGCTACTTGAGCTCAGTTATAATAGAAAGAGCGGAACTTTGAGGTATCAATATTTAACAATCGATAAAACTAACAATTAGCAAGTTAATAGTTCCATACAGAAAGAGAATATCTAGTTAGGTTAATGCGGCAACTAATTCTAGTAGTTATAATTTATTTCAACACAAAAGCTAGAGAATCAATATATGATAAGAGAAGACATCATGATTGGAAACCAACTACGGCTATTCCCTGAAGCTGCGGTGCTCAAGCACTAGGAACTGACTGGCCAATTGCAAACAAATTTTATTTACAATGGTAGTTTATGTAGATTTTGGAGCTAACTTACTCTATATACCTAGTGAGATATAGGTAGAATATATATTCTAGATATATTAACGAAAGCGTAGGTTAAGGTCGGCCCTGCCACGTTATTCACGGCAATTAGTGCTTAATAACCGCATGCGGCTCATATAAGTATGCAACGTTTTTTTAACTCTGCCATTTATTATCCAATCTTTATGAAAATGTGTGAGATTGTAGATATTGGCCACATACACTACACTGAAAAATCTGATATCTCTATATCTTAAAAAATGTAGGAGATGTTCAACTTTTTATACTCTGTACCGTAGGTACATAGAGTATTATAAGTTTGTGCAAAAGTATGTAACATCCAGAAGGAAGCATCTCCGACCCCATAAAGTATATATATTCTTGATCAGCATCAACAGCCGAGTCGATATAGCCATGTCCGTCTGTCCGTCTGTCTGTCTGTCCGTATGAACGCACAGATCTCAGAGATGGTAAGAGATAGAGGTTTGACATGTATGGGACATATGCTTCTTATGTCTGCAGGCAGATCAAGTTTATTTTCAATTTTGGCCACGCCCCCTCCCGCCCCCGCAATTTAGAAAAAACGTCATATCTCCCACAGTTTTGAAGATAAATGGCTTGTTCCTTTGGGATATATTTAGTTATTAGAAAAACTTATCGATCCGCCAAAGGAATGAAGAAGATCGGATGAACGGTTTTCGAGTTATGATCAAAAGACAAATTTTCTTGGTACAGAGTATGTTATAGTCGGGGTTGACCGACTTTCTTTCTTGTTTTTATTGCGGGGGCGGCAGGGTGCTATAACGACTCGACTATTGATGCTGATCAAGAATATATATATACTTTTGTAGGGTCGGAGATGCTTCCTTCTGCCTGTTACATACAGTTGCACGACTTTAGTATACTCTTCTTACTCTTCAAGTAACGGGTATAAAAACAAAGAGGCCAGACTTATTTTACAATTGCCATCATCAAATCTTCTGGATAATCTAAACCTGCAGGGTTTATCAAGCAGAGAGCGGTCATAAAATGAGTGTGAATTGGTATAAGAAAGTAAAGCGATGCAAACCAGCTCTGATCTACTTTATCGACCGTTGGCCTAAGACTGAAAATCTGATCTCTCGGTATGCGTTTGTCTCGTGTCGGTGTAAGTAGCAAAAAGGGCTCGGCTTCTGCTTGCTAACTCATCACCTTTGTCACCTCAAGTAACCGGGAATCTTTACAATAAACTAAACTCATTGGAAAATTTAGAAAATTTATCTATTTTTCATCTATTAAATCTTATTAATAGTCAACACATTTATGAGAGTTTAGCAAATTTCGCCATTTTCCGAGCAGCTTCATGAAATGAGATGTTTTTAGCAAATTGCTGTCGTCGATTGCTCACCTGCTTTGTCGTTTGTGTACATCTTAGCCAGGCATGGCGCTTCAGCTGCTCATTGCGCTGCGTCCAGCTGTCTGAGGTGCGATGACTGTAGTAATTTGCTGGCGTTGATTGCTCGCCTGCTCCGACGTTTCTGCAGATTGTTCTGCAGTTTTAGAAGCACTCTAGAATGCAATGTGCTCAGCAAAATTGCTGCCGTCGATTGCTCGCTTGTTTTATCGTAAGCAGCTACCTGCAACCTACCTGTTGCATTCTGCTAAGCTCTGCTTGCGAAAAAGTTTCTAGACTTCTCATAATAGTAATCTCTCTTGTTTTTTTTGGAAATTGGAGACAAATTAGACTGTCTTTTCTCAGGCATATTCTAGAAAATTACATAAATTGCAATGTTTTAAGTATAGTATATTTTTCTTCTTGCCTTTTACAGTTAGAGCGATTTTGACATGCTCAACGAAAGTAACAACAATATTGTAAATTTTGCGGTTAATTTGACCATTAATAGAAAGTGGAATAGCCTACATACTTGTGGAATAGGTATAACTATAATAGCTATATACTATAGTTATTAATTGTTTGTGTTCAAAATGTCTTCCAAATACGCTCAGCCAACTTTTGAGTGATTGCCTAACAACCTGAACCTGAGTGAAGTGAATCACTTCGTTTTGAAATAAGGCTCAGCTTAAAAAATTACACACATTTTATTATATTAAACATATTATTCTTGATATGTTTGCTGAAAAGAAAGAAGACTTGTTTAGGAAATCAAGCGAAAATTCGAAATGTGACTACTTTATGAAGGAAAATGAAACGAAAGTCAAGTTTTTAACAACCCAGAACCCAAGGATATAAGTGTATCGATCCAGTATATAATATAGCCAGCAGCAGAAAAGATTAGCCAACCATTCAAAGCTTGAAAGAAGCTCGGCTTGCCTCTTTGGGCTGTGTATGGCCGAGTATTTTTTGTCTATTTCCACAGGTCTACCCTGGAGTTACCTGGACTCCAAGTCATTACTGAAATATCTTTGTACCAACAGTTCTGTTCAGAAATAATATCTGAGCTAACTCACCGTTACAGCTGATAATTTCCAACAGCTGCAAACAGTTCTTCCCTGTGATGTCATTAATTCGATGAATAGTGTGAGAGCTTGTCTTTTTAGTTGTAAAGAAGAATGTACTAGAAAAATGTAGTTATTTTATATATATGATATATGATATATATATATGACATATGATGGTTGCCTTTAATGCATATATCAGAAACTATAACTTAAATCTTACAGCGGTTGGAGTACAGCCAAATTTAAAGTGAAATTTTAACCATGAATTAAATTGCATACAATTGATTTATTAGCTGTTCATCGGTGGCAAATCGCATACAAATAAAATGAGATTTTTCATTAAAATCGAATGAATAATGCAGTAGCCGTGGGCATTTAGGTAATAAATGAAAGGTTTAATTTTAATACAAATTATTATTGGCGTTAGTTAGAATGCTGAACGCTCTCCTGCCTCATGTATTCAATGTCTGATTAAGTCCTTGGTGAGTTAGGTTGAAAACATGTAATGCGCTTTAATTAAAATGCACTTAGACATAAACTTTGTGCAATGTGGTTGAAAGTGCAAACAAATTCGCAGGTATGTACACAAAAATAGTAAAGCAGTAGCTCCTATATATATGGTCGAATTATGCGCACAAAATATAAAACTATGGACATTTCTAAGAAACTTTCACCAAGAAACCAAGGGTATAAAATGAGTTATGGAAATATGGAATTTTAATAGTTTAGTCACATTTTGCCAAATATAGGTAACAATAATGGACTTAGTACCCACAAAGCTTCGGAAGAAAAACATGGAGTAATTATGATAATTACTAAACAAAGATAGAATCCTTTAATATAATATGTGTTCTTGAGGTTTAAGTAAAGGGCTGTCATCAGTAATGAATTCCGCATAGCATTCGCATTTTGAAATCATTCAAAGAATGGTTAATGTACCTCATTTCCCCGACTTAGAGAGTATTAAGTCTTAACACAGTTATAAGCACTAAACTATGTGTTTTTCATAGTACCCATATACCATCGTAGTAACTTTTTAAGCGATCAGCTTCACTCCAACCAATTTCTATGGTTCTATGCTCTGTTCCTGCCTCCAAGCATTAAGCTTGAGTCTTCCCTCGCAACTAAACTTTTAATTGTGCTGATAGGTGTTAACTTGTTTCCGTTGGCTTAGTATCCACTCTCATACTCAATCAATGCCGATTCTGAAAGCTAACAAACCGAACCGATACCACAAAGCTAAACGGTTCGGTTCGGTTCAGTTCACCGACTTGGTTGAATACTTTAACCTTCGACCTTCAGTTTCAATTAGGGGAGAACCCGTTCATCGTCCGAATTTATACATAAAGTAAGCGATGTCGGATTGATCCATCTTTTAAGCATCATTCTTTATATAATATGGGTATAGGTAGCCATTGAAATATAACGAATTTTCAATTCGTTTTTATACCCTTGCAAAGGGTATTATAATTTTGTTCAAAAGTTTGCAACGCATAGAAATATTCATTTCCGATTCCATTAACTATATATATTCATGATCTGGGTGACGAGTTAATTGAGCTTTGTCCGTCCGTTTGTCTGTTTCTACGCAAACTAGTCTCTCAGTTTTAAAGCTATCGAGCTGAAAGTTTGCACAGAGTCTTCTTTTGCCGACCAGAACGGATGACTATATCTCATGGCTCCCATAGAAACAATCGCTTGGAAAACTAGTTTTAGTGAGAAAAACTATTTTCTTTTCAATGGAAACGTCTGCAAACTTTGTAATCGTAGATTTTCTATGTTTTTTTATAATTCTACCAAGTTTTATCAAAATCGGACAACTATATGGTATAGCTGCCATACAAAAGATAGGTCTGAAAAACAGTCTTAGTTAGAGAAACTTTTTTGTTTTTAATGGTAGCATCCTGCAATTTTGTATTTGTTTGTTTTATATGCTTTCACACAATTTTACAAATTTTTGGCCAAATCGGATGACTATATCGTATAGCTCCCATAGAAACAATCGCTTGGAAAACAAGTTTTAGTATAAAAAACTTTTTTCTTTTCAATGGAAACGTCTCCAAACTTTGTAATCGTAGGTTTTCTATGCTTTTTTATAATTCTACCAAGTTTTATCAAAATCGGACAACTATATGGTATAGCTGCCATACAAAAGATAGGTCTGAAAAACAGTCTTAGTTAGAAAAACTTTTTTGTTTTTAATGGTAGCATTCTGCAATTTTGTATTTGTTTGTTTTACATGCTTTCACACAATTTTACAAATTTTTGGCCAAATCGGATGACTATATCATATAGCTCCCGTACGAACGATAGGTCGGAAAATGGGAAAAAGGGTATTTTTTGGAAATATTTAAGCGAGCACTTCCAAGGGTATAAAAACTTCGGCACAGACTAAGTTAGCTTAGCTTTCTTAGTAAATTGCAATTACATGGTTTCTTATCCATCTTTTTAAAGCCCTTTGGACCCTTAAAACAATTAAAGACATCAAATCTTAGACACTTGTTAAAAAAAATTGGAATAAATCCATAAAAATGAGTAAATTTATGATTGAGCGGCTTCACGTCCGAAAAGACGAAACCGGCTATGAATAAATTAAGAATGTGAATGAATTGCTTTCGTCACTAAGAAACGATATCCTTAATCTACTAACGTGGTTCGAAACGATTAATGCACTGATTTGTATATACATCGTTGCGACACAAAAGGATTTTAAAACTCCTCAAGTGTTTTTGGGAATTCCATTTGGAAAGTCTTTAAAAAGACATAGATTCGCTTAAGAAATCATAATAATTGAAAACAGCAAGAGGACACCATAAAATTTTGAATAAACTAAGAGTGAACCACTGAACCTTACCGAAACGCCGGCTCAGTTAGTACCAAAAACCATTCAATGAACCGAACCGCTGGCTCGAAAACAGCGTGAAACACTGAACCGAACCAATTCTTATATCCAAGCAACTTGCTTGCCTGGTTTCTATCCATTTAAACTTAAATTTGACCATTTTAGAAGCAAATTCTTATGTAAATAATAGTAAACAGTTCAATTAAACTCACTTTTAAGGAATTGATTGTTTTTTCGTGGAAAAAGTCCAATTAAACCCAACAAAGCTATTCAAATGAACAGCAAAATATTGTATGTAATGTGTATTATAGTATATATGTTCTGTCCACAAGCGTATAGTATGTTGCAATTATTTACCCAAAGAACTCAGTTTAAAGCTCAGTAAATATCTACAATTTGGTTCCTTTATTCCGAATTTGAAATTGATATGTTTTCCACGGACTCTACACCAGATTAGCCACCTCCTGCAGTATTCTGCTAATATTACTGATTCCTCTTTGATTTGTTTTCCAAGGACTCTACACCAGTTAAGCCACCTCCGGCAGTCTTCAGCTCTACTTTAGCCGAATGATCAACTATTCCCAGCTCAATTTGATTTCTCCGCCGTCACGATTTACACTCAATTAAAGTGCCCTTCAGTTTCGATTTAACTTTACAGCTTCCAATCTATTTCTATCCAACCAAAAGCTTTTCTTTCACGCATGATTAAGAAATCAAGAGAATCAAATGCCACAAATTAAATCCATGTTTTCTTATGCTAGCTTCCATTTGTGCTTCGCTAATTGCCGGATCACCGCCAGTTTCAACGAAATCTAAAGCTCTTGTGTGTGTTGTGTGTGTGTGTCTAGGCCCCTCCTCACCCCTCCGCACCACCACGACTAGCCAGTTGTTTGCTTTGTGTAAATAAATATGTAGTTCCGCTCGGGGTAGCACGCGCGGCTCAAGAAAAACACACACACACACACACGCGCGCAGATTAGAAAGAGAAAGATGCCAAAGAGTTGAAAACAGACCGCAGACCATTTGGAAATGCTAATTTCTATGTAAATAAAATTTTGGAACACAAATAGCTATGGGCAACACCTCGCACTGACATTAAGGCTTATCTTGTTTGCCCTATGAGTCGTGGTTGGATTCAGCTTTGGCTATTATCTTTTTATGGGCTTTTGTTTTTTGGGTCAAAGCCCAGGAAGTTTTTTGCATGCTGATAAGGCACCACTTAAAGAAGGTCATGCTTTTCATCGTCATGTGATACTACTACCACTGATTGTTTGCTTAATTGGCACAGAGAGAATTGATTAACCCCCAACGCCTTTCAATTGTATTGTAGAGTGTGCTCCAGCAGACCACCAATCACTTGAACGTGACACGAAATGAGCGACTGCAGCAGCAGCAGCAGCAGCAACAACAGCATCAGCAGCAGAGGATGAGGCTGTATTCGCTGCCCGAACAGTGTGGAGAGGTGACCACCAGCATGAGCCTGATGAGTCCACACACTTGTAGCTCCTGCGGCATGGTCATGCCCAACAGTCCTGAGTTTGCCTTGGAAGCCTTATCGTTGGGTTCACCATCGCCTGCAGCCAGCACGAAGCCAACTTTGACTTCGGAATCGAGACCAAAACATCTGCCGGCAGCTATTAAGAAACAGGGTGTCTCCGCCGAAAGCTGTGTACAGTCTATGCAACAGTCCTACAGTTCACCCATACCCAAATATGACAAGGACTTCAGGTAAATAGAAATTGATGAGCCGCCACTTTCAAAACTGAGTTTCTGAATCGAACTAGTTGTTGTCAGAACCAAACTTTGTGTTTCTAAGTTTTCTCTGCTTTCACATAATTCTACAAAGTTTGATCACAATCGGTTGACTATAACATATAGATGTCAAAGAAACGATCGGTCGGTCGGTAGTTCTAGTTAAAAACGAGAAAGCCAAGCTAACTTCGTCTGTGCCGAAGTTTTGTACACTTGCAAGTGCTCGCTTAAATATTTTCAAAAAATACTCTTTTTCCCATTTTCCGACCGATCGTTCGTATGGGAGCTATATGATATAGTCATCCGATTTGGACACAAACTTGTAGAATTATGTAAAAGCATGAGAAACAAACAAATACAAAATTGCAGGATGCTACCATTAAAAACAAAAAAGTTTTTCTAACTAAGACTGATTGTCAGACCTATCTTTTTTGTATGGCAGCTATACCATATAGTTGTTCGATTTTAATAAAAATTGGTAGGATTATAAAAAAACATATAAAACCTACGATCACAAAGTTTGGAGACGTTTCCATTAAAAAGAAAAAAGTTTTTCATACAAAAACTAGTTTTCCGACCGATTGTTCCTATGGGAGCTATGAGATATAGTCACTCGATCTGGTCGGTTCCGACATATTAGTAGTGTGAGCAAAAAGAAGACTCTGTGCAAAATTTCAGCTCGATAGCTTTAAAACTGAAAGAGAAGTTCG
The DNA here is from genome assembly GCA_035044985.1 of Lordiphosa fenestrarum. Lineage (NCBI taxonomy): Eukaryota > Metazoa > Arthropoda > Insecta > Diptera > Drosophilidae > Lordiphosa > Lordiphosa fenestrarum. The sequence continues at coordinate 74,840 of JAWNNO010000565.1, forward strand.
CGTAGAAACAGACAGATGGACAGACGGACGGACAAAGCTAAATCGACACCCTGATCAAGAATATATATAGTTTATGGGGTCGGAAATGAATATTTCTATGCGTTGCAAACTTCTGGGCAAAATTAGACCAAAGCTTTGAGCACGATTTTCTAACTAATTTGAATGACACTTCCACTGAAAACAAACAAGTTTTTCTCACTGTGACTACTTTTCTGACTCTACTTTTGTATGACAGCTATACTATATAGATGTCCGATTTCGACCAAACTTAGTGGAATTATGCAAAAGCATAGCAAACTAAGAAATACAAAGTTTGGAGACGTTTTCTTTGAAAACAAAAAAGTTTTTCTCACAAAAACTAGTTTCTCGACCGATCATTCCTATGGCAGCTATAACCTATAGTCATCCGATTTCGACACAACTTTGAAGAATCTTGTGAAAGCTTATAAAATAAATATGTGCCAATTTAAGAGAGGTTTACATTGAAAACAAAAAAGTTTTTCTTACTAAGACTATTTTTCTAAACTTACTTTTCTATGGCAGCTATACTATATAGATGTCCGATTTCGACCAAACTTGGCAGAATCATGGAGAAGCATAGAAAACTAGTCAATACCAAGTTTGGAGACGTTTGCATTAAAAACAAAAAAGTTTTTCTCACTAGGACTAGTTTTTCGACCTATCTTTGGTATGACAGCTATACGTTATAGTCATCCGATTCGGCCGGTTCCGACAAATATGCAGCGTATTTGTACCAGAAGACTTCGTGAAAAGTTTGGTGGCGTTAGCTTTAAAACTGACGTAGGAGATAGCCTAGAAACAAAGGGACAGACGGATCAACTCAGCTCATCATGCTGATCAAGAGTATATATACTTTATGTGGTCGGAAATGCTTCCTTCTATGCGTCACAAACATCTAGACAATTTCAATATACCCTCTGCAAGGGTAAAAAAGCTTTTTTGTTTTCAATGTTATCAATTTCAAACTTTACATCTACACTCAGAGAAAAAATACAGAATTTCATACTTGGATCAAGAATTTTCGAGATCAATAGTTCGATAAGAGTGAAAATTCTCGATCTAAGAGCGAAATTCTTGATCCAAGTATGAATTTTTGATCCCGGTTTTCTTGATCCAAGAGCTTCAATACTTGATCGAAGAACGAAACATTCTCAAAGCAAGAAGCAACATTCTTGAATCAAGTGCCAAACGAACTCAAATCCAAGGTTAAGAGCATACAGCATTGACTAAATTATAAATTGTTCTTCCGATTATCAAGAGCTCATCAGATTCAAGAGTAAGATCGCTTACTATTAAATCAAGAGCTTCATCGATTCCAATCATACAACAATTTAAAAGCAGTTGTTTTTTTTCCAGTTTGTTTAAATTTATTTCATGGAAAACTAATTGTTAGGCCATGTAGCAAGTTTTAGCCGGCTCGAGGAATACATAACACCTCAAAGGAGTATCAGTCTTTGCCTGTCAACTGGCAGTCGCACAGCCGTCGCTCCATGCCAGCAATGCCATAATCGGTTGGGAATTCCAAAGCAACATGAGTGCGAAAATCGATTGCGCTCTCCGCTCGATAGCTTCCCCACACACCCCTCTTCCATAAAAAATCAAACTAAGAGAGCGAGTTCAACGCTGTGTGCTCTCAAATGTGCTTGCTCTCCTCTCTGTTTTTTTACCTCAGCCCCTTCGCCTAAATACATCATACTGAGAACGAATTTAGCTCGATTTCAAGAGCGAAATTCTTGAAAATTCAAGAACGAATATATATATTTTTTTGAAAGCGTTCGCTCTCAACTTATTCGTTCTACTTTTTTCTGGGCGTAGTAGTTTAACACGTTTTTACATAACTCTATGACGTTTGATCAAAATTGGAGGACTATAGCATATTGCTGCTATTGGAACGATCGGTCGGAAAACTAGTTCCAGAGAGAAAAACCTTTTTGCTTTCAACCTAATCAATTTCAAACTTTTTATTTAATAGTTTTACATGTTTTCACATAACTTTACGAATCAGTTGACTATAGCATATATCAATCAAAGGAAAGTTCGATTTAAAAACTAGTTCTAGTGAGAAAACTATGTAGTTTTCCATTACAGCGCTGCCAGCTAATTATATTCTGTGGTTTAGTGAAATTCGGCAGAGTATTCTAGGCATTGCACTTTGTTATTGGACACCTCAAACATAACCATTTTCTTTTCAACTCTCTCTCTCTCTCTCTCAATTCTTATTCATTTTCTCAGTGCCAAGCAACAGATCAAAGATGCCATCATGGACAATGATTTTCTTAAGAATATCGATGCCTCTCAAGTACGTGAACTGGTGGACTCCATGTACTCCAAAAGTATTGCCGCCGGCGAGTTTGTCATCCGTGAGGGTGAGGTGGGTGCCCATTTGTATGTCTCCGCATCGGGTGAATTTGCTGTTATGCAGCAGGGCAAGGTCCTGGACAAAATGGGGCCGGGCAAGGCCTTTGGCGAGCTGGCCATACTCTACAATTGCACTCGGACCGCTTCCATACGCGTTTTGAGTGAGTCACGTGTCTGGGTGCTGGACCGACGCGTTTTCCAACAGATCATGATGCGTACCGGCCTGCAGCGTATAGAGAATAGTGTGAACTTCCTTAAGTCCGTGCCACTCCTGCGTAATCTCAGTGAAGAGCTGCTGGCCAAGATAGCCGATGTGCTGGAACTGGAGTTCTATGCCGCTGGCACATACATCATCCGTCAGGGTACGGCCGGTGATAGCTTCTTCCTCATCTCGCAGGGTAGTGTGCGGGTCACACAAAAGTTAACGTCCACCGCGTTGGAGGAGACAGAGCTGAGAACATTGGCACGCGGCGATTATTTTGGTGAGCAGGCTCTGATCAATGAGGATCGAAGGACTGCTAATATTATAGCCCTACCGCCGGGAGTCGAGTGCTTAACCCTGGACAGAGATTCGTTTAAGCGTTTGATAGGCGATCTGTGCGAACTGAAGGAGAAGGACTATGGTGATGAGAGTCGTATGCTGGCCATGAAGCAGGCGGCCCAAAGTCAGGAAATTTTCGGTGCTCAGGCTCAGCAGGAGTTTCCGGAACTTAAGCTCACCGACCTGGAAGTGGTTAGCACTTTGGGTATCGGTGGCTTTGGCCGCGTGGAGCTGGTCAAGGCGTATCATCAGAATCGTGAGGACACCTTTGCCCTGAAGTGCCTGAAGAAGCGGCATATTGTGGATACCAAGCAGGAGGAGCACATCTTTAGTGAGCGCACCATTATGCTCAGCTCCAAGTCGCCCTTCATTTGTCGTTTGTATCGCACGTTTCGGGATGAGAAGTATGTGTACATGTTGCTGGAAGCGTGCATGGGTGGCGAAATCTGGACCATGCTGAGAGATCGGGGCTCATTCGAGGATAATGCAGCACAGTTTATCATTGGCTGTGTACTGCAGGCCTTTGAGTATCTGCACTCGCGTGGCATTATCTATCGTGACTTGAAGCCCGAGAATCTGATGCTGGACGAGCGTGGCTATGTCAAATTGGTGGACTTTGGGTTTGCCAAATATATAGGAAATAGTTCGAAAACCTGGACGTTTTGTGGTACACCGGAGTATGTGGCACCGGAGATCATACTGAATAAGGGCCATGATCGTGCTGTGGACTACTGGGCACTGGGTATACTCATACACGAGCTGCTCAATGGAACGTAAGTGGCTGTCATTTTTATACTCTGTACCGTAGGTACACAGAGTATTATAAGTTTGTGCAAAAGTATGTAACATCCAGAAGGAAGCATCTCCGACCCCAGAAAGTATATATATTCTTGATCAGCATCAACAGCCGAGTCGATATAGCCATGTCCGTCTGTCCGTCTGTCCGTCTGTCTGTCCGTATGAACGCACAGATCTCAGAGATGGTAAGAGATAGAGGTTTGACATGTATGGGACATATGCTTCTTATGTCTGCAGGCAGATCAAGTTTATTTTCAATTTTGGCCACGCCCCCTCCCGCCCCCGCAATTTAGAAAAAACCTCATATCTCCCACAGTTTTGAAGATAGATGGCTTGTTCCTTCTGGACATATTTAGTTATTAGGATAACTTATCGATCCGCCAAAGGAATGAAGAAGATCGGATGAACGGTTTTCGAGTTATGATCAAAAGACAAAATTTCTTGGTACTGAATGTGTTATAGTCGGGCTTGACCGACTTTATTTCTTGTTATACTCTGTACCGTAGGTACACAGAGTATTATAAGTTTGTGCAAAAGTATGTAACATCCAGAAGGAAGCATCTCCGACCCCATAAAGTATATATATTCTTGATCAGCATCAACAGCCGAGTCGATATAGCCATGTCCGTCTGTCCGTCTGTCCGTCTGTCCGTCTGTCTGTCCGTATGAACGCACAGATCTCAGAGATGGTAAGAGATAGAGGTTTGGTGTATATGGAACATATGCTTCTAATGTCTGCAGGCAGTTCAAATTTATTTTCAATTTTAGCCACGCCCCCTCCCGCCTCCGCAATTTGGAAAAAACGTCCTATCTTCCACATTTGTAAAGATAGATGGTTCGTACTTTCTAGATATATTTAGTAATCAGGAATACTTATCGATTCGCCAAAGGAATGGTTAAGATCGGATGAGCGGCTGTTGAGTTATGATCTGAAGACTGTTCGCTGCTGGAGTGCAGTAGCAGCGCTGCTTTCATTATCAAAATTTATGCTGAGCGTTTCATTTTGTTGGTACAGAGTTTGCTATAGTCGGGCTTGAGCGACTTTCTTTTCTGTTTTATCTTCAGAAGGTTCGATTTGGTAAGATGTGGTTTAGTTGGTAGTGTGTGTGTCATCTGTATAATAGGTGTTGGTTTGGAACGCACCCAGGGACTTCTAGGGAAACAGATTTTGCTTTAAAAAAGAAAAAGCCTCTCAAAGAGCCAAGGCTCGCCACTCTGGGGCTGTAATGTCCACTATTGAATGGTTCGATTTGTCACTCATCATTTGCTTTTCCAATTGCAGCCCGCCGTTCAGTGCTTCCGATCCCATGCAGACCTATAATCTCATACTCAAAGGCATTGATATGATATCATTTCCCAAGCATATCTCCCGCTGGGCCATACAATTGATTAAGCGCCTGTGCCGGGATGTGCCCTCAGAGCGACTGGGCTACCAAACGGGAGGCATTCAGGATATCAAGAAACACAAGTGAGTTGGATTTGGCCCACACCGAGCCATGCCCTCAACTAACAAACTCGTTTTGTTGTTGCTTTTTAGATGGTTCTTGGGCTTCGACTGGGATGGTTTGGCCAGCCAGTTGTTGATACCGCCCTTTGTGCGCCCCATCGCCCATGCCACGGATGTGCGTTACTTTGATCGTTTTCCCTGCGATCCCACAGAACCGCCGGATGAGCTATCCGGCTGGGATGCAGAGTTCTAGTTTTAATTTACTTTGTTACATTTCACAATAGAAATTTTTAGTTAGGACCTGGTAACAAAAAGCTAGACCTGGCCGCCAGCAGGCGACACATGTTCATGCAGCGTGCGATGAGGGGCTTGTAGGTGGCCTCGCAGCCGGGAGTGGGACTTGCGGCTAACTGCAGGCCAATGGGTATATTTTGAAAGAACTGCTCAAAGCTAAGCCTGGGTTCATGGGCTTTTTTCATGCGACACTTTCGACAATTGCATTGCGCCTCGCGGTACTCATAGAAGGCATAACGTGCACGAAAGGCTCCACCCATGAGACTGGGCTTGGGTCTCTGCTGTACATATACCGTGGCATTGAAGACATCGGCTATAACCTGCAGAAGACCCTTATTGTGGGCCTCATCACCCGCCACAATGATATCGTTGTGCTCGTTAAAGGTGAAACCCATTTCGCTGGCTATGGCGCGTCGGTGCATCATTTGTCCTTCCAAGAAAGCACGTGCCTCTATCTCCGGCTGATCGAAGCGCTCGATGCCATGCAAAGCCGCATGGGACATGGAGTCCATGGAACTAATCCAGCGCAGCGAGCCCTTGGCGGATGGTATGTTTTCCTTAACAAGGAAATGCAAGGCCAGATTGCCGCCATTTCCCAGTGGAGTTTTGGCCAGCATTTCGTTGAACTCCGCCCAGTCACCATTGGCCATCTGCCGGCACTTGGCCCTTCTGACCAAAGCGCCATTGCGAAAGCGCAGCAGACCTATATACTCATTCGGATTGGTGGGATGGCACAGAACATGACCATCCTCCAGCCTGGGATGCGACTGACCCAAGTGCATCATTATGGTGTCGCTGGTACCCAGGAACAGTACAAGACAACTCTTGCTGGGCTGTAGTCCCACCATGGTAGAGGCATTATCAGCTATGCTGGCCAGGACCATGCAGTCGGGTCGAAAATTCCAGCGTTTCACATAGTAATCAGCCACACGTCCCTGCAAGCGACTGGGTTCTATGGGCTTCATCAGACGTCGTTTCAAGTCCGGAGCACACGCGTCCAGACACTTCTGCGACCATCTCTTACGCCTCAAATCCATCAGATTCATGCCCGAGGCATCTGTATACTCTATGGAAGCCATGCCACCTATAAGCAGCGATGACAAGAAGCTGCTGACCAGCGAAATCTTAACCGTGCGCTCGTAGTTTTCCTTATACCTTCGATGCACCTTGCGTATCTGTGGTCCCGTGAAGCAGGGATAACACTTGGTGCCCGTTATGGCAGACATTTCCGCCTGACCACCCACTGCATTCTCCATTTCCACGCACTGATGTTCCGCGGAGTTGTCCATCCAAACGGGTGTAAGTGTCAATTCGAAGCAAGCATCGGTGAGCTGTTCATGCAGGCGTAGCACAGGATTCAAACCGCAGAGACGACGATAGCCCACTTCCGACCAGTACACGGAACCATGCTGTTGTGCTGAACCACCTATGGCGGCCACAGCATGCAGATCGGCACCCTGCTTGCTCAGACAGTTCAGTAGCATATCCACGGCCTTGACCCACATAACAGGATTGCTGAGAAACTCATCGTGTAAATTGCCGGCCACAGCTCCATTTCGTGTATTATATTCGGGCAGGTCCACATCATACTTAATCAGAGCTGTGAATTTCGGTTGCATTTGGGAGTCGCAAATAACGGCGGAGCATTGTCGGACGCCCAGGTGAAGACCCATGTAGCAGTTGCCACTGTAGTCCGGTCTGCGTCGATGGCACATTCCACATGGAAGGTAAGAAGAGCGGCAACGCACAAAACAATTAGGCTAAGTAGTATCGAGAGAGATATAGAAAAGTGAATGACAGCCTGCTCTAAGTCCGAACTTTGCACTTGCTAGAAGTTACCAATCGACAGAGGCTGGCCCTGATCCCTAAATTGTAAGCTTGTTGACTAATTTCAACGTTCAGCAAATGAGCTAATTAGCCAGTGAAGCTGCTAGCCTAAGTTGGATTTATAGTTGATTGGGTCAATAAGCACTCCAAAAACAAGAGATGCCTGCAATTAGGGTTAAGCAGTTTCTAAAAACAGTCTTCAATTCAACTTTTCAACTGAACGGCCAGATTTTGAGCTAATAGAGAAAATTGTTGTCAGTTTAGTCTTAAAAAAGGGTTACCTCTATACTGTGGGCAAAAAGTAAGGATAATTTGTTTGTAGAATGAAAAATCTTTATTTATTCTTCTAAGGCCCGATTTCTCAAAGGTTCCGGTTAGCCAACCACCGGTCAGACTTGTTCGTCAAGATGACGAGCGGTTAAGTCATTTGCTTTTCTCAGCAGCAGTTTCGCCTGATATCGGCAAATGCCTATCGCTGCTTCAGTGTGACCATACTGTTTGACTAAACTAACGAGTGAACAGCTGACTCGGTTTGGTTTGTTTGTTTTTTAATGCAATTGGTTGTTGCTGGTCATTGTTTTGCGTAAAAGTTGACAAAAATACAATGTTCTGCATCAACGAAATGCATTTCCATTGCGTGGAGTTGAAACATTCGTTTATTCATAAACATTTCATGTTGCAGCAAATATTACAATAAACAAAGCAAGTGTGCGGCCAGCTGTTTGTATATCGATAAGAATATTGATAATTTCATCGAAGCTGAGCTCGCGGTTAAAGTTGACCGGTGGATGAGCAGCGTTTAAGTTTGTTCCTCCGGTTACGCCACATACATCATGAGACACTCAAATTCGGTTAAACTGCCTGTCAAGTTGACCAACCGGACTTTGAGAAATTGGGCCTAAATCAATTTCATCCCCTTCAAAGTAATCCCCTCCCGATAAAATACACTTATGCCAACGTTTTTTCCAATCCTCGAAACATGCCAAATAGTCCCTTTCCGGTATAGCCATCAGCGCTTTCTTCGATTTTCAATCGACTCGAAACGCGTTCCCCGAAGTGGTCTCTTGAGTTTTGGGAATAGCCAGAAGTCACACGGAGCCAAATCAGGCGAATACGGTGGTTGCGGAACGATATGCGTCGAATTTTTGATGACTTTTTTGCAAGAAATTGAGTACTTTCGGTACCAAACGAGATTTGACTTTTCGTTGGCCCAAATGGTCTTTCAAAATGGTTTTCACAGATCCTTCTGATATTCCGATCATATCAGTAAGGTCTCTAACAGTCAACCGACGATTTTTGCGCACTAATACCTCCACTTCATTGACGTGTTGGTCATCTGTTGACGTCGATGGTCGTCCGGAGCGCTCCAAGTCATCCACACGTTCTCGACCCTCTTTGAAGTCTTTGTACCACTTATAAACATTTTTTTGTGACATGGTAGAATCACCAAAGGCCTTCCGCAACATCCTCAACGTTTCCGCAGCCGAAATCTCATTCCGCAAACAAAATTTGATGGCACTTCTCTGCTCAGACATTGTAAAAATCGAAAAATGCACTCTTGGTCGTTTGGAAAACACAAGCGTAAATATATTTCTGATAATGACATTCACATGAAATTTGGCAACTCAAGAAAAAAAGAACTAGCCCGAATTGTTAGGCCCGCGAAGTTTAAATTGAAAATTATCCTTACTTTTTGCCCGCAGTGTTCTGGTGAGAAAAATTTTGTGTTTTTTATGCAAACGTCTCCAAACTCAGCATTTACTAGTTTTTAATGCTTCTCCATGATTCTGCCAAGTTTGGTTGAAATCGGACATCTATATAGTATAGCTGCCATAGAAAAGTAAGGTTAGAAAAATAGTCTTAGTAAGAAAAACTTTTTCGTTTTCAATGCAAACCTCTTTAAAATTGGCATATATTTATTTTATAAGCTTTCACACACATCTTCAAAGTTGTGTCAAAATCGGATGACTATAGGTTATAGCTGCCATAGGAATGAAGGGTCGAGAAACTAGTTTTAGTTTGAAAAAGTTTTTTCTTTTCAATGGAAACGTCTCCAAACTTTGTTTTCATAGGTTTTCTATACTTTTTTATAATCTTGCCAAGTTTGATGAAAATCGGTCAACTATATGGTATAGCTGTCATACAAAAGATAGGTCTGGAAAACAGTCTTAGTTAGAGAAACTTTTTTGTTTTTAAAGGTAGCATCCTGAAATTTTGTATTTGTTTGTTTCACATGCTTTCACTTAATTCTACAAATTTTTGTCTTAATCGGATGACTATATCATATAGCTACCATACGAACGATCGGTCGAAAATGGGTCGCTGTGGGAAAAAATTGTTTTTGGCAACTATTTAAGTGAGCACTTGCAAGGGTTTTTTAGTGTGGAAGCAAGGCCAGTCTTGGGAGTCTGTGAGAAGGGTGTGCCCACCGCTGGTCTAGTGGTAAAAGAACTAACAACCGCAGACAGCAGCTGCAGCATGGAAGCCAAGGCAAGGCCCAGCTGTAGCCAGAATTTCCGCAGTAAATAAAATAACCTAAAATAGGTTTGCATTTGTGGATTTCTGTCGTATCTTTGGTGCCAAGTTGAGTTATTTCCAGACACCAGAATCAAAAATTTCTTGATTGATTTGTGTCATGTCTAAAAATGTGTCCAATTGAACTTTCAGCTTGACCAGCTTAAAGTGCCTTGAGAACCCTCGGCTTAGTCCCTTTAATTCCCCAAGCAGAAATAGATCAAAAGTCAGAATGAATGACAAGGAATGGACCTGCTGCTGCTCCTGCTGCTCCTGCTACATCCATTGACCCTCGGTGGTGGCACATTTTATTGGTCATTAGTGTGAGCCTCTATCGGCATTCGTAAGCATTTACACATCGTTAAACTTTCATTTCCGGCAAATTAAGCGCATTTTATGTACACACACACACACACCCACACACCCGTTGAACGTTGTCAGCAAAACGGTTTTCCTGCCAACAGCAAATGACCACAACAAAGCCCCCCCCACCCCCTCCAACCTGTGTAACAAAAACACTGGACCTTGTCTTGGGTATATTTAATCGCAAGGTTCGCCTCGGGGCGGTTCCCTTTTGGCCTTTGTTTGCTTTTCAATCAAAAGTCAATAGCAGACGAGCCTATAAAAGCCATCCTGCTCTGTTGCACAATAGTTGTGGCCATGTCATTCTGGGCTGTCAGTCGCGGTCTGACGCCGCCGGTGTCCAAGGTGGCGCCCATGCTCAATCCCAATCAGCGACAGTTCCTGGAGGACGAGGTGCGCTATCGTGAGAAATTGAAACTGATGGCCCGTGGTGATGCCATCGATGATGTCTATGTGCGCAAGCCGGAGACCATGGATGATCCACTGGAGCTGGACAAGCATGATTCGTTCTATCAGACCACCAAGAGCCTGCTGGTGTTGTTTCAAATTATGGGCGTCATGCCCATCCATCGTAATCCGCCGGTGAAAAGTCTACCCCGTACTGGCTACTCCTGGAGGTCGAAGCAGGTGATGTGGGCCATCTTCATCTACAGCTGCCAGACGACCATTGTGGTGCTGGTGCTGAGGGAGCGCGTCAAGAACTTTGTCACCAGTCCGGACAAACGCTTCGACGAGGCCATCTACAATGTGATCTTCATCAGTTTGCTGTTCACCAATTTCCTGCTGCCGGTGGCCAGTTGGCGTCACGGCCCGCAGGTGGCCATTTTCAAGAACATGTGGACCAACTATCAGTACAAGTTCTTCAAGACCACCGGCTCACCCATTGTGTTCCCCAATCTGTACCCGCTCACCTGGTCGCTGTGCGTGTTCTCCTGGCTGCTGAGCATTGGGATTAACCTGTCCCAGTATTTCCTGCAGCCCGACTTTCGTCTGTGGTACACCATAGCCTACTATCCCATCATAGCCATGCTGAATTGCTTCTGCAGCCTGTGGTACATCAATTGCAATGCCTTCGGCACGGCCAGTCGTGCCTTGTCCGATGCCCTGCAGGCCACCATCAAGGGAGAGAAGCCGGCCCAGAAGTTAACAGAGTACCGACATCTGTGGGTCGATCTTAGCCATATGATGCAGCAGCTGGGACGTGCCTACTCGAACATGTATGGCATGTACTGTCTGGTGATCTTCTTCACCACCATCATAGCCACCTATGGCAGCATCAGCGAGATCATTGATCACGGTGCCACCTACAAGGAGGTGGGTCTGTTTGTCATTGTCTTCTACTGCATGGGTCTGCTGTACATCATCTGCAATGAGGCGCACTACGCCTCCCGGAAGGTGGGACTGGACTTTCAAACCAGATTGCTGAACATTAATCTGACGGCAGTGGACTCGGCCACGCAAAAGGAGGTGGAAATGCTGCTGGTGGCCATTAATAAGAACCCGCCCATCATGAATTTGGATGGTTATGCCAACATTAATCGGGAACTGATTACCACTAATATATCCTTTATGGCCACCTATTTGGTGGTCTTGCTACAGTTCAAAATCACCGAACAGCGACGCTCTCAGACGGCATAGAGCGGAAGGGAAGGAAGTGGAAGGGAAGTCATTAGAAGTTAGCTACAATACAAATTTTGAAATGTTAAGAACATTGGATAAAACACCATCTTTGAGAGTAACCTGGAGCCAAATGATTCTTTGATTTTTGCATTCCCTTTATATAATTTGTGTTTGCTACTTGGTTGCTATTATAGCTAACTAATGTGTCCTTTTTTAAGGGTTCAATATTCAGGATATACTTTCTAAGTTAAAACGAGAAAGCCAATCTATCTTCTTCTGAGCCGAAGTTTTTATACCCTGGCAAGTGCTTGCTTAAATATTTTCAATTAAATACTCTTTTTCCCATTTTCCGACGGATCGTTCGTATGTCAGCTATATGATATAGTCATCCGATTTGGCCAAAAATTTGTAAAATTATGTAAAAGCATGTGAAACAAACAAGTACAAAATTGCAGAATGCTACCATTAAAAACAAAAAAGTTTTTCTAACTAAGACTGTTTTTCACACCTAGCTTTTGTATGGCAGCTATACCATATAGTTGTCCGATTTTGATAAAACTTGGTAGAATTATAAAAAAGCATAGAAAACCTACGATTACAAAGTTTGGAGACGTTTCCACTGAAAAGAAAAAAGTTTTTCATCCTAAAACTAGTTTTCCGACCGTTTGTTCCTATGGGAGCTATATGATATAGTCATACGATTTGGACAAAAATTTGTAAAATTATGTAAAAGTATGTGAAACAAACAAGTACAAAATTGCAGGATGCTACCGTTAAAAACAAAAAAGTTTTTCTAACTAAGACTGTTTTTCACACCTAGCTTTTGTATGGCAGCTATACCATATAGTTGTCCGATTTTGATAAAACTTGGTAGAATTATAAAAAAGCATAGAAAACCTACGATTACAAAGTTTGGAGACGTTTCCACTGAAAAGAAAAAAGTTTTTCATACTAAAACTAGTTTTCCGACCGATTGTTCCTATGGGAGCTATGAGATATAGTCATCCGATTCGGTCGGTTGCGACATATTAGTCGTGTGCAGCAAAAAGATGACTCTGTGCAAAATGTCAGCTCGATAGCTTTAAAACTGAGAGACCAGTTCGCGTAGAAGCAGACAGACAGACGGACAGGCGGACGGACAAAGCTCAATCGACTCAGCTCGTCACCCTGATCAAGAATATATATGGTTTGTGGGGTCGGAAATGAATATTTCTATGCGTTGCAAACTTTTTAGTTTAACAATGTTCTGTCTAACTTTAAAGGGGCCTACTTAGGAATAACAATATATTATTTTTTATGAGAGGAAATAATATGATAGTACTTATTATAGTTTAAACAAAGGTTTCGGAAGGGTTCGTGATGAGCGTAGTTGGTCAGGCAAGGTTGAAGGTAAATTGGATAAAAATTTCTAGAAGCGCGTTGTGGAACAGCAATATTTATACTAGATAACAAAGCGATAGAGTCAATTGCCCCAGATAAGAGTTTGTGAATAAAAAGGACACTATGACAAATTCGGCGGTTATTAAGAGAAGGCAAGTTGATAAGGCGTAATCTGTCCTCGTAAGGAGGAAGATGGGTTGAAGGATTCCAATTTAAGCCACGGAGAGCGAAGATTAAGAACTGTTTTATTTTAGATAGTATGGAGACCAGACACACGACCCATATTCAAGAATTGGTCTCACTAGGGAAACATACAGTTGCTTGGTGACGTAGGGGTCATTAAATTCCTTGGAACATCTTTTAACAAAACCGAGAACGCCCACAGCCTTGTTTGCGACGACCGCTATATGACTGCTAAAACATAACTTGGGAACAAATTGAACACCTAAATCATCTACTTTGTAGATACGTTCAGTGGGATGGTATCAATCGAATAATCAAACTCATAAGTCATACATTTACACTTGCTGAGATTAAGAGGAAGGTTACTAACCGAGCACCAGGCGTGAAGAGAGTTTAAATCGGATTGAAGGAGTAGAGGAGACACAGGGTCGTTGTAAGACAAACAAAGTTTAAGGTCATCGGCATACATCAGTGCATGCGAATGGGATAAAACTTGCGTGATGTCATTTATGAAAAGGTTAAATAATAAGGGCCCCAAATGACTACCTTGGGGAACCCCAGATAGAACCCTAATGGAGCTGGATAGACTAAGATTAAATCGAACTCGTTGAGATCGGTTGCTTAAATACGCCATGATCCAGTAGAGAAGGATTGGAGGGAAGCCGAGCAAACACAATTTATGTACTAAAAGTTCATAATTGACTGAGTCAAAAGCCTTGCAGAAATCAGTATAAACTACGTCGATCTGCTGCTTATTAACAAAGCCATTGTTTACAAGAGTAGTAAACTCAAGTAAATTTGTAGATATAGACCGCTTCTTCTTGAAACCATGTTGAGATTCGAACGACAATAATGCTGCAATTGAGAAGTCAGGATCTTTTCAAAGAGCTTAGGAATGTCCGATAGTTTCGAAACACACCTGTAGTTCGAAATGATTGACTTTGGTCCCTTCTTATGAATAGGAATACCCTTTGCAAGGGTATAACAAAGCAAAATCGCGCAAGAGAGCATACCCAAGGCTCTAGTTGACAGTTTGCCAAGTGGCAGATGAATTGCTAGCCAAAAATTGCATATTTATGCCACTTTTCAAGTAACTTTACATTTTTTTTCGCCATCCAGTCCGAAGCGAAATGATATAATCAAAAGCCAGGCAGCTGCTGGTTTCATAGTTTTGCCTACAATTAGACTAAAACTATGATGAATGGTGAATAGGAATGAAGTTTCTTTTAAATCTAAACCTTAATCTCTAAATTGTGTCGAAGGATCCAAAATATATAGAAACTCATACGCCAACTATCAGAACATACTGAAAGTAATTCAGTCCTCAGTTAGTTTGTTGGGGAGTGGAAACAAGTTAATTCATTGTAATTTAGTCTTTTGCCCTGCAATGTTTAATTTATTATTCCAATTTCTTTTTTTCACTAGTTTGACATAAAATCCTTCCCCTAGACTCAAGTTAAGGAATTTATCTCATGGATTAAACCAAACTCGAGCGCAGACCCAATCCCCTTAAAATACTTACCCTCGGGTTGGAATTTATGAGCCCATGCAGTCTACATTATAAAAGTGTTTAAGTGTAGCTTCCACATCTCTTTTACTCTGGTGTTTTTTTGGCCGCCCGGCCAACTGTTGCCAACCTTTGACTTCCTTTATCCTTTCCACCAAAAGTGGCTTGCTCTGCAGTACACAGCCCTTTTTTTTCATTTTCATTTTCATGGCACATAGTTTTAAGTTTGGGCAAACTCAGCAGGCTCTCTCTCTCTCTCTATCCTTCGTTTAATGTGAAAAGTTTTAAGACAAATGACAAGTGAGGACTGCATAAATAAAGTGTTTAGCTTGTTTTTTTTTTTGCTTCATACATACGAGCAAACAGTGTTTGCCTCTGTGACACAATTGCAGTAAGGAAGGATGTGCAAAATTTAAGAGGCCTTAAATTTCCCTCAGCCTTTGTCCCTCTATGTGTATGTGTGTGTGTGTGTGTGTCACAGCCTCCTTTTGTACGTGCTTGTCTCTCCCATGGCCGCCAGCTGTCAGCCTTGAGAACATGTTACATTTCGATTTCCGTCACCCACAGGACTCAATAATGCAAGGACTGAGCATTTTTCATCTTTTTCTCTTTTCTTTTTCTTTTCTTTTTGCAAAAGCAAAACTTTTATTCATATTGTGTGAAGAAAACTGCAAAATGGATTTTAGATTAGCTTTAGGTTACTTTGTGGATGACCTTCCTGTGAATCTCGTTGTCAGCTACTATTGCAATCAGTTCTTAGTTCCATCTGCGCTTAATGACCAACCAAAACAAAGCAAAGTGTGTGTGTGTGTGTCCAAGAGAGCCCCCAAAATGACCCAAAGACCAATGACTAAACCGGCTGCCATTGACTTTGTCTGCTTTGTTTATTTGCCAGCTAGAACAGCTGTTCCTGACTATCGGTTGTTTGTTTTGCCTGTTGTCCAAATACTTTGGCTAAGGAACAACTTTTTCCTGTTTACACTCTGCTAAACAGTTTGGCTACTAGAGATTCACATTAAAGTAAGTTAAATTGAAGATGTTAAGCTTTATTAACAAGTTACATGTTAATACGAGGCATGGCACACAAACTCATTTCAAAACTCTCACTAAAAGTGAGCACTAAATAAAACAAGTTTATTTACATACAGACTGCAGCAGACCTGGCTCTCCTGGATATAGCTGGTATGGCATTTCTTTTCTCTTTTTGTGCCTCGGTTTCCATGGGACACTTTCCTGTGCTGAATCTGCCCAAAGTGTCTTTTGTGTGCCCCATGAAACTGCAAGTGTGTATGCATAATTGTGTGCTTCTGTTGCTGGCAACAAACAACAAAATCAAACAACAACAAAAAACACATTTTGAGACTAGACTTGGCTCGTTCGATACCCTTCGAGCTGTAGTAGTTTTTTTTCTCATAGAATCAAAAAACGAGAAAGCTAAGCTAACTTCGTCTGTGCCGACGTTTTTATACCCTTGCAAGTGCTCGCTTAAATATATTCAAAAAATACTCTTTTTTCCATTTTCCGACCGATCGTTCGTATGGGAGCTATATGATATAGTCATCCGATTTGGACAAAAACTTGTAGAATTGTGTAAAAGCCCGAGAAACAAACAAATACAAAATTATAGGATGCTACCATTAAAAACAAAAAAGTTTTTCTAACTAAGACTGTTTTTTAGACCTATCTTTTGTATGGCAGCTATACCATATAGGTGTCCGATTTTGATAAAACTTGGTAGAATTATAAAAAAACATATAAAACCTACGATTACAAAGTTTGGAGACGTTTCCATTTAAAAGAAAAAAGTTTTTCATACTAAAACTAGTTTTCCGAACGATTGTTCCTATGGGAGCTATGAGATATAGTCATCCGATCCGGTCGGTTCCGACATATTAGTAGTGTGCAGCAAAAAGAAGACTCTGTGCAAAATTTCAGCTCGATAGCTTTAAAACTGAGAGACTAGTTTGCGTAGAAACAGACAGACAGACAGACGGACAGACGGATGGACAAAGCTCAATCGACTCAGCTCGTCACCCTGATCAAGAATATATATAGTTTATGGGGTCGGAAATGAATATTTCTATGCGTTGCAAACTTCTGGGCAAAATTATAATACCCTTTGCAAGTGTATAACAAGAGAAACAAAAACAAGTTAACAGTTGATAGACTGTTTCTGTCATTTGGGTGAGCAGACAGCTTAGAAAAAGGTTTGCAACCACTTCTAAGCCTTTAAATAGAGAGGTGGTTAGGTCAAATTTGGTATGAACCAATGCACCTTAAAGTCCATAAGGTATTTCTCCTCGTCACATTTCTCCTACGGCTTTGGCTTCATCCCAGCGTATTGTATGGGTATAGCAATAGGTCTCAGCAGTGGAGTTGTGTTTTAGTCAACTGAAAAAAAAGAACTCTGCTACTCCTTTCACCAGAGATGATAAAAATGTATCCATGAAAGAAACCATGGAACTGCCTTTAATTTCATTGAATTCCACTTTGATCTTGCATTTTCAGAACCTTTCATTTGAAGCTTGAACACCTGGACCTTCCTTTTGTACCAGCCACATCAGACTTTTATTAGTTAGGTGTTATTTGTCAGACACTCTGCACGTCTAGGCGTCACTCATAATGATTTCTGCAGTAGCTGCAGGTAGGAAGAAGAGTAGGAAACAGTACAACAACCCAGTGCCATTGCCACGCCCTGAGTAGAAGGAGACTTAGGAGACTAGGTCAATCTCTCCTAAGCAAACTAATGGAGACAACCGAACTGGAGATCCCAGCTTTACTAAGAATTCATTCATCCTCATTAAGAGAAAAGGGGTTAAAAGGGAACACATATGGGTGGGAGGGCGACTTGTCGCTCTCAGCCATCGAAACCTAACCTAACCTAACATCTGTTTCCAATAATGACTATGATCAGTTTATCCCAACGTATAGTTAACATATCTCATCAAATTAAGAGCTACTCTGCGATTACTTGAACTTAAACATTAAATTGATAAGCATCACGCTTAATTGGTAACCAAAACTGCTCAGTAAGGTTTGCCATTTCCGAAATACCCCCTATGCCTCTGCTGCCTACGCATCTTCCATTTCGCTTGTCTCCCCTCACAGACCTAATGTATTGCCCATTAATGGTTGGAATATTCCCAATTTATGTGTGTTTTCCAATACTTGAATATAAATTTTAATTTAATTTCCCATTTTGGTCAATATAAATTGCAACTCTGGTTCTCTCGCACACGCACACGCACACTAACCCACTTAGCACTTTCTGTAATGCAATTAAATATTAATCATACGCACTGTATGGCCTGTGGCAACCAGCATATGTCCATGGCATTCATACCCGGAGTATGGCTTACAAATTAGCAAAATTGCACATAAATTGACCAATTAGTGCTAAAAGCAAGAGCAAGAGGACCATAACAACAAAAAAGAAGTTTATCAAATTAATTCCCTTAATATTGATGGGCTTTAATGGGTGCAGCCAGCGATTGCGAATGCAACTGCAATTAAAAGCTATGGAGAACTGTGCCATAATGTGCCATGCTTGCCCGCCTGCAGCTCACACAGATCTTCAAAATTTAATTAAAAATGCCGGGCATATTTTGCGGCTTTTGTGCAGTGGGAAAATAATTAAGGCTGGCTCAATTATTTTCCTAAGGATTATTTGTGGCAAGGTGCTCGACTTGCTTTGTCTTCGCCGGCCGGGGTAATTGGTAAGTACACAAACGGCTCGTGCATCAATTAGTTGAGCAAACGCAGCCACTCAGCCGGCAACTGCCACTGCATTTTATTAGTTGGCGTTTGTCAACTTCTGCGCTGCTTCAGTTTTTATCTCTGGCCAAACAGTTGGCGTCGCAATTGCCACACACAAAAGGCAAAAACTAGAGTGACGCCATTGTCCCCCCGTCCCCCATCTCCCATCTCCCACGCCCACGTCCTGCCAGTTCTTTTTTTTTTTGTTTTTCTCTGTTTTCTATGCAAATACGCAAGCATTAAAGGATTTTTCGACTGCTATCGCCAGCTTTTATTGACTTTGCGCATTTAACTTTTAATTTTCATGATGATGTCGAGAGGGAAACTTTCCTCCTCCGCCTCCTCCTCCTCCTCCTCCTCGGGCGCTTTAAAAACGTTTTACACCTTTTCCACTGCGAGTTGTAACACCGTTTTAACCTTATTTTCCGGCGTGAAATTATTTTCACACGAAGCTTTTTAGAATATTCGTGGCCGGCGGCGTCAGCTCGAGAGTAATGTAAATATGGCAGCAGCCAGGCACCTCGACTGTCGTGTGGTGGATGACATGAAGCGGCTTGTGCGCATTTCGGGCTTAGCTTCTTGTACGCTTAATCGACAGCGAAGAAAACGAAAATGGAAGAAAACTGTGTTACATTTATGCTGCGTTTCTTTTTGCGCCATCCATTTTTCTATGATGGGAAATTTCGTTTACTGCATTTTGCAAGGATGCAAGACTCAAAGTAAACTTCCTGCTGTGGCAACTAATTCTACATCAGCGTAATATGATTTCCCTTTTCTCGATTTTCCCTCTCAGCAGATTACATTTGCAGCACTCGCAGATGCTTTCATTTTTCAAAAAGCGCGAATTTGGTCATGTGTGTGTGTGTGAGGGAGGAAGTGTGTGTGTATATGTGTGTGTGTGTGTGTGGGTTGGTTTATGTGTTTCACTAACCAATTTGCGCTCTGCGCTCGTCGTGATTTACAGTTCCCCTGCGAGCTGTTTATGCAACTTGCCTCTGAAAGCTGGCTCAGCAGTCCACACAGCAGTCCCATCATGCAGCAGGAGCTGCTGGCTTCAAATTTAAACGCCCTGCTCTGCATAGCAATGCTGTGCGCAGGCAAATCAATTGATCATTTTCCAAGTCCTTCCACCGACACCAACTCATCCCAGTTGTCTTGTCAGAGCTGTCCACGAGACACTGGCAGAAAATGATGTGCAAATTATGAAAACATCAATAGCAGGGCTGCAAACCCAGTCGACCTACAACCGACATAAACTGTTAGAGAATTGTCTCAATTTTGGGTTGGGATGGGATTTTACAATACCTTATATAAATAGAAACATTTTCACACAGCTCATATTGTGACGAAATTAAAACTTAGATGTGCTGGATACAGCCCTTAAAGTAAAATGCAATTTCGTAGTCCACGCGTTTCCACAGAAATGTGGATAATTCCATCAGGATAACAGAAGAAATCACTGGGAAATAGTTTAAATCTATCATTTTTGATAAACCGAACCGAAATTTTAGGTTCGGAACGGGTTCAGGTTCAGCTTTAATGCCTTAAGAGGTTCGGTTCAAGGTTCGTTTCACAGTAATCTGAAAGTCGGAATTCCGGGTTCGAACCGGTTCGGTTCAAAACCGGTTTGCTGCCCTGATTAATAGAATCAACTGTCTGTCTATCTATAATAGACTCCGTTTCAAGTGCATTAGTTCTTTCTATATTTACAAGGAATTTCAGCGGTTTACAAGCTATTTGTAGTCATGTATTTGACCCCTGAAGCTGACCATTTTCTATTATTTTATACCCTTGAGTTGCACAATTTCTGAAAGGGCATCATTATTTTGCACAGAAGTTTGCAACGCATAGAAATATTCATTTCTGATCCCATTAACTATATATATTCTTGATCCGAGTGACGAGCTGAGTCGATTAAGCTTTGTCCGTCTGTCTGTTTGTTTCTACGCGAGCTAGTCTCTCAGTTTTAAAACTTTCAAGCTGAAATTTTGCGCAGAGTCTTCTTTTTACTGCACACTACTAATATGTGGGAACCGAACGGATCGGTTGACTATATCTCACAGCTCCAATAGGAACAATCGGTCGGAAAACTAGTTTTAGTGAGAAAAACTTTTTTCTTTTCAATGGAAACGGCTCCAAACTTTGTAGTCGTAGGTTTTCTATGTTTTTGTATGATTCTATCAAGTTTTATTAAAATCGGACAACTATATGGCATGGCTGTCATACAAAAGATAGGTCTGAAAAACAGTCTTAGTTAGAAAAACTTTTTTGTATTTGTTTGTTTCAAATGCTTTCACATAATTTTAGCAATTTTTGGCCAAATCAGATGACTATATCATATAGCTCCCATACGAACGATTGGTCGGAAAATGGGAAAAAGAGTATTTTTTGAAAATATTTAAGCGAACACTTGCAAGGGTATAAAAACTTCGGCACAGACGAAGTTAGCTTGGCTTTCTCGTTTAGTTTATTGAAGGATTTGTGGATGGCCAATAAGTTCTGCTTGGTACAACTCAATTAGCTAATTTTTCTTAAAAAAAAAACAATTATTTGAATTGAACTCAAATCATATTCATTATACCCGTTACTCATAGAGTAAAAAGGGTATACTAAAGTCGTGCAAATGTATATAACAGGCAGAAGGAAGCATCTCCGATATCATAAAGTATATATATTCTTCATCAGCATCAACAGCCGAGTCGATATAGCCATGTCCGTCTGTCCGTCCGTCCGTCCGTCCGTCCGTCCGTCCGTCCGTCCGTCCGTCCGTCCGTCCGTCCGTCCGTCTGTATGAACACCTAGATCTCAGAGACTAGAAGAGCTAGAGCAACCAAATTTTATACGTAAGCTAGTATTGTCTGTAGGCAGATCAAGTTTGCTTCAAATTTTGGGCACGCCCTCTCCCGCCCCCGCAATAAAAAATATTGAATAACTCCCACAATTTTTAAGATATCGTTCTCAGATTTTGCAGTGTAGTCTATGTGGCCAATATCTACAATCTCACAAATTTTCAAAAGGATCGGATAATAAATGGCCGAGTTTAAAAAAATGTTGCATACTTATCCGAGCTGAGCTGAGTAACGGGTATTTCGAAGTCGGGCAGGGCCGACTTTAACTTACGCTCTCTCGTTTTAAATAAAATCGTGAGTGTCGTGTCGTTTTAGGCTTAGAACATTATTGACACGCATCCATCTCTAGTTGCAACGGAAGGCGTTTCTGCGAAGAGGGTGACGTTTGAAGTTACATACTGGATCTAGTTGTCTAGTGCTGTTATTGACAATCCTAGTACAGGGTAGTCGCTGTAGATGTGTTTTTATACTCTGTACCGAAGGTACATAGAGTATTATAAGTTTGTGCAAAAGTATGTAACAGGCAGAAGGAAGCGTCTCCGACCCCATAAAGTATATATATTCTTGATCAGCATCAACAGCCGAGTCGATATAACCATGTCCGTCCGTCCGTCTGTCTGTCTGTCTGTCCGTATGAACGCACAGATCTCAGAGATGGTAAGTGATAGAGGTTTGACATGTATGGGACATATGCTTCTTATGTCTGCAGGCAGATCAAGTTTATTTTCAATGTTGGACACGCCCCCTCCCGCCCCCGCAATTTAGAAAAAACCTCATATCTCCCACAGTTTTGAAAATAGATGGCTTGTTCCTTCTGGACATATTTAGTTATTAGGATAGCTTAACGATCCGCCAAAGGAATGAAGAAGATCGGATGAACGGTTTTCGAGTTATGATCAAAAGACAAATTTTCTTCGTACAGAGTATGTTATAGTCGGGCTTGACCGACTTTCTTTCTTGTTGTCTAGTGCTGTTATCGACAATCCTAGTACTGGGTAGTCGCTGTAGATGTGTTTTTATACCCGTTACTCGTAGAGTAAAAAGGGTATACTAAAGTCGTGCAAATGTATGTAACAGGCAGAAGGAAGCTTCTCCGATATCATAAAGTATATATATTCTTCATCAGCATCAACAGCCGAGTCGATATAGCCATGTCCGTCTGTCCGTCCGTCCGTCCGTCCGTCTGTATGAACACCTAGATCTCAGAGACTAGAAGAGCTAGAGCAACCAAATTTTATACGTAAGCTAGTATTGTCTGTAGGCAGATCAAGTTTGTTTCAAATTTTGGCCACGCCCCCTCCCGCCCCCGCAATATAAAATATTGAATAACTCCCACAATTTTTAAGATATCGAGCTCAGATTTTGCAGTGTTGCCTATGTGGCCAATATCTACAATCTCACAAATTTATAATAATAATAAATGGACGAGTTAAAAAAATGTTGCATACTTATCCGAGCTGAGCTGAGTAACGGGTATTTCGAAGTCGGGCAGGGCCGACTTTAACTTACGCTCTCGTTTAAAGAAGTGTTTGTTAAATTCTATTATAGGTTTGTATCATGTAGTGCGAATCCGGGCTCTATCCTGCTAACAGAAGAGTCTCAAAAACGTTGCGCTTTGGTTTCGCCCCTAAGGCAGAGGTCGCATTCTCTTAAACTAAATACAAAAGACTGAGTGAAGCTCGGCTTGGGCTCTTGGGGTTGTTAAAGGTTGCTGCATGCTTTCTCCACCAAAATGGCAGCGAAACAGACCAAATATATTTATATACTTGACCACTGAACCATATCCCTTCGCTCTCTGTTCCATGTCGCCAAGCAATTGCAAATTCTATTGCATTATTCCAACTTAGAATGAAACCGCAACGCACTTAGTTGCATACATTTGATTTTCTGACGGTGCACGGAAAGTGGCCACTTCGTTGAGCAGCGAGTGGCGTCTCTTTTTCTGTATTTCATAGCCAAAACCACATGCCTTCCCTGGTCCTGGCCCTTGCTCATAAATGCAACTCAACAGCTGCCGCGTTTGTCACACAAATTTAGTGGAGAAACTGTTTTAGCAGTTTGACTGGCTGGGCTGGTGCTGCTGCTGTTGCAAATGGCATGCAACGGGCGGGGGCGAAAGTCCCTCGTGTGTCTCACTCTCTCTCTCTCTCTCTCGAAGGGTTTTGCGCTTAAGTGGCTTAACATAAAGCAAAAACAAAAAAAACATAATACTGCATACTTTTCTGTCTGACATTTCGCATAATTAAACGATTTGCAAGCAGCAAGACAGATCCACATAATAATAAACTAACTCGCGGCATACACCATAAATCATCTTCGGGGCTTCCCAGTTTGTTTGCGGGTAAATACCTAATTATCGCCTGACGAGGCGCGTCTAAGCCTTCTTGACCAGAAAAGATGACGAACTCTCTCTCTGTCCGTCCAGCTGAAAGCCAATCAGCTAACCGAGCCATAGAAATATGAAGCGAAGCGGGCAAAAAGAAATGCTTGTACGCATCACAATTTGTTGTGGGCGATTATCTGGTGTCCTTGGACGTCGATGACTGGCCATGACTGGGCGGGCGGCAGGCAGCTCAATTATTTTTGCTTATTTATTTTTCTGCTGGCGGAATTAAAGCGATGAAAGTTGTAACGAGTAGCTGCTTAAAGCTGCCCCCGAAATGTGTTTTTGTTGTGTAAAAAATGTGATTTTAATTGAATTTCTCATTTTCGACGACGCCGAGGCGGACTGTGAATGAGTCGTGGAGGCGGCAAATTCAATTTGTCGCTAAATGAGCTCAATGCGATTAAATTTGTGACGAACAGGCAGCCAGCCTGCCAGCTCTCTCCGGCATATTCAAGTCGAAGCCTATTACCAGGGACTTGTCTTTGCGTGCGGAGCCGAGAGGCCTGACCGACATGACCAAAGCTTGCGGCATGTGTAACATATGTTGGCTCCAATGAAGAATTGGCCTAAATCAATAGGATTGTTTTGCCCACGCCGCCACAGCACATCCGCACTTGGGCATTTATTGTCCATGTTCGGGCATTCAAGGAGTCAACAAATGAGAAAAACAACAATAATAAGAGAAAAGTTTTAGTGGCTTGGCGAAGCTGAAATGCCCTTGTTGAGATCTCAACTTGAGAAGGCATTTTTTTTCTCCGACAAAAATCGCAAAATTGTGGCTGTAGAATGAAAGTGTATACAGGGTTGCCCATATTCGACGGACCCATGTTTTTTTTTAAAAATCAAAGAAAAAAATAAAAATTTGGCGGTTGGCAATCTTAATCATTTAATTTGTTCCAAGTAGATTTGTTTACATCAATTTTTGAATATGATATCTCTCAAATGGCCGCCTCTGGCGTTGATGGCGTATTGTGCCCTTTTTGCAGCATTTTCCATCGTTTTCCCCAACATTTCGGCCGGAATAGCGGCTATTTCTTCACGAATGTTGTCCTTGAGCTCTTCTAAGGTCCTTGGCTTGTTAACGTAAACCTTTGACTTCAAATATCCCCACAAGAAGAAGTCAGGCGGCGTCAAATCGGGCGAACGCGGTGGCCAGTCCAAATCACCACTTTTCGACATCAAACGGCCCGGAAACAATTTCTTCAGAAAATCGATTGTTATGCGACTTGTGTGCGGTGGAGCGCCGTCTTGTTGAAACCAGAACTGCCTCATACGCTTTCGACGAATAATTGGCATCACAAAATTGGTCATCATGTCGCGATAACGCTCCTGGTTGATGGTAACAGCATGGCCATTTTCATTTTGGAAGAAAAACGGCCCAATGACCGTTTTCGCACTAACGCCGCACCAAACTGTGACTTTTTCGTCATGAAGAGGCACTTCGTGAATCTCCTGAGGATTTTCAGTGGTGTAAATACGGCAATTTTGCTTATTTACGGTTTTCTTATTCACATTTTTTAATTTTTTAAAAGCACGTTGAGTTTTCACAATTGACTTGTTCTGTTGAATGTAAATTTCAACTTTTTCAGAGCGCTCGCGTGGCGTGTATTGTTCCATGGTAAAAATCTGCTTGGACTGACGCTTCAAACGCGGTATGTCATTAAGCGATCTGACATCTCTGTCAAAAGTTATGGCGTTGCCAGATGGGTCCGTCGAATATGGACAACCCTGTACTTCAAATATGCAAAAGCTTAGGAATAGTTTAATTTACTTGCCTTCGATCTTCTAAGCTAAATTCGATATCAAATTTGGTGTTTTTAGTGGAGTGGGGTAAAGAGACTGAGAGCGGAGAGCCAGCATATTTGACAGAATAGCCTTACTCATATTACTTTGGAATTCCCAAGTAGTTATGGCATTGCTGGCATGGCAAGACGGCTGTTAGACTGGCAGTTGACAGGCAGAGACTGTTGCTGGTCTTCTAGAACTCTTCCACTTGAATTGAGAATATTTTGTACTTGGTTCGAGTATTAAAGCCCTTGGATCAAGAAACAAGGGAACAACAGTTTCGCTTTTGGATCAAGAATTTTCATTCTTATCTTTTGACATTAAACAATCTTGATACAAGTAAGAAATTCTCTCTCTTTTTATACCCTTGGAAAGGGTTTTATAATTTTGCCCAGAAGTTTGCAACGCATACAAATATTCATTTCCGACCCCATAAACTATATATATTCTTGAGTCGATTGAGCTTTGTCCGTCCGTCTGTCCGTCTGTCTGACTGTCTGTTTCTACGCGAACTAGTCTCTCAGTTTTAAAGCTATCGAGCTGAAATTTTGCACAGAGTCTTCTTTTTGCTGCACACTACTAATATGTCGGAACCGAGCGGATCGGATGACTATATCTCATAGCTCCCATAGGAACAATCGCTTGGAAAACTAGTTTTAGTATGAAAAACTTTTTTCTTTTCAATGGAAACGTCTCCAAACTCGTAGGTAATTGTAATCGTAGGTTTTCTATGTTTTTTTATAATTCTACCAAGTTTTATCAAAATCGGACAACTAAATGGTATAGCTGCCATACAAAAGATAGGTCTGAAAAACAGTCTTAGTTAGAAAAACTTTTTTGTTTTTTATGGTAGCATCCTGCAATTTTGTATTTGTTTGTTTCTCGTGCTTTTACACAATTCTACAAGTTTTTGTCCAAATCGGATGACTATATCATATAGCTCCCATACGAACGATCGGTCGGAAAATGGGAAAAAAGTATTTTTTGAAAATATTTAAGCGAGCACTTGCAAGGGTATAAAAAACTTCGGCACAGACGAAGTTAGCTTAGCTTTCTCGCTTGTCTTAGTGTACTTGTAATCTAATTTGGCGTCTCCTAACTACTAGCAGTAGCTCGGCGCTTTCTGTTGCTAGCTGCTAGCCTTGAGAATTCATCCAAGTTTTGACACGAATCATTATCTGCGTGAATATTATAGGCTCGAGATGGCTAAGTGGAGTGAATGACGTATACGTAATGTGTGTAGAAGTTGTACAGACAATTTGCCAAAGTTGAAACTCAAATTAACTAAATGGAAATTTATCAAAGAAAGTTAAGTTTTCGCTTGGCGTCAACTAAGGTTCCCATTTTCAATGGG
This sequence comes from Lordiphosa fenestrarum, assembly GCA_035044985.1. Lineage (NCBI taxonomy): Eukaryota > Metazoa > Arthropoda > Insecta > Diptera > Drosophilidae > Lordiphosa > Lordiphosa fenestrarum. The sequence continues at coordinate 101,823 of JAWNNO010000565.1, forward strand.
TACAGGGGGATCATGACGTTGTGCGAATGTATGTAACAGGTAGAAGGAAACATTTGCGACCCCATAAAGTAAATATATTCTTGATCAGTGTGAACAGCCGAGTCGATATAGCCATGTCCGTCTGTCCGTCTGTCTGTCCGTATGAACGCACAGATCTCAGAGATGGTAAGAGATAGAGGTTTGATATGCATGGGACATATGCTTCTTATGTCTGCAGGCAAATCAGGTTTTATTTTAAATTTTGGCCACGCCCCCTCCTGCCCCCGCAATTTAGAAAAAACGTCATATCTCCCACAGTTTTAAAGATAGATGGTTCGTACTTTCTCAACATATTTAGTAATCGTGTCAACGTATCGATCCGCCTAAGGAATAGTGAAGATTGGGTAAACGGTTGTCGAGTTATGATCAAAAGACTGTTAGCAGCGCTACTGCAGCATCAAAATTTATGCTGAGCGTATAATTTCGTTGGTACAGAGTATGTTATAGTCGGGCTTGACCGACTTTCTTTCTAGTTTTTCCTAAATATCCTAAATATTTTTATGAGAATGAGAATATTTCGTCTCTTTTGGAATAAGTTTGTTTATGCAAACTGTTTTCTTATAGACTTATAGTATCATTCAAGAGCGTTTAAAGAGGCTTTACAAAGGCACTCCTAGGTCGGCACTTCCAACTAACTGATAGTTGATTTGTCAACTTAACAGGCAACATTCAAGAACAAACCGCATTATTGTAATTCCTGTCCACCGTAGATTTTGAGCTTATTGGCTCAGAATGGTTGATGTTTGGTATTTTCTACTAGAGAAGTGCTAAAGCTGCACAGAAAACAGGAAAGAAACAGGAAAGCTGCAGTTGCAGCTGAAAGCAGCGAGCTAAGTTTTGACTCTTAACTTTGGCTTATCGATAAGTTAACATAAGAAGCATAGGTCCCATACACGTCAAATCTCTATCTCTGAGATCTGTGCGTTCATACGGACAGACTGACGAACATGGCTATATCGACTGACGCTGATCAAGAATATATTATATATACTTAATGGAGTCGGAGATGTTTCCTTCTGGCTGTTACATACTTTTAGCACTCTATGTACCTACGATATCGAGTATTACAATGAATCCGCTCAATTGACACGCACTTTTTGCTGGATTTCCTGTTTTCTTTTTCGATTAATGTCAGATTTAAGTTGATCCAACCGCTGTAAGAGTATAAGCCGAAACCCCTAAATCCTAAGCATGATTTGCATCTAGCACCAGAAATGACCGACAACAACTTAACGAGACGACGTCGAGGACTAGGACGACAACAAGTTGTTGTCCTGCCGTAACTTTTTGCCAATTGACGCAAAAGGACAATGCGCAACCCAAGAGCCGGCCCAAGCCGTCGGGCAGCAGCTGCGGTCAGGAAGCCAAAGAGTTAATAAAAAGTTGGTATTGCCCCATTGTCGGGGCTTGTCGTCGTCGTCGTCTTGTGAGTTGTCTTAGCGGTTGTTTTATGGAACTTCGGCGGTTGCAGCGTCAGCATTTGTTGGTTTACCAGTTTCCAGGGTTTATTTCATTTTTTTTGTGTTCTGCCAGAGGCAATTCGCTTGTGTTTTTATTTGCATACAATTTGCCAGTTTATGGCCGGGAAGAGCGGTAGGCGGCAGGCGGCGGCGGGCATCCTCAAATATATGTTATTTGTATTTATTGATTTCCAACTGAAAACATTATTGAGGTCGACCGTTTGTGTCCCGTGCCCAAAAAGCAAATTTGTGTTCGAAAATGTTGAACAACAAAAGGACTTCATTATTATTGGCTGCATTGTGTGCGTGTGTGCGTGTGTGTGTGTGTGACTGTCAGGATGCCAGCCTCATCGTGACCTGGCAAACTGATTAAATTGAATTTCATATGCAAAAGGTGAAACTCAATCAAGAAAACATAAAGGCAAACAGCACCTCGGCATAAGTATTAGTGTGCCGGAGATCTGTCTGTGTGTGCGGCCGGATTAACCAAAGCCAATGTCAGGCTTTTACGGCCTTTATGATACTGGCACTGATATGCTTCCCTCTACCAACAGCCGCACATAACCTTTGAGGTTGAACTTAATAGCAAAATGGAAATTAAAAGCCAACCTTCTGTACAGAAAAGAGGAAATTGTGACTGCCGTTAAAGGATACTTTAAGTGAAGGCACCCGGCTGCCGGCTGCCTCCTGCCGTCCGTTATTCTGTTTTATGTTCATAAGCGCGCCTAGGTGATAATTTCATTTGCGCAACGTCTCGAATAAAATCAAAACATCTGCCTCGTACACATTACTATATATGGTCCTGCCCTCCTCCCATATTGAGCTAATAAAATTTTAATGAAATTACGAGCAGCCTCCGCACAGCCCTCGACCCTTCTCATAATAATCACGGCCCAAACGGAGTACCGAAAAAATGTTATGCCGCCTACGTGGCAAAGTGGAACCAACCAACAGGAGAAGCAGCCGGCACTGAAGTGTGTGTGCGGCATAAAAGGAGCTATTAGCTGGCGCACTCTTTTTTTTTGTGTCCAACCTTTCATTCTTGTTGTTGCTGTTGTTGCGGCGGTGTCACGCATATTTTCGTGTTGCATTAATGATGCAACTTATATAACCGGCTTAAAACTCTTTACACTGCTTAATTAGAGGTGAACGGGCGTCGGTTGCCGGTGGAGACGGAGGCGGAGGTGGAGGCGGGAGCAGCCAGAGAGGTGTGAAAATAGCGGGTAAAAGCTTAGGGGCGAGAAGTGTACACTTTAACTGACTTCTTGTCGCATAATTGCTAAGACACACAAGTTTTGATTAAAAGTTTTACCTGCCAGTTAGTAAACAGTCGGTTTGCTAGAGATGAGGCCGCGTTGGGTTAGCAGCCGCAGTCGGTGAGTGGAAAATTAATGTGGTAATGCAATTTTGATGGCAAGTTAAACAGTTAGTCAACATTTAAGCTCACTTAACGAACCAGTTTCTTCATTTCCACTACAAAGTTATCTCAATTCTCGGAGTGTTATGTCCTGACGTTTCATAGAACTAAGCCGTACACCCAGAAGAAGCCGGCTAAAACTTGCTGCATGTTTTTTTTAAAAAAATCAAAGAAAAAAATAAAAATTTGGCGGTTGGCAATCTTAATCATTTAATTTGTTCCAAGTAGATTTGTTTACATCAATTTTTGAATATGATATCTCTCAAATGGCCGCCTCTGGCGTTGATGGCGTATTGTGCCCTTTTTGCAGCATTTTCCATCGTTTTCGCCAACATTTCGGCCGGAATAGCGGCTATTTCTTTACGAATGTTGTCCTTGAGCTCTTCTACGGTCCTTGGCTTGTTAACGTAAACCTTTGACTTCAAATATCCCCACAAGAAGAAGTCAGGCGGCGTCAAATCGGGCGAACGCGGTGGCCAGTCCAAATCACCACTTTTCGACATCAAACGGCCCGGAAACAATTTCTTCAGAAAATCGATTGTTATGCGACTTGTGTGCGGTGGAGCGCCGTCTTGTTGAAACCAGAACTGCCTCATACGCTTTCGACGAATAATTGGCATCACAAAATTGGTCATCATGTCGCGATAACGCTCCTGGTTGATGGTAACAGCATGGCCATTTTCATTTTGGAAGAAAAACGGCCCAATGACCGTTTTCGCACTAACGCCGCACCAAACTGTGACTTTTTCGTCATGAAGAGGCACTTCTTGAATCTCCTGAGGATTTTCAGTGGCGTAAATACGGCAATTTTGCTTATTTACGGTCCCATTCAATGTGATTTTTTAATTTTTTAAAAGCACGTTGAGTTTTCACAATTGACTTGTTCTGTTGAATGTAAATTTCAACTATTTCAGAGCGCTCGCGTGGCGTGTATTGTTCCATGGTAAAAATCTGCTTGGACTGACGCTTCAAACGCGGTACGTCATTAAGCGATCTGACATCTCTGTCAAAAGTTATGGCGTTGCCAGATGGGTCCGTCGAATATGGACAACCCTGTACAAATGTCGGCCGAGTTAAGTTTCCTCTATTTTTATACTCTGTACCGTAGGTACACAGAGTATTATAAGTTTGTGCAAAAGTATGTAACATCCAGAAGGAAGCATCTCCGACCCCATAAAGTATATATATTCTTGATCAGCATCAACAGCCGAGTCGATATAGCCATGTCCGTCTGTCTGTCTGTCCGTATGAACGCACAGATCTCAGAGATGGTAAGAGATAGAGGTTTGACGCGTATGGGACATATGCTTCTTATGTCTGCAGGCAGATCAAGCTTATTTTCAATTTTGGCCACGCCCCCTCCCGCCCCCGCAATTTTGAAAAAACGTCATATCTCCCACAGTTTTGAAGATAGATGGCTTGTTCCTTCTGGACATATTTAGTTATTAGAATAACTTATCGATCCGCCAAAGGAATCAAGAAGATCAGATGAACGGTTTTCGAGTTATGATCAAAAGACAAATTTTCTTGGTACAGAGTATGTTATAGTCGGGCTTGACCGACTTTCTTTCATGTTTTGTATGGAACATTTTAAGTCACATCGGTGCCAGTTGATTGGATAGTTTATGGTGTATATTTAATGAGAAAAAAGAAAAAATACTAAAAGTTATATTTTAAAGGAAGCGAAGGGACTCCAAAGTTTTTGATATTACTCATACGCACTGTTGCTTTTCAACTTTATATTATTTGGTAGTTGGCGTTGTCTTTAAACAATTGAGTGAACAAACAATTTATAATTTCTGTTTTGCAGATCGTCGTCAGTTGGTGTCCATATCCGAAGCTTGGTATTTGCATTCTTCATTGGTGGATGTTTATTTGACGATAAAACTTCATGCACTGTGCCCCAAATTGTCCTAGGGCGGGATCGCCGCTTACGTTGGCAAGCACCTTTGCTGTTGCATTGCTATGTTACCAGGAGGTGTGAGTCGGATAACTCTGGGTGCGGCATGTTGAACCAGTCAGAAGCTACATACGCCCCCCTAGCCACAGAATAGTTGCTGTCTTCCAAAGAAGCCCCAGAAACCCAGAAACGGCCGAGATCGTCAAGCGGTTGTGACTGAAATGTTGGGAAGAAGAGGTGAGTTGTGCAGGTTTTCCAACATTTGTAGGAAAGTTTTCCTTTAGTGCAGCATTCAATGATTCTTGATACTCATTTAGTCAGCGGGAATTGTATACTTTAGGTGAAAGAAAGTCCTATACATATAGTATTCCGTGATATTATATTTATTTCCGGAGAAAAAGGCTGTAGCTGCACTATCAGCCATGCTCCCATTTTCGCTTTCGCAAAAACTTTGCGATTTGGTCACCAAATCGTAAAAGTTGGTTTTTAAACCGGCGACATCTGAGTCCGTGAAATGAAAAGTAAATGCAAAATATAGGTTGATGCACAAACAGACAGCCCACGGAACTATTTTTATTCAGTTCCTTAACCTTTTTAGATTTGTCTTACGGACTCTCCCACTCCATTCGCACTAAGGCAATATTTGAAACAATTATTTAATAGACATACACAAAATTGAGCGAGATGGAAAACTGCTCACAACAATTACAATTTGCGATTTGGCCATGGTATATATCGATATATAACTATCGATAGCATGAGTAGTGGCGCTCATCAGCTGTTTTTGTTATGTGAAATGAAGCAAAACATGTTAGGAATGGAACATTATCGATAACGAAAACTTGCGAATTTCGGAGCGCTCTAAACTGAAATCGTGCGAATTTGCTGAAATCACAATTCGTAAAAATAAGTGAAAGCCGGAGCATGGCTGTACATATACTTTTTAGTGGCGAATCCATTCATTGACTGCTCTTAGGGGTTGTATTAGAGCATTGAATTGTTCGTAGGTCCCAGAAGTTGGTTCAATAGTTTCACAAATATTGTGAAGTACAACTTAAGAGCTTGTATATAGATTGTTGCCTTCGTTTTTCATGTTTGATAATAGAAAACTGCAGCCCAAATCCTAACAGCGCCTTCACATGCGTTGCCTTTTTCGCACAGCTAACAGTAGATTTTATTTTGAAGAATGGAGCGCCTGTCGGCCGGGAAAGTTGCTTTGGTAGTACATACAATCTTTTTAGTTTTAGAAGTTCTAAATGGCCCATTAGGTACTTAGTTTACGCAGGTAAACCCTCTGCTGTTTTACGAATTAATTCTCAGAATCGTTCAAGTGCTTTAGGCAAACTCCTTTCCTTGTTTTCGGTCACAATTTTCGTGAATTGCTATCGCTAGTTTATCGCTCATCTCTAGATGTTTATGCAATCGCGCATTACTCGCAGGCCAAAGTTCCGCTCGGCTGCAGTGACGTCTAATTAAAAGTTATATTTTTTGTAGTTTGCCAGGGAGACAAAAGAGCGCTTTGTTGTTGCCGTTGCAAATATTTATCAAGTCATCGCGTTGCAGGTAAGTTGCGAAGGGCAAACAATGCAGATTACGCATACGCCGCGTGGCAGGCGGTTGGCGGCAAGTGGCAAGTGGCATGTGGCATATGCGCGGCACAGAGCGTGTCAAGTTGTGTTGCCTGGTTCCCAGTTTACTCGGGTTGCCCAAAAGCTAAATGAAGCGCAGCTGAGCAAAAAGTTTTGTCACTGCGTTTGACACGTTTTTTGGCCCGCTTGCCGGTGCTTCCTGTTTAATTATCCAGCGGCTGTAATTAAAATTTAATTATTTGACTAGCCATTCGATTGAACCGAACTTAAAGCTTTAATGTCTGTCAATGTTTATGGCCGGCCCCAGCTCGGGCCCACATGGCGACGACAGTTGAGGGTGACCAAACAATGTGGCGAACCTGGGGCGACATCTAATGACCGCACGGCTCGTTTGCTTCATTTGCAGTGAAATGGATGCACAACCGCAAATCAAATACAGAGAGACAGAAGATAGAGAGAAAAGTTTTTGGCCTACGAGTTGTTTGCACACAGTCGGTCTCGTCTAGCCCGCCCGATTTGGGCAACAATTTTCGGCAAAAGTGTACGGCAAACAATTACGTAAGTTGATCAAATCAAGAAATTGGAAATTGGCGCCCAACGTGAAGGCATGACATATTTGCATTTGGCTTTTGCACATAGGTCCAGATGAGCTTTGGCTTACAGACACGTACGACAATCTCGGTGTGTGTGCCCGTTCCGTTCCTTCATCATCAACGGCATCTTGTGGCAGCTTGTCGAAATTAATCATTTGGCTGCCAAGTCTTCGCCACGCGTCGTCGTTGTCGCTGTCGCAATCAGTTCAGCAGTCTCGCTTGACTTTCTCTTCCTTTTTTCTTTTTCTTTTTTGCCCGGCATCTGTTTGAATGTTTGCAGCTATCTACGAGGGCTGTAACAGGATTAGCAGGTGTGTGGGTGTGACAAGGTGCTAATCATTTTCGAAATGGAAATCATTTCTGGGTATTAGATACTCATTTCTCTATACTCAGCTTGCGCTATTTAGTTTTCAATACTCAGTCATCTATACTCTGTTGTTAGTACTCAGTTTTTAATACTCAGCGCTCACAAATCAGTACTTCTCTGCATTCGATACTCAGTACTCTACCCTTAGTTATCGCTAATCAGTATTTGTTACTGTATACAAGTCACTCAGTACTCGAAAATCCGTATTTAATACTTGGTACTGGATTCTCAGTACTCCAAACCCAGTAATTCTCTGTAATCGATACTCAGTACTCGATTCTTAGTACTTCTCTGTACTGCATATTCAGTATGCGATATTCAGTAGTCACTATTTCTTTGTTCTCGATATGTAGGACTCAATTTTCCATATTTGATACTCCATACACAGAACCCAGTACTACCTGTACTCTCTGAACACTACACTAAGTAATGATAACTATGGATGATAGATCAATAAATAATAATAATAAGTTTTCAATGCTCTGTACTCGATGCTTAGCACTGTCTACACAGTTCTCGTTACCCAGGGCTCGATACTCCGTATTTGCCACACAATACTCAGTACTTAGTACTTCACTGTACTCGATACTCAGTACCCGATACTCAATTATGAATACTTTTCTGTTCTTTTCAGTTAGTTCTTGATATTCAGTACTCAGAACCCAAAACTTCACTGAACTAGACATTCAGTACTCGATACTCAGCAATCAGTTCTTTTCTGAACTGTACTCAGTAACCTAAGTTCAGTTCTTGACACTCAGTATTTGATACTCGGTAGTCGATACTTTATTACTTCTCTGTATTCGATACTATGTACTCAGTATTTAAGTCTCAGTAACGGTGTTCAATACTAATAACTTCTCTATACCCGATACCCTGTTCTTGATACTCCGTCATTAATACTTCTCTATACTCTTCATGCTCAGTACTTCGATACTTCTCTGTATTCGGTACTCAGTACTGAGTATTTGAAACGTAGTATCGGTGTTGAATAGTCAGAACTTCTCTGTAGTCGATCCACTGTTCTTGATACTCAGTACTTAGTACTTCTCTGTACTCGAAACTCAGTACTTAATACTCGGTAGTCGATACTTTATTACTTCTCTTTATTCGATACTATGTACTCAGTATTTAAGTCTCAGTATCGGCTGGAACTTCTCTATACCGGATACCCGATAATACTTCTCTATACTATATACTCAGTATTTCATACTCGGTAGTCGATACTCATTAGTTTATATTCAGTACTTCATTACTTCTCTGTATGCGATACTCAGTACTGAGTATTTAAAACGTAGTATCGGTGTTGAATATTCAGAACTTCTCTGTAGTCGATCCACTGTTCTTGATACTCAGTACTCAGTACTTTTCTGTACTCGAAACTCAGTATTTGATACTCGGTAGTCGATACTCTGTAGTCTAAACTCAGCAATCAGCACTTGTCCTTGCTCAGTAGTCGATTTTCATTAATAATCTATCTATAATACTCAGCTTTTGAAACTGAGTACTTGATACTTCAAGTTTGATACTCAGTACTTCTCTGTACTCGATGCTGAGTAGCCCAATTTCCTTACTTCTCTGTATTCTAAAGTCAGTATTCAGTATATGAAACTCAGAGCACGGTACTGAGTACTCGATACTTCAACTTTCTCAGTACTTCTCTCTAATCGCTACTCAATTCTGGATACTTGGTATTTGATACTCAGTATTAAGCACTCAGTACTTGACTCTCAGTATTTGATAATCGGTAGTCGATACTCAGTAATTCTTCTCTGTGCTCGTTAGTCAATTTTAATTACTTCTTTGTTTTCGATACTCAATATTTATGTCTGAGTACTTGATACTTCAAGTCTGATACTCAGTACTTCTCTGTACTCGATGCTGAGTAGCCCAATTTCCTTACTTCTCTGTATTCTAAAGTCAGTATTCAGTATATGAATCTCAGAGCACGGTACTGAGTACTCGATACTTCAACTTTCTCAGTACTTCTCTCTAATCGCTACTCAATTCTGGATACTCGTTGATTTGATACTCAGTATTAAGCACTCAGTACTTGACTCTCAGTATTTGATACTCGGTAGTCGATACTCAGTAATTCTTCTCTGTGCTCGTTAGTCAATTTTAATTAATTGTTTGTTTTCGATACTCAGTATTTATGTCTGAGTACTTGATACTTCAAGTCTGATACTCAGTACTTCTCTGTACTCGATGCTGAGTAGCCCAATTTCCTTACTTCTCTGTATTCTAAAGTCAGTATTCAGTATATGAATCTCAGAGCACGGTACTGAGTACTCGATACTTCAACTTTCTCAGTACTTCTCTCTAATCGCTACTCAATTCTGGATACTCGTTGATTGATACTCAGTATTAAGCACTCAGTACTTGACTCTCAGTATTTGATACTCGGTAGTCGATACTCAGTAATTCTTCTCTGTGCTCGTTAGTCAATTTTAATTAATTGTTTGTTTTCGATACTCAGTATTTATGTCTGAGTACTTGATACTTCAAGTCTGATACTCAGTACTTCTCTGTTATCGATGCTGAGTAGCCCATATTCATTACTTCTCTGTATTCGATAGTCAGTATTCAGTATATGAAACTCAGAGCATGGTACGGAGTACTCGATAGGTCAACTTTCTCAGTACTTCTCTCTAATCGCTACTCGATTCTTGGTACTCAGTATTTGTTAATCGCTACTCGATACTCAACAGAAGAGTACACACAACCCTTAAGAAAAGACAGTTCTTCTTTGAGACCCTTAATTTTCCCCTTAACAATGTGCCAACCCTCGTTCATACATCCGTTTCCGCTTCTAGTTGGCTGTGTTATGTATGTATGTATGTATGTACTCGGCGCGTCAACAACATTATGGCTGTGTGCGAGTTGTGTGTGTGGGTTGGCATTCCATTCGCGTAATTTCCCCAATGGTAGCTGCATATCATCTGCTGCTTTCACCAGCTGTTTCTCCCCCCCCTACTACCTTGGCCAACACTCTCTTCATTTTCGCACTGCACTTTGGGCCGTGCGTGAGTTGTCTTCATATTTGTTTACCCACGCCTGTTATAATAAATTGCAATCATGTCTTGAATGGCTGAACAACTTGAAATTGTCAATCAGTCGCTCAGTCGCTTAGAAATCCGTTTTCCGCTAGTTGTTTCCGCTGTAGAGTTGGGCTCAGCCGTGGACGCCAATTAGAGCACCCTGTCGCCTCAATTAAAATTGAAAATTGTCATCAGAGTGGATGCTTTTATGCTTGATTAAACACAGGGAAGACGTTTTGTCATTTCCCACCACGCACCTCTCACCACTCGCCACTCACCAAGTGGGAATCGCTGGGAGTAAAGTTGGAAAAGAGTTTTGGCTTGTTGCCTGGCTGGCTGCTGCTTCTTGGCAAGCAAATTTATTGGCAAATTGGGAGCACAGTGGTTTTTCTTTCATGAAGGCGCAAGGCACGTGTGCGTTTTGTGTGAAAGTGTTTAGGGATTGGGGGGTGTGCGCCGCACTTGAGTGTATTTTTTACAGCTTTCTTTTTGTTTATGTTATTTTTATTGATTGAAAATAACTTAGTGCCGTTTTATGTGCCATGTTGTCGAGGGAGAACGAGACACTCACACACTCACACACACACACACACACCTAAGGAACATGCGAAATAAACTCGAACAGTTTATGTTTAAGGTAAATAAAGTGGGCGGAGAGGCCCTGGAGCATTATTGCTGAAGTAATCTCGAATTATTAGCAGGGAATTCGCCTGATGCTCTAGAGGAACATTTTGATGCTCAACCTAATGCACTTTGGCATATGCGTTAATTGCTTTTTTTTTGTGCTAATTAAGTGAGCCTTCGGAGTGGGTTTACATGTAATGAGGTTGCGAAAACAATGCGGCCCTTTTTTTGCTGTTGTCAGCCACACCAAACTTTTGTTTTTGTGTGTTACGTGCCTTGGAGAAACCATATCTCTCATTAGACTCCTTTTGTGGCGTTGAGCATTTGCATTGAACCAGTTTGTCCATTTATAGCATCAATAACAGGGAGATGAAGTGTAATTCTATTTAAAGATAAAGCAGCCTTTAAGGCAGACGCACAAATTGAGTTGAGTGTGTGAAGTAACTTAATTATGCCATGTGAAGCGGACGGAGCTTTTGTTTCATTTATAAGGCCATTGTGCTTGAATAACATAGCTTAGATATTGATTTATTGATTTCCAAGGCAAGACGCATCGGCATTCGAATTCGGTTCAACTTAAGAATCAGCTCTGAGCTCTCCCTTAAGGGGGAAAACCAGTTTAGATGATTCAAAAAATCGATTTTTTTTTTATTGCATAAATTGTTAGTACAACTATTCATGAATATGTTGCTTAAGTTTCAAAACGAAATTTCAATTAGTTCCGATGATATAAGCACTAAGGTAAACACCGGGCGATTCAGTGCCGAAGCGCGCGGTCTTTTCAAATGCGTTTTTCTCGAAACGACTTTTTTTCAACTTGCGGGAATCCTAGCTCGAAAAGTTATTGACGAATCGATCTGAAAATTTGTGTGAATATTCTTTATTCAAGTCCGAAAAATATGAACCAAACTCTGAAATGATATTATTAAGTAAAATATATTTTTTTATGTAAGAAAGGTGAAAAAAAATGATATAAAAACATGACATTTTGTTCAAACACCTCCAAAACATTCAATTTTCAACTCTTTTGGCCACAGTTTGGTTCATATTCTTAGAAAATATGTTACTAACGAAAGAAAAACAAATTAATGAATTCAGATCAAAACTGCGACCTCCAGGTGTCCCGCAAGCAGTCAACTCTGATGGCGATCGTCAATGGACACCAGCCTCTAACTCCACCACTTCCGGCGGAAATGGCATCCAAAAATTCAAAAGTGTAGTTCAAAATAGGAATAAACTACCCTCCAAGTTTAAACGAATTCGAATTATTCTTTCTTAGTTAAAAAAAATCACAAAAAACACTCGAATTTCGGCCTCCTAAACTGGTTTCCCCCTTTAAGTATTATAACTGCTTGATGCAGTTGTCCGATGTCAAGCCAGTGTCATCTACATACTTGCAATATGAAAATAATCTTTTATTTACTTTTTATTCCACAGATTCTAAGGCAAAACTCTTGAGTTCGAGTAATTTGATCGTTTTTCGGAAACGGGAACACCTACCAATTCCGATGCCGCATGATCTGATCGGAATCGAAAAGCGGGAACAGGCCTGAATAGATACCAGTGGCCAGCAATCGAATTTGCACGGCACATAACTCTGCGCTGGCTCTTGTTGTGTTTGCTGATGCTGCTGAGGGATGATGGATGATGCTGCAAGTATGCAGCAGTGGAAAATTGTACAAATCCTTTATGTTCACAGTTTAATATACTTACTTCTTGTATGTTTGTTCAACACTGAAACTGTAAAAAGAGAACCTATGTTTGAAGCGTAAAATAAAGAAACGATTTGTATAATTTTTAAACAAAAGAATGGAATTTATTTGATTTTGGTTGCTGTTTGCAGCTGTAATTTATTGAGGTTTGTATCATAAACCCTGCAAAAGGCAGGAAGGAGCCCAATTTGTATGAATAACCATTGACATTGCTTGCCAAACCGTCTTTTATTTTGAGTCTCCCAGGCAGCAGTTTTTAAATTGGGCAGTGCTTGCAAAACCACGAACTCCAAAAACTTACAGTTTGACAGCCACTACACTACTCGCCCAAAAATACAGTTTTAGAGAAACGCAGCAGATTTTAAATTGGGCAGTGCTTGCAAAACCACGAACTCCAAATACTTACAGTTTGACAGCCACTACACTACTCGCCCAAAAATACAGTTTTAGAGAAACGCAGCAGTTTTTAAATTGGGCAGTGCTTGCAAAACCACGAACTCCAAATACTTACAGTTTGACAGCCATTACACTACTCGCCAAAAAATACAGTTTTAGAGCCACGCAGCAGTTTTTAAATTGGGCAGTGCTTGCAAAACCACGAACTACAAAAACTCACAGTTTGACAGCCATCACACTACTCGCCAAAATACAGTTTTAGAGCCAACAGTTTTGGAAGCACTGATCAGTACTTGTCAAACTGTGGACTCTAAAACCGTATTTTGGCGAGTAGTGTAATGGCTGTCAAACTGTAAGATTTTGGAGTTCGTGGTTTGGAAAGCACTGCCTAAAGAGAAACATTTTTTAAAATGTTTCTGAAGCTAAATAAAAACTGAAGCACAGTTTGCTGGACACAAGTGCAATTTCCAAGCCTCACTTCCCAGCCAGCAAAGTTAGGAGCGCTCTAAATTATGTGTCTGAAAAGAGCCGCGTTTCAGAGTGTTTTCGGAGTAGGCACATAAATAAGAGCGTTTTCGGAGTGTTTTTTGTGCTCTCTAAACCTATGCTCATAAATAAGAGCGTTTTCTGTGCGTTTTCAATGCTTGATTAGGAGTGTGAAGCACTTATTTCTGTGTCAAAAAAGAGTCATACTAGACTCAGAAATTGACCTCTTAAAGTACGACCGTTTTCACGGAAAAAAACACTCTTTCCGGACTCTTTTTTGCACACTTTATGACTGTAAACGCTCAGAAAAAAGTATCAGAAAACAGTCAGAAAACGCTCAGATTGCTTGCTGGGTTATGGCTTAGCTACCAACGGGCTAGGTGATGCAGTGCAGCGGCTTATCCTTAGCTTTTGTATCCTTCAGAATAATTGACAAATCAATAGAAATTATTGTTGTTCTTGGGCTTTATTTAAGTTTATGTGTTAAGAGGTTTGGATTTGAGCTACCATCTGAGATCAATATTTATCGATTTGCCAAGGACTGGCAAGGATCGAATAAGAGTTATGAGTTAAAGAAGATACCTTAATGAAAATCAGCATACACTTTGGCTGGTACAGAGTGTTTTACAGAGTAAATCTCTAGATATTTCCAGCACACCCCCGAATAAGCGAGTTTAGCTGACTCGAGGTCAAGTATTAGGCTGTCGCTCCTGACTGCTGTGTCTCAACTCTGCCTCTCACTGCAATCAATAGCTTAAACAGTTGGGTAGTGCAATAAGCAAGCATCATCTTCTTGAGGCTATGGTTAAGCTTCCAACCCAAATACTTACCCATAAACCATCAACTACCAAGTTAAACTGAAACAAAGCAGCTATACTGTGACATAATATTGTTATGTTTTTCTCTACTTTTTCTTTTGTGTTAGGCAGGCCAAAGGTCTTGGCCATCTTACAGCACTAAGTAGATGTGCCAAACTGCTCTAACAATTGCCATCAAAACATCTGCCACGAGGTCACATATTTTATTAACCAAATGCCAGTTGACCTGGACCTTTTTTTTTGTGCCGTTGTTGTTGGAATTCTTTTGTCTGGTGCCTGGAGTGCCCCGCAACCTGTTGGTCATTTGTCACAGCCTGAAGTACTGTGTCCTCCATTTTTATTCATTTCAGGCCAGGCTGGACCGTATTAATTAGCTTGATTAAAATTAATATTTGTACAACTTTTGCGTCGCCACAGAAATGTGCAATAAATAAACATTTCTGTAGCCGGCACACACACACACACATACAAAAAGGTACTCCAACGGTAATAAAGCAAATGTACAGACAGCAGCAGTTTATTGAGCGGAAGCAGCGAAACGTTGCGACCCAGAATAAATCTTGGCCAGGACGAATGAAGCCATGAAAAATTGTGGGGGGGGGGGGGAAGTGTCGCTTCTTTTTACGAAAAGTCAGTCGCTTATTTATTTATTTATGTACTTACCCCTGCCCCTCTCCTCCAATACAACCAGTTTACAATTAATTAATCATTATTTTCCTTTTATTTGACTTTACTTTTTTTTTTGAAGGAGTCTGAGAGTTGAATTGGATTACACGGCTAAAAACTTAGGGCTACACTATTTGAGAGCTACACACAAAGTTTGTCTACACAAGTTAATTAATCATCAGTTAACACTAAGTACGACCGTAGTATTGCTCACTTGGATACGCGTAGGCGATGCACTGGGTGGTGGGTAGATGACTAGCTACTTGTTCTACTTAGCCTAGGAATGAGTAGTTTGAGGTTTTCATCACATACGAGGGGGGGGAGCTAACCTAGTGCGTTTGATTGCTTTAAGCCGATGATTGGTCAGTTGCACACGCTTCTTTTTTTGGGGGGGGGGACTGTAGTTGTTGTCCTGTTGTTGGTATAAAATAATTGCTTTTCTTGCTGTTTTTGTTGGTGTTTACTTCTAATTGACTAGAACTTGGGCGGAGGTGATAGCTTAGTGGGTTGTGGGTGTGTGGGTGTGGGTACTAACCTAAGCCATTCAATGGCTGCTCCTCCTGCGAGTCGCCCAGCGACAGCCTGGACTTGGCCGCTGTTTCCATGGACTTCCAATTGCCGCCACTGGTGGCCTGTTGCAGCGAGGTGCGCGGCGGTATGGACTTACAGCTGCCGGCCATGGAACTAGTCTCCGCGGCGCCCACCTCGGACTCCTCCAAAGCACTCAGGCTGCAGGTGGGCGGTAAAATGCGATGCGGAAAACGTGGCGAACCTCGGACACGCTCCCTCAGACTGGGAAACGGTTGGGCCAGCACCGAGGGACGTCGACTGCTGGGCAGCTGAAAGTTCACCTTGGTTTCGGGCAGCTTAACATATTTACCACCCCCCTCGGCCTCGCCACCCGAAATGGTGGGTATGGGCAGGAAATTGGGATCCTTGGCCAAGTGATCCAGATGCGTGCCGCTCTTGGTCAGCGAGCCCCTGTGTATGGGCTTCATTTGCGAGCCATTGCTGGAGTGACTCTCCACGGTGGTAAAGCCGGTGCCCTCCACCGAATTGTAGATGGCATTGCAGGAGGCGGTCTGTGAGCTGGGTATGAGGCGTGTGAAGAGGCCCATGTGTGACTTGAAGGCGGCCTTGAGTCCCTTCTGATCGGCCAGACTGTTGGTGGAGCCCTTGTTGCTGGAAGTGGTGCGTGAGAAGATGCCTCTCAGGCGATTGATCAGGCCCGTCTTGGCCTCGGTGGCCTGCTGATGTGCCAGTCTCAGATTGATGAGATCCTGCGCCGGCAGACAGGCCTCCTCCAGCTGAGGCTGTGAGGCAAAGGTCACGGAACGACGCATAGGTATTTGCATGTACTCCGCCGAGGGCCAGCTGGCACGTGGTATAACCGGTGGCAAAACCGATAGCAACAGATTGGGCAATATGCCGGAAATGCTGGGTGTGCGGGACTTGCTAGGCGCTGGCTGGGACAGGCCAGTCGTAACCGTCAGTTCGGGCTTGAGGTGAGTCAACAGCGAAGTGGACGAGGAGGTGGTGGTCGAACCTGTCTCCAGTAAACGTTCCAGCTTGCGTATTTCAGCATCCAGTGCCTGTATCTCCTTTTTGTACACACGATTCTGCACCTCGACGCGGTACTGCAACTCTCGGCGATCATCCACCACAAAGCGACGCGTATTGCACTCCATTTTCAGGCCCATGCTGTGTATCACCGGATCAATGATGTCATCTATCAGGAAATACAAGTATAAGCAACCCACTCCCATAACTTTCCCTCCCCCTGCGGCTACACTCACTTCTGGCCCAAATGTCATTCAGCTTGGGTATAAACAGCAGACACAACGTGGCCGTGGTGGAGGTCAGTATCAAGGCCGTAATGGTAATAAACGCCAGAGTCACCCTCTCGGAGATTAGATTGGCCAGCACCACCACAATGGCGCTGGTGATGACCACACTGTAAACGGACACGCCAATGTATTGCGAATCATTCAAGGCGGCTATCTTCACGTGCCGCGTCTCCCAGGCCATGTAAACGCCCACCACCAGCAGCAGACCCTTGTAGGCATACAGCACGCTCAGCCAGGTTTGGGTATGCTGCGAACGGCAGACCTCCACCTAGGACGACAACAACAACAAAACACAGGACTCAACTTGCGACTCGTGGCAGCGAAAGCACCGGCACCTACCTGCGGCTGGTACACCACACTCCGATCAATGGCGCTGATTTCGAGTGTCAAATTATGCAAATGCCGTTCCATGGGGTCGGTGACCACCCAAAGCGTCACCAGCAACGCATCCACCAGCAACAGGCCGCACACGAGCAGGATTAGCTGTATGTCCTGCAGCATTTTATCCTTGAACACACTGCCGGTGCGCGTAAAGATGCGGTGCACGCGATAGGTCTTGGCGAACATGGAGCCAAAGGCCAGCGAGAATCCGGCCGACAGCAGATAAACGCGTGCCTGCCAGTCGTCAACCGGAGTCATCAACCAAAAAAAGTAGGGGAAGGGAAGAACATGTACCGAAAAATTTATGCAAATTTCTCACAAATATCAAAAAAAAAAGTTGTAAATTTCCGTGTCATGTGTTGAGCCAATTGGGGGGGGTTTGCCACTCGAATATCAACAACAACAAAGCAACAGGGGTTGATGATGATGGGGGGGAGGCAAACAGCATGCTGCAAATTTCCCTGGAGTGACAGTTTAACCTTTCGGTGAACGAAAGAGTTTGGCAATTTTGGTCAAACCTCTCAGGAGTTGGTTTCGGTTCAGTGGTTAATGGAGGTTTCTAGTCACCGGTTCGGTTCATTGGTTCACTTTCGCTTTCATTTATGGCTTACGGTTCGGTTCTACTTTTCAAACGGAGTCCGTAACCGGTTTGCTGCTTATAAAGCTTCTAACAACAGAATGGTCCTGGGGTTACACCCACAGAAGTCACAGTTGGTGCTGTATCTGTGAATAATTTCAATTTGAACCTTCGATTTTACATTTGTGTGCAAAAACTTTGTATACAGACTGCACACATATGTAAAATCGAAGGTCCATCTTGCAAATTTCCCTTTAAGTTAGCCTGACATTCACTTGTAGTTGATCTTGTTGTTCTATGTCTTTGCCCGAACTCAGCTCAAGAATGCCACAAAATCGAAGCGTCTGGATGGCATTCTAGATTCGACACTCTCCTGTAGGCGTTTCTCCGATGAAAGAATGTAGAAGACATTAGGTGCAAAAAGGACTTTCGGTAGGAGATTGGCAAGCTACCTACATTAGCAACTGCCTACTGTGCGTAAGAAGAGCTGCTAAGGAACAGTCGCTTAGATGACTATAAATCAGCTCATGATTGGAACCAGAACTTTAGAACCTGGTTTCCGGAGACTAAGCAATGAAGGTAAGTAACCGCCATCAGGGAGAACATACTTGCTGTTTGAATACGGACACAGAAGCAGGCCTCTACTCCGAAAAACTAGCGACACAGCTCTCATACCATTCACAGATTTAAGCACACAGACAAAAAAATTGATATAATCTCTGGCTCAATGTGATATTGGTTCAAGCCCACCCAACATTTGGAAGATTATTTTCATAAAAATCACCTTGATGTGTCTTTTCCGACTCCTTTTGGTGATCCAAAAGAGAAGCCTATCATATGCGATGAATTGAGACTCGAAAATGACTTATAAATATGCTTAAAAAGTGATTTAGTGAAAACGACTAAAAAAGGACTCTCAAATGACTCGAAACTGATTGGAAACTTATCAGAAGAACGGGTCAAAAGCGACTCCACAAGAAGAATCGCGGCTAGGGTACCATTTTCTCCCGACAAAAGTATAATATCTGATCAGAAAAAGAGCCCATTTATGACTATTTTAATCAGACCGTGGACTCGAAAAAGACTCGAACGTGATTAAAAGTTTGATAAAATGTTTACCAGCTCAACTGATTCGCTTATAGCTCCGGTGTTTTTTGTCCGACTTGTCAAAATAGATAGATATTGGGCCTAGCTTGAGGCATACTAAACCACTAGGCTCTAACTCGAAAATTGTGGTTCTGACGCTAGGAGGGAAAATTTCCAAATCTGAAACAAACTTGATCTGCGTACGGCATAAGTCTACCTTCATGCTAAAATTTGTGGCTCTATCTCTTATAGTCTCTAAGATCGACGCGTTCATACAGACAAACAGACAGACATGGCTATATCGACTCGGCTGTTCATGCTGATCAAGAATATATATACTTTATGGGGTCGGAATTGTTTCCTTCTCCCTGTTACATACATTCACACACAACTTCATGATCCCCCTTTTCCCATTTTCAATGGGAACAGGGTATAAAAAGGGTACATAAAGTGTTGCTTAAACTGTCGACTGGTCTCTTAGCTGGGCGAGTTATCAGACAAACTAAATGATTTCACACGCCGCAACCTTGACTGGCCAAAATGCTGCTCGAGTTAAGCTTCAGAAGGAACAAAAAGGGTTTAGCCAGGCAGACACACACACATACACAGCGCAGTGTGACTGTTAAAAGTATGCTATGCTAATACTAATTCAGGAAAACAATTCTCTTATAGTTGGGTGACTAAACTAAACTCATTTTGAATACCCTCAATTATTCCGTACATCTTAGTGAATGCAAAGAGTGGATTATGTATGCCGCTGGCATTTACTATGATATTCTTGTTGCGTATAAACGGGGTATGTATGATCTGTTAAAGGGTGGTATTTTAATGTTGAGCACCCTTAAGCAAAGTACTCAGACAAACTAAATCTAGACCTGGCTAAATAGACACCATTTTCCGCAGGAGTACAAAATGCTACCGCTACAATAGCAAAATATCAACTAATGTCCATTCAGCTGGGGTAGGTTGCTAGAAAAATTAACTAAGCAAACTAGTTTTCTTTGGCTTCTACCCAGCTAAACTCAAACAGCTGCTTAGGCCCGATTTCTCAAAGGATACGGTTAGCCAACCACCGGTCAGATTTGACCGTCAAGATGACGAGCGGTTAAGTCATTTGGTTTTCTCAGCAGCAGTTTCGCCTGATATCGGCAAATGCCTATCGCTGCTTCAGTGTGACCATACTGTTTGTCTAAACTAACGAGTAGACAGCTGACTCGGTTTGTTGTTGTTGTTGGTCATTGTTTTAGGGAAAAGTTGACAAAAATTCGATGTTCCGCCTCATCGAATTGCATTTCCATTGCGTGGAGTTGAAAAATTCGTTTATTCATAAACATTTTGTGTTGCAGCAAATATTAAAATAAACAAAGCAAGTGTGCGGCCAGCTGTTTGTATATCGATACAAAATATCGATAATTTTATCGGGACTGAGCTCGCGGTTAAAGTTGACCGGTGGATGAGCAGCGGTTAAGTTTGTTCCTCCGGTTACGCCACACACATCATGAGACACTCAAATTCGGTTAAACTGCCTGTCAAGTTGACCAACCGGACATTGAGAAATCGGGCCTTAGCCCGTCAAGGTTGTGGCATCACGATTTATACGCTGGGTATGAGGGAAAGCATTTAGTGTTTCTGAGACCAGTCAGCAGTTTTAGCTATCTTTTAGCTACTATTATTTTGTATATGCAGTTGACAACCAGCTAAATCGATTTAGCTTGCCTGAGTAGTAAGCTTTAGCGGAGCCTTACAGAAATAATTGGTAGCTTTTTAGCTAGGTTTCGATTTAGTTTGCTGAGTACCAAGCTTTACTAAGCCTACCTAAATATTTCGTTAAGCTGCTTAAAGTTTCGAAATGAAATACTATTTCGTTACGTCCCTTGACTGGGAAGAGAGTTGGCCTGTACTAAGCAATATGGCCACAATAGCTTACCAAAAACTGAGTCGTGCCACATCGTGCCTAAGGACATTTCCCCCCCGGAAAGGTAATACCTAAAGGCAGTTCCGCCGGCAAAGGGCCTTGCGGTTGCACACTTCGATCGCAATCCTATCGTCCTAACAGTAATGGAAAGTGAATGCAATGTTAAATGCAAAAGGAACAGTTATGAGAATGCTGAACACATTTCAACCGCTCGTTCACACGAGGGTTAAAAAACGGATTCTGTTCTATGTTGTCCTTGTTGGGTGTGTGTTTTTTTTCCTCCCCATTTACAACATCAAAAATTGAAGTTGGCCTAGCCCCTAAAAAGAGGCGGTTTCACTGCAATATATGTATTTGCCCCAAACTGTCAGCATAAAACAAACACAAAACTGAAAGTCATCTTTGGGCCTTACATAACCCAAAGTCAAACACAAAGATTGCCATGAAGCACTCACCGTACAAACCGTGGCGAAGGAGTCTGCAGCCGACGGCAGCGTTGAGTGGTCCAAACCCAGCAGGATGACGGTGGCATACACAAAGATGCAGCCCACTGCGGTGATGTTGCTTAGCTTGGGGCTGGAAAGTTTAATTGCCCTGTGTGTGTGCGTGTGTGTGGGGGGTGAGAGAGACAGAGACAGAGAGAGAGAGGGGGTGAGTGTTTGAAAACTGCAGAGTAAGCCACCGGGGCCCAGCTACTTACTTGAGCTTGCGAAAGTGCAAATTGAAGGCAAGGAACGCTATGGCCAAGGCAATGCCCACGCTGGATAAGGTGGCTATGGTATAGAATGCCAATGGAGCCACAGTGGCCACTCGCAGCTTGAACACTCGCTTGGCAATGGGCACCTGACCGGTGTGCCACTTCACCGGACGACAGCGGGGACAGCGAAAGTCCAGTACATCGGTGGCCGGATAGTACAAGGCCACCGGCTCCAGCAGGCCGCGCTGTATCTGATAGAAGGCTGTGGTGCCCACACGATCCGGGCCACTGAACGAAACGGGTCCCGACACCCCCAGGAAATGCAGTTTGCCCAGCTGCTGCAGGAACTCCCAGGCCATGTCGCTGCGCGTATAATCAAAGCCATCCAACTTGGATTGCGCCTCATTGTGCCGCCAGTGCTCCTCCGAGGCGCGCAGCGCCAAAGCGATGGCCCACACCGCATCGTACGTCTGTGGTGCATACTGCGAGATGGCCTCCGGGAAGAGGGATGTGCCGCGACGACGACGCCGCCGACGCTTGCGCAAATCCGATTGTGGTGTACGCTTGCGGCTGCGGTTCGGGCTCGACCTGCCCTCGTGGAACTGGGTGTACTGCTTGCGGAGCTGCGAGTTGAACATATGGTTGTTCTGCGAAATGGAAATTGCAACGATTAAGCCGCGACCGCACATCATCATCCCCATCGGCATCCTCATGCGGAGCGACTCGCCGGCGTAATGAGATTGCGCTTAAAAGCGCCACAAAGCTAGCGCTCGACAATCAAAAACACAATCGCTGCCTCGGGATTGTCTAATCAAATAAATCATTCCACGGAGCCACCCACTTACCAGTCCACTGTAGCTGACATTATTGCCCACGATGCTGTTGTGCGTGGAGACGACAATCAGATTCTCGACAGCCAACTGTAGCTCGTGGTTCGTGCAGGATGTCTGCTGGTCTGGCCACCAGGGTGCCCCCATGCTCTCGTGCAATATCCAGGCATAGTCCGCCCCAAACATGCGTAGCCTGTAGGCCTCGCATAAAATCTGCGGAGCTAATTCCTGTGAGAAGCTGCCGATAATGATGCGTGTGTCTGTCTCCTGTGGGCGGGGGCGGGGGGGCGACAAGAATTGCGTCATTTGTCATTGAGTACACTCGGAGAGGGGGAAAACTTAAATTTACGATTCAATTCAGTCTTATTAAACTCAATTCAAGCACGATTGGAGTTTTTGTAATTGTTTTTAAGTTTTAAAACCTCATTTAAGACTGTTCCCACCTTAAAGTAAATTCTAGAATATCTGTTACTAGTTGACAATTTCCTAAATGTATTCCAAATCATTAGAAATGAAGCATTTTGGTTCCCCCATTTTTTTTTTTTTGGTAAAATACAAACACTTTTTTCAAAACTATTTATAAACTGTTCCCACCTAGAAGTAAGGTCTAAGAAACCTTAAATTCGCTTACCGAAACAGTCGGAAAATAAGTATTTTGGAGTTCAGTAACTATTGCAAGTTAAGTTATTAAATAGTTTTGAATGTGCCTCGAAACAGACTAAAAATAAAAGCATTTCGGGTCTGAAGATTTATTAAGTTATATAGTATATCAAATCCACATTCATATACCGGCTGCAATCTAAAACTGTTCCCATCTAAAAGCAAGATCTAAACATTCAACCAATAGTTCAACAAAGGGCACTGAATATATTTCAAAAACAATCTTAAAAGAAAATTGTTGCAGGCAAATCAATATAAGACTGTTCCCACCTGGAAGTGGGGTCTATCAAATAGTTCAAAAAGTATTCCGAAACAATCTTAAACTACGCTTTTCCGAATATACATGGTTTTAAGCAGTGTTTGAAAATGCTATGCTATTTCGTAGCTTTCAAGTTTTGCTCTCTGAATGTGATAGGGAGCAGAGCAGTACACAGAGAGAAAAACCGTGTTCAGAAAATGAGAATTTTTCATCTCAAAAGAAGCACAGAATGTTCTCTCAAATTTGTGAGAGCAAATGTACCGAATGTTCTTGAAATGAGCACAATTTATCTCAGCACCGTAAAGAATAAGTAGCCATTCAGACGTGCGGCTGCAGAAGTGGGCAATAGCCTAACGAGCTAACACGTCCTCCGTTGCGTCGTTGCGCGCGGGGCGTCTTGGGCTCTACTCCCAGAAAATCCGAACAATTTTTCTTTCTTGATTTAATTAACTAAGGCAGGTGGGCGATGTGTCTGCGGACTTGGAGCTGGAATTGGACCAGATATTTTTACTTGGAATTAGACCTGGAATTGAATCTGGATCTGGACTTCTGGCCGTGGACTGGATCTTGGACCCTGCACCTGGACATACTTTTTTTGAGTTTAAAATGTTCTCAAAAACTGAACATTTCAACTCAAATCAAGAATTTGCGTTCTCAAAAAAAAGTTCTCGAAGTGAGAAATGGTTCTTGAAGTGAGAAAATCCGCACATGATTAGTTTTTGACACCGAATGTTCTCACTTTGAGTCCAATGTTCTTGGTTTTTTCCCTCTGTGTAGCATAAGCATCAAATTGCAAAACAGGCATAGATTTTCCATATGACAAGCTCCCAAAACTGCTGCTAAGAGTTGCTGTAGCTGCTCCACGTAGTTCTACCAAACCGTTGACTGAAAATTCAATCAGTGGCTCAATTCTGATTTTTCTAGTCTCATTAGTCCATCAAGGGGAATTCGTGTTTCGTTACTTCTTTAAGACTGTTCCCACTTTAAAGTAAACTACAAAATATCTCAAAATAGTTCAAAACTTACTTTACTAGTACGGAATCAGTTTAAAACAAGAAAGAAAGTCGGTCAAGCCCGACTATAACATACTCTGTACCAAGAAATTTTGTCTTTTGATCATAACTCGAAAACCGTTCATCCGATCTTCTTCATTCCTTTGGCGGATCGATAAGTTATTCTAATAACTAAATATGTCCAGAAGGAACAAGCCATCTATCTTCAAAACTGTGGGAGATATGACGTTTTTTCTAAATTGCGGGGGCGGGAGGGGGCGTGGTAAAAATTGAAAATAAACTTGATCTGCCTGCAGACATAAGAAGCATATGTCCTATACACGTCAAACCTCTATCTCTTACCATCTCTGAGATCTGTGCGTTCATACGGACAGACGGACAGACGGACATGGCTATATCGACTCGGCTGTTGATGCTGATCAAGAATATATATACTTTATGGGGTCGGAGATGCTTCCTTCTGGATGTTACATACTTTTGCACAAACTTATAATACTCTATGTACCTACGGTACAGAGTATAATTAAGTTTCTTTGGGACTAAAATATATTGTATTTAGCTTAAAGTTTTATAAACTTAACCAATTAATGTTATAGATCTACAAAATCTTGGAATAGCAATAAATAAGGTGGCATGGTAAGGATGTTATAGTCTAATCTGAGATATTTTAGGGTTATACGTACTTAAAGTGTTTTCATTCTCATTTCGAGCTTTGCTTAAAACTGTTCCCAAGTAATAACATGAAAGAAAGTCGGTCAAGCACGACTATAACATACTCTGTACCAAGAAAATTTGTCTTTTGATCATAACTCGAAAACCGTTCATCCGATCTTCTTCATTCCTTTGGCGGATCGATAAGTTATCCTAATAACTAAATATGTCCAGAAGGAACAAGCCATCTATCTTCAAAACTGTGGGAGATATGATGTTTTTTCTAAATTGCGGGGGCGTGGCCAAAATTGAAAATAAACTTGATCTGCCTGCAGACATAAGAAGCATATGTCCCATACACGTCAAACCTCTATCTCTTACCATCTCTGAGATCTGTGCGTTCATACGGACAGACAGACAGACGGACAGACGGAAATGGCTATATCGACTCGGCTGTTGATGCTGATCAAGAATATATATACTTTATGGGGTCGGAGATGCTTCCTTCTGGACGTTACATACTTTTGCACAAACTTATAATACTCTATGTACCTTCGGAACAGAGTATAACAAGGTTCTAAGAAACCTTTTCATAGTTCAAAATGTAACTACGCTAGGGTTCTACTATGCTGTACTTACTTTCTTAGGGCTGATTCAGACCTGAGCAGTTGGAATAACTGAGTTTTATGTCGGAATTCAGACCTGTTTTAGTACTTCCCATGAGTTCAGTACTGATATCATGCCTCAAATCCACAGAGGTCAGTGTTAAATTCATGGCTGAAACTCATATGAAGGATGCCAAGAATTCAGTAGCATTCCTGCCATTTCAGGTATTATTTATGAATGATTCAGTTCTGCGCCGAACTGAAGTGTAATTTATTAGGAAATCTTAAAGTCTTAAAAAAAAGTATTTGTGGATTGCAAATTTTTGATTTATTATTGTAATTATTTTAAGACTGTTCCCACCTTAAATTAACATTTGTTAAATAGTAGGAATAGTTCAAAATATATTCCGAAACTGTGTTAAATATTTCAATTGGGGTTTGAACATTTTGGTGGTTATTTTAAGCCTCAAGGTTTGATTTTTGACTGTTCCCACCTGGTAAAGTAATATTTTTTCTTTCTTCAAATTGCTCAAAATGTGTTGAATGTATCTGTGAACAGTCTTACCACAAGTTTTTAAGAATCGAAACAGTTCTTAAAGAACTAAGAACAGGTGGCTAGGCCTAATATAATTTTTAAAATATATTTGAAGTATTTTAGTTCTACGCGAGAGACTGTTCCTATCTAAAATGATGATGCAAAAAATCTTAAAATTGTTTCAAATGTGCAAAACATTTCCTGAAACAGTTTTAGATTAAGAATGTTGGAATTGAAACTATTTGAAGTATTTTAGCTCACATTTTGAAATATATTCAAATCTGTTCCCTACTAAAATAAAGACCTAAAATTACATAGAAATAGTTCAAAATATACAGAAGATAACTCGAAACATTTAAAATTTAAGCCTTTTGGTAATGAAACTTTTTGTATCAATTAGAAGTACTTTAGTCCTTTTTTGTAGGGTTAAACTTGAAGCTATTCCCAACAAAAAACTATAGCAAAAATATTTTGAAACAGTTCCAAAAGTGCTGAACACAGTCCAAAGTCTTAAATTGAGCTTATTGGGTTTCAAAACTTGAAGTATTTATGTCAAACTTCAAACTGTTCCCACCTTAAAGATGAGTAAAATCTGACATTTTAGTTTGAGTACCAAAACGTCGGAGCTTAATATACGAATTTAGTGCTTGGCTCCAGAGTTTTTCTTACTTTCTAAGTGTACGCACTCACCCTCAACAGCAGCAGCTGCTCCTTGAAGTCCGTGGCAGCAAATGTGATTGTCGCCGCACAGGAAATGTTGGCCGCCTCCAGTTCTGTTACCAAATTGTTGACCGCCAGCGAGTGTACCTCCTCGTTCTGTGAAAAGGTGGTCACAGTGCCCCAACCAAATTTCCGAATGAACGCTATGCGTGCCGGATTGTGCGAGGAATCTGGGGCCACTGTGCGATAGAAGTAAGGAAACTCACGTCTATCGCTCAACGCCGGCGAGGTGGAGCCAAAGGAGACCTTTAATTTTTGAGTGAGAGGCAAGCGGTTAGTCGTTTCAAATGCCAGGCATGCCCCCAGGCAACCAGCCGCCTCCTCCTCCATCACATATGAAACTTCAAAGAGCAAGACTCTCGTCTCATGCAAATGTCTAACTGAATTGGTGGACCTCATAATTTGTGTGTGTGCGTGTGAGCTGTTTATTTGTGCGTGGAAATGTTCATAGACTTTGGCATTTTATGCTAATCGAGCACGTGAGTTGATTAAATTGTTGAGCAATTGCCTCGCTCTCTCTCTCTGTCTTAAATTTGCATTTTAATCAGCGGAATTACCTGCACAATGTTCCAATAGGGCACTACCTTGGCCAGGCTTTCGGTTACCTCCGAGCAGGCGGAACCCAGCAGCATGACCATGCGTGTAGAGGGTTGCGTGTAGATGGCATGAAAGAAACGATCCACACCAACGCCAGGATCGCACTGAAAAAGGAAATGGAGAATGGAAATGCAGATAACTAAATATATAACTAACTAAATCCTGGAAATAGTTCAAAACAAAATGTGCGTAGTCTGCACTTTTATTTAGTTTCCCCAAAAGTTTTCAGCACAGAGATACGCAAGTGGCTCAAGTACTTTCCTTTTTGCCTGATTCAATAAGTCCCTAAAAACTTTTTCAAGCACCAACTTTTGGTTGTGTATCAAATTGTTTTTAGCCACCCTCGGGCAATCAATGCTCTTGGCCCAGACCTTGTCACGATTAAGGCGTTATCTGGGAATAGTTTGGCGTTTTAAGGCGAATTTCATTTGAAGTTGACAAATTTTGTGCATAAAAATGAGCAGCGCAGAACGAACAGCTTGTGAGCGGTGGCTATTAAAAAACTTATTGCCTTGGTTGGAATTCATTCGTTTAAAGACGGGAAATGGTAGTAAATGCATAATTTGGAATCCAGCTGCAGCTTTTTGCATGACGAGCTGCCGTCACTTGCTTTTGGTATTTTTTCAAATAATTAACAAAGTACTAAAACTTGATGCATAAGCTTTTTATTATTTTTGCTGGAATATTGTTAATGGCGTATAAATTTGGTAGATCAATCAATCAGTATCAATTACTTCTTTAAAGACGTTTGACTGGTCACTAAACAGTGACCAAAACGGTGACTAAAACAGTGACCAGAAGGGTTACCAGTTCAGTGTCTAAAACAGAATATCTACGCTTAAAAACAAGAAAGAAAGTCGTTCAAGCCCGACTATTAGATACTCTGTACCAACGAAATCATAAGCTCAGCATAAATTTTGATGCTGCAGTAGCAGCTGAAAGCAGGAAACAGTCTTTTGATCTTAACTCAACAACCGTTCATCCGATCTTCATCATTCCTTTGGCGGATTGGTAAGTTATTTTGATTACTAAATATGTCTAGAAGGAACGAACCATCTATCTTTAAAACTGTGGGAGATATGACGATTTTCTAAATTGCGCTGGCGGGAGGAGGCGTGGCCAAATTTTAAAATAAACTTGATCTGCCTGCAGACATAAGAAGCATATGTTCCATACATTCCTCTCAAAGCTCTATCTCTGTGCGTTCAGACGGACAGACAGTCGGACATGACAATATCGACTCGGCTATTGATGCTGATCAAGAATCGGAGACGCTTCCTGTTACATACATTTGCACAAACTTATAATACTCTATGTACCTACGAAGAGCTCTTTCGCAGCTTTTATGTGGGTTGGTTATCAAATCTGAGTTATTTGGCGTTTTCAGCGGTAAATCCGATTTACGATTACTGATTTACGATTTGCGATTGCTGATGATTCTCTGCTGAATATCACTGATTGTTAAGTTCCGACATTAGTACATTTTGTCAACTCATTTAATGCACAATTTTTAAGGACATTTAACGCTGTCAGTTTGTCAGTTTATTTTCAGTTCTGGGTGGAACAGTTGGCCGAGCAATCAGTCAAAGTTCTCACCGTAGATTTTGTATGAATCCATCTCAGCAAACATTATTGTCATATTTTCCAATCGCAATCGTCAATCACTTTACTCAGCAGGTAAATTTAGCAGTTGCCAAAGCACAACAAAAGTCTTCCACACTGCCTTATTTATATGATTTGGCAAGGATTATGTTTAGTTAAATGTTATTCCTAGGTTCTCAGCCTTGTCTTGGTGCTCTTTTTGCAACCTTAGAGTACACACAATAATCGGCCCTGTTCCGAATTCCGAATCGGTTTTCGTGTAAACGTTGCATTGTAGAGCTTAAACATAGAAATGTTGTAAGGAAGGCGACGAGCGTTTCAAAGGGTACTTGATCAGGTTTGAGAAAAATCGGAATTGCTTCAGCAGTTGAAACCGACAGCTCAATGCCAAGTGGATTCAATTCGACTAAAATAGACGACCTGATCTAGTAGGCACAGACATTTTCCGTACTTTTCATAGAAAAATGTGGGATTCTAAGTACAAAAACTAACGTTTACACGAAAACCGACTCGGAATTGGGAACAGGGCCGTATATAATACAATTCGATTTGTTATAAAAAACTCAAAATGGCCTACAGACTGCCTACAGAATAGTTTTACATATATTTTTAGAAGAATAATTAAACAAAATCCATTATACAGACAATTCGATGACCAATATCAATCAAATGTTGCAGAATAAACTTTCAAATTGACCATTTGGAGTCGGGCCTTCCTTAAAAACATTGTAACTCAAGAGATCTGTACGTTTTAACTAGTATTACGATGGAAACAATCACACATGGCTGCAACGCCTTTTAGTTTGGGGTTCTCCATCGATCCTGGCAATCCCGATTTACTAATTTATTAATGGGAAACTAAAGATCTCTTAAAGAAACGGTGGTAGGAAGTTCAGAAAAAGCCCGTCCCACACGAATTTGGACTTTGGGTTTGGAATGCAAATGCGACACCAGAATGGAAGCCAAGTGTAGTGCTTCAGGGTGGAAAGTCCTTTTCCGTTCTGAGTGGCTTTTGGCAGTACTGTATTCTGTCTCTGCACCTTGCAGACGAACTATGCCTGCTTGCAAATGGGTTAAGCGACCTGTCAAACGCGCTATTCGAGCTCAGCCAGACCGCCAAAACTAAATAAATATTTCAAGAATGAAGATTCAATTGGCTTTGGGAA
This sequence comes from Lordiphosa fenestrarum, assembly GCA_035044985.1. Classification (NCBI taxonomy): domain Eukaryota; kingdom Metazoa; phylum Arthropoda; class Insecta; order Diptera; family Drosophilidae; genus Lordiphosa; species Lordiphosa fenestrarum. The sequence continues at coordinate 132,072 of JAWNNO010000565.1, forward strand.
AAGGAACTAGTCAATCGCAAAAGCATTTGTGTTTTAAATATATATTACCTTACTAGGCCAAAAAGAGTCTTAAAATTGATAAATAATTATCAAAAGAAGGCGTCAAGGGTTCTTAACTATAGAACATACCGACCCTAAAAGGTTTATGAACCTTTCTAACCTAAAGTTGAAGTAAAACAAGAAAGAAAGTCGGTCAAGCCCGACTATAACATACTCTGTACCAAGAAATTTTGTCTTTTGATCATAACTCGAAAACCGTTCATCCGATCTTCTTCATTCCTTTGGCGGATCGATAAGTTATTCTAATAACTAAATATGTCCAGAAGGAACAAGCCATCTATCTTCAAAACTGTGGGAGATATGACGTTTTTTCTAAATTGCGGGGGCGGGAGGGGGCGTGGCCAAAATTGAAAATAAACTTGATCTGCCTGCAGACATAAGAAGCATATGTCCCATACACGTCAAACCTCTATCTCTTACCATCTCTGAGATCTGTGCGTTCATACGGACTGACAGACGGACAGACAGACGGACGGACGGACGGACGGACGGACAGACGGACAGACGGACATGGCTATATCGACTCGGCTGTTGATGCTGATCAAGAATATATATACTTTATGGGGTCGGAGATGCTTCCTTCTGGATGTTACATACTTTTGCACAAACTTATAATACTCTATGTACCTACGGTACAGAGTATAAAAATTCCTAGGTTTTTAGGAATGTGTTTACTGTATTTCTAGAGAGACCTGGTCCGTGGCGCAGCTGGTAGTGTGTGTGCCTGCTGTGTGCTATAGATTTTGGGTTCGATTCCGCCTAAAAACATCTAATAAATTAGTTTTTTCTTTACAAAAATTGCACACCTGGTCACCTTTACCCGCTATAGGCGCCAGCTGTAATACTTCACAGCTTTGCTACCGAAGCTACAAGTCTACGCGAGTACTTGTACTGGGCCTACTACACAAGCATTTGAAGCAAAGGTGAGCATGGTACACAGCATAAAACAATGCTTCGACGGGGAATTAAACCCACGACCTCGAGGTTCTAATAAAGTAGTTTTCCCACTGGGCTATCGAGATTGTTGCCAGCAGAAAGCCAGCGTGCAAAGTGCTTCTGGCCACATACTTTACCATAATTGGTTCGCAAACTCTCGCTAGCGCTTGATAGTCGAGTGCGCTAAGATGCAGACGTTTGGGTTTACAGTCTTATTCGAAAACCGTTCATCCGATCTTCTTCATTCCTTTGGCGGATCGATAAGTTATCCTAATAACTAAATATGTCCAGAAGGAACAAGCCATCTATCTTATCTTCAAAACTGTGGGAGATATGACGTTTTTTCTAAATTGCGGGGTCGGGAGGGGGCGTGGCCAAAATTGAAAATAAACTTGATCTGCCTGCAGACATAAGAAGCATATGTCCCATACATGTCAAACCTCTATCTCTTACCATCTCTGAGATCTGTGCGTTCATACGGACAGACAGACAGACAGACGGACAGACGGACAGACGGACGGACGGACAGACGGACAGACGGACATGGCTATATCGACTCGGCTGTTGATGCTGATCAAGAATATATATACTTTATGGGGTCGGAGATGCTTCCTTCTGGATGTTACATACTTTTGCACAAACTTATAATACTCTATGTACCTTCGGTACAGAGTATAATGATATGAAAATACAGCTTAGAAAAAGCCTTCTAATATATTTTGTAGTCTTTCGAAGTTGATTGGGCTTAAGCCATTCCGGGATCAACCTATTCACCTTATCCCATAGGGCTTGATGTTTCTTCCAGTAAAAAGTCTAGAAAGGCTAGTATTAGACAGACAGATAAATTTCTCATTATTCTAACAAAATGTGAGTTTATCTCAAGAGCTGCTTCACTTCAGAGAGTAATTTTTCTTCCACCGGAAGAGTTTACTTCAAGAGACAAAGAGCGATTCATACGAAACCTAAATGTAGCCCCATGTTTTATACACCGATAGCGGCGAGCCACATGAAAAAGAATTATCAGAATCAACCGGATAAAAACAGAGAAATTACTTATACCCAGCATAGCTTCGCTCAACTAAATCTTAGAATTAGTTTTAAAACATTACAACTTCGACCCAAAACAGCTTGCAAACTCTTTTACTCTCTATAAAACCGGTTAAAGTCAAATATGTCAGCCCTTTGTTGTTAAGAAATGTGAGATATTTAACAAAAATCTATAGCTCTGATGTCTTTAGTCCGAACGATTGTGCGAAATGTCAATAAAATCTGATCTTTTTTTATCAACAACAATTCTTTTATTCCCTCGACTTTTGCTTTGGTAACCTCAGCAGTTTCAGTGAAAGCAACAGCAAATAAACGAAATTTGAAGTGCAGCACAGCGTGTCAGAGCAGTCAATGCTTTGACAGTTTTCTCATTTGGTTCAACTCCGAAACCGAAATGTAAACAAAGATATTTACTTATAAGCCGTGACTGAAGAATCATTAAGTCGTGAACAACCGAATCCTTTGGCTACAGCAACAATCTTGATACACAACTGAAATGCCCTCTGGGAGGGTATAAAAAAGTGCGTAACGATGCCGGCAATAAACATTTTTAAAACGTTGACTCTGATGGAGACCGGGGCCGGGGCCATCAAAGTGCGGCAAACGACTTGACTTGACTGTGTCACACTCGAACGCAATAAAAACAACAACAAATTCCGTTTCGTTCCTTTTTTTTTTGGCTGCTGCTGCTCGATTTTTCTTATTAAGTTTTAATGCTGCATTAAATTTGCGCTCACCTGCGTGTCGTTGGTCACCAGCTCCAGCGTGTAGCCCGGCAGCAGCTGTTTGCGGTTGATGTGCTCCACCGCCATGGTGGCCGCTCCCAGCTCACTGAGTCCATCCGGCCGTGGTCCACGTTTCGTTGACAGCTCGAACAGGCCGAGCAGTACAATTTTGCCATGATTGCGCTGAATCTCCGCATGGGACATGCGGCGCTCGCTCTCGAATACCTGGTTAACCTTCAGATAGCGCTGCTCCGGCCAGCTGGTCAGATTGAACGCGTAGTGGGCGGGGGAGGTGGAGGAGTTGCCCATGCTGGGCAGGTTGCTGTGCGAGTTGAGCCGCTGTCGCCGCTTGACTTTCGTGCGTTTGGTTTTCCAATTTGAGTGCTGAGGGTCCCACAATGGACGGTTGTGCTGGGCCAGGGAGGTGGCACTAATTGAGGCAACGCCGACACCTGGCAGGGATTTAATTGCCTGCTGCTGCTGCTGCAGTCGTAGCTCTGCGGAGGACTCCATGCCGGCGGCAGCTGTCCAGGCCATGCTCAATACCAAGAGGGGACCCAGCCATGGCCGATGCCGCTGCTGGCAATATCTGGTCGTTTGGCTCTCGTGAATTATGCGCATCCCGTCGGCAATGGCCCCTGGCCCATTAATCACCAAGGCATTTGAATTGTCGGTCGGAGGTTGCAAATGGAAATATTTATCGCCTTTTTATGCACTTGTGCCGACAGGACACGCTTATCGCCGTTCACCGTTCGCCGTGCACCGCCGTTCCTCCCGCTCGGCTTGTTGTGTATTTGGCGTCAGTTTTATCGCCCTTTTATTGGCCTCACTTCTGGTCTCATTTCGTATCTCCGCTCACATAACAACACACTGCAAAGTATTTGGGGGGGGGGGGGGGGGGTCATAAAAATATGCATCAGCAACGGCTTGGAAAGGGAGCGATCGCCCGCCCCCGCTCCCCCGGGCATTTCAAAAGGATTAAGCCGTCTTCGATGAAATGGACCTCACCACTTGGCCATTTATTTTTATGGCAAACTGTTTGGCGCTTTCATTTCAAGGCTTTTTTGGGGGGGGGGGGGACTAGTTTTCTTTGTTATTTCGAGCATCACGCGCCACAGATTTCTGTGTATGCGCGCGTATGCATAATTGTTTCGAGATTACCCGGCAACCCCATCAACCCACCCACCTGCCAACCGCCTTATGGACATTTTCTTTTCGTTCTTTCACTCCTCGTGGTGCACACTTTTCGCCTTGCGCTTAAAATAACTTTTTGGCCCATTTTGTTGCCACGTTTTGTTTTATTTCAACGACCAGCCAGGCAGAGACATTACAGCGAAAAGGGTTTGCTTAGAAGGGAGCCGGAGCGACATAACTGTTTGACATTTGCTCTATGGGGTGAAATCGTAAAGGTAATCGCTTTGCTCTACCCCTGCCCGCCTGCCTTCGATTGGTCCACACTGGGGGGGGCTTACTTACAAAAGGGGGCGAAATGGTTTGAAGTTTAATCAATTTTAAGCTTTAATTGCCGCCCAGCGACCGGAATGGCTTGTCAAATATTACACATACGACACTGAAAACAGATGCACAGTTTTGCAATGACATTTGTTTTTGGGGAACATTTCAAATGGTTGTCACATTTCAAGGTGCTTACTTTTTTATAAAGGCCACATTGCGTATGAGTGTTATACAGGGTGCGCCATATAAGGCGTCGGTATGGCAACACTGAATAACTTTGACATTTACCAACCGATTGCTTTTGTTAGACACGTTTTGGAAACATCAATCTAGTACAATTTTGAGCATGGAACGCTTCACACCAAAACAACGTGCCGAAATAGTGACGCTGTTCATCGAAAATAATCGTTCAATTGTGCTAACCCATTTCACGCTTTCTGGTGGTGTTAATAAGCAAAATTGTCGCATATGGGGCACGGAAAATCCACACCGCATTCATGAAATACCTTTACACGTCCATGGACGCCTGGTATCAAAAAGAGGCGATATTGACTGGCCAACCAGATCTCCAGATTTGACCGCACCAGACTTCTTTTTGTGGGGCTACTTAAAAAGCAAGCGATCCACAGACCATTGAAGAGCTTAAGGCCAACATTCGTGCCGAAATCGCCACTTTATCGACTGAGACGCTCGAAAAAGTGATGGAAAGTGCCGCAAAAAGGGCACATTTTGACCACTTGATTGATGTTGTGTTCAAAAAGTAGTCGAAATAAATTGTACAGGACCAAATTAAAGGAACAAGATCAACATATAGCAATCGGTTGTTTGTTTTTATATTTATTCATTTTATACGGCGCACCCTGTATAGAAACTGAGAATTCCTTTGTTATAGTTTTGCTTACTGTTTTGTGTACTGTTTTACCTCACACTTTGACCTCACATACTTATGGCCTTTGTTGTTTGGCAATCGATTGTCTTCCTATGTATTGTTATTTGCTTAATCACAAAAGACTTGCAATTGTTTGGAAATTAATCTCCAAAATGAGTCTAAACTGATGATAAAAAACAGGTTTAAACCATTCTTAATACCTGGGATACCTTTTGCCCCCTGGGGAGTACATTTGATCATCATAAAACAAGAAAGAAAGTCGGTCAAGCCCGACTATAACATACTCTGTACCAAGAAAATTTGTCTTTTGATCATAACTCGAAAACCGTTCATCCGATCTTCTTCATTTCTTTAGCGGATCGATAAGTTATCCTAATAACTAAATATGTCCAGAAGGAACAAGCCATCTATCTTCAAAACTGTGGGAGATATGACGTTTTTTCTAAATTGCGGGGGCGGGAGGGGGCGTGGCCAAAATTGAAAATAAACTTGATCTGCCTGCAGACATAAGAAGCATATGTCCCATACATGTCAAACCTCTATCTCTTACCATCTCTGAGATCTGTGCGTTCATACGGACAGACAGACGGACATGGCTATATCGACTCGGCTGTTGATGCTGATCAAGAATATATATACTTTATGGGGTCGGAGATGCTTCCTTCTGGATGTTACATACTTTTGCACAAACTTATAATACTCTATGTACCTTCGGTACAGAGTATAAACATTCTTACTATTTCAATATACTGTCCCAAGTTCCAACCAAAAGTGAGACAAATTTGTTGTCTAATAGCCTATTCGCACTACAGTCCATCTCAGCGGAAAGTTTAAGAAGATGGTGAAAAAATGAAACTCGTGTTAATAATGCCACCATCCACCGTCAGTGCCTTCTTCTTCAAAGCATTCGTGTCAATCAAAATAAACAAATAATCTAAAATAATGGAAAATAATTCGTCTAATTTGGTGGCTTTGTTAGCTGCCGCTCAAGAGCAGCGGTTGATGTTAATTCAACTAATTGGCGAGCTGGAAAATGGTGGATATGGACATCGAAAATATGTTCTTGATGGTCCTGCTGAAGCTAAAAGAACTGCAATTGCGGTGTCCTTTTTGGCATGAAGCAAAAAGTGTTTAAAACAATAGCTAATTTTAATGCCATTCATAATGGCCCTTAATTATTGAATCCATAAATTTATTAATTGTCTAATGAATTTAAAAACAAAGTCGTATCAGTCACTTTTTGCTTAAGCAACAACAAATGACAGTTTTGGCAAGAGGCGTTTTGGGCACTCATTTCGTGCAAAATGTTTCGAGTCTGCTCGTGATGCTTCCTCTGCATTTCATTTCTCTCCCTAGCCAACCAAATCAGTTCCTGGTGGGTGCCAGTTTTCGTCCTAACATTAGTCCAGTGGATTTGAATCCCATTTTTGAAGTTTGTCATCACTTGCCGCTCTCACATTGTTTAAGTTTTCGTTGCGAATGTCAATTTTTTTAGTGGTGGACACAGAAATATCGCATTCACGATGAGTGAAACAGCATGAGATAGGAAGATCCCCAGCCGAGGGGGGAATATTTTGAGAAAATTTGGCAAGGCAAGGTCTTGACGGTAGACGGTAAACGGTAGATGTGGGCTAATGTAAATTGGCTATTACAAATCAATAAAACCGGTACAATTTGCTCTGATCAATTCATTTGGCTATCAGTTTGCTGTCACTTGCAACTCTGTGATTGTTTAAAATTGTTTAACAAGTCATCTTTTAGTTTGACTAAGATTCCGCAATGGCACTGGCAACACTAGCTTACTTTGGTATTTATACATAAACTTTACGTTTATTTAGAGAGTTTTAAAAGAACTAAAAGCTGTATTTTAACTTTTCTGATATCTCGCAAAAGTGTCACCAAGGAGATATCAGACAAATGTAATAGTCAATTTGAAACTAACCAGCAAACATTTTCTCGTGTTACCTATCTCCCTCGACAATGCGAGAGTTTGAAGATAGTTTGGCGATTTATACAAACAAAATACCTTAGGTATCGCTTTTTTATTATAAAAGGGATAAATTGGCGATATATCTTATCGCATTTTTTCCGTCTATTCGGTAAATTGGCGATATATCCCTCAAAAATCGCTTTGAGGGCAAGAATGCGATACTTTATGATTGGTCTCTCTATTTCATCAGCCCATCAGAGAACTGGCGAAACATCACTTATCATCATAAAGTGAGTTGGACGACTTCTTACAATATGGCCAAAGGAAAATACTTTGGCAACGCTTATTTACCTCAGGAGCAAAATCGTACTATTAAATGACAAAAATCGAAACAACTTTTATTTCGATAACTTATGTTCGGCGGAAGAATCGCATTCCGTCCTCTAGAAAGAATTGTCTTCTTATCTCCAGGAAGAATCGCATCTTATCCCTTAGAAGAAACTTTTTCCTATTCCCAGGATGAATCGCTTTCCTATCGCTCATAAGAGAATTTTTCCTATGTCCCAGAAGTATCGCTTTCTTATCTCCCAGAAGTGACACTTTCTTAAAGCAAAGAAGTTATCGCATAGTGTCACATTTCTTCCCGTAAAGGAAATGAGAATGCGATTATAATGCAATATCGCTAGAGTAAAGCGATACCTACTAGGCAAACCGTATTCTCATCTTCCGCGATAAAAAATGTTTGCTGGGTACGTTTATACACTCAAAATATATCATTATTAATGCCCTTTAAAGTATGCTACGATAAACGCAATAATGTTTTAGTCAAGTATTTATTATACCCTTGCAAAGGGTATTATAATTTTGCCCAGAAGTTTGCAACGCATAGAAATATTCATTTCCGACCCCATAAACTATATATATTCTTGATCAGGGTGACGAGCTGAGTCGATTGAGCTTTGTCCGTCCGTCTGTCCGTCTGTCTGTCTGTTTCTACGCGAACTAGTCTCTCAGTTTTAAAGCTATCGAGCTGAAATTTTGCACAGAGTCTTCTTTTTGCTGCACACTTCTAATATGTCGGAACCGACCGGATCGGATGACTACATCTCATAGCTCCCATAGGAACAATCGGTTGGTAAACTAGTTTTAGTATGAAAAACTTTTTTCTTTTCAATGGAAACGACTCCAAACTTTGTAATCGTAGGTTTTATATGTTTTTTTATAATACTACCAAGTTTGATGAAAATCGGACAACTATATGGTATAGCTGCCATACAAAAGATAGGTCTGAAAAACAGTCTTAGTTAGAAAAACTTTTTTGATTTTAATGGTAGCATCCTGTAATTTTGTATTTATTTGTTTCTCGTGCTTTTACACAATTCTACAAGTTTTTGTCCAAATCGGATGACTATATCATATAGCTCCCATACGAACGATCGTTCGGAAAATGGGAAAAAGAGCATTTTTTGAAAATATTTAAGCGAGCACTTGCAAGGGTATAAAAATTCGGCACAGACGAAGTTAGCTTGGCTTTCTCGTTTTATATATGTCTTAACTAAACATTTTCTTGTATTCTTACCCAACAATCTGGGTGAATATGCAGTGTCGATTGTGTATGATGTAGCCATAGCTGACTGGCAATGGCATTGTTCTAATAGATAATTACTTAAGGGAATAAAGTTTGCATACTTTGAAGGGCTTTAATCACAAATAATTTGGTGAGTATAAACGTATTATCAGTAAACATATCAGTAGAATAGTTTTGTTTTATTCTTGTTATTTTTGACTTGTAAAAAGTCAAAATTTTCCTCAATTCAATAACTCTACAGCTCAACTGTGGATAGTTAATAGCCTTACTGAGTTGTAATCTAAATTCGAATTGTTTTCTGTTAAGCGTCCTCTTTTCCGATTACATAGAACTCTCTATTGATGGGAATAGATATTTAAAGGCTGCTGCTACTTCTTGCTAGTTAATGGTCTGCTTAAAGACTGGTAAAGCTGCTTAATAAGCAAATTTCTACCTTTTTTTCGGTTCGTTTCATTTGAAAAGTTTTCAATTGTTTTGTCTGACTTTTATAGTAACGTAATATACTATATCTTAGCTTTAAATTAAACTATTCCTAATATTTTTGCGGTTTTCTAGGGCGAAGATATACAATTATGAAATCGTGTGCAAAGGATGGAATTCAATACGATAATAGAGATAATAGAGTACATTCAAAAGGTTATATCTTCGCTTAAAAAAATCTCAATACTATTTGCGAAAGTTTATTATAAAGCTAAGGAGTAATACTGAACGTATAATACCAAAGAGGGCCTAAAAGAACAGTGGCGTAGCCAATGAGGAGGTTTATAATCTGGCACCCCAAATTGGCTGAGATCTACTGCTGAAGGTGTTTTTAATGCTTTCGATCGGAGTGGTGATGGATTGACTAAATGTACCAAATCTTCTTGAAATGAGCACAGTTCAACTCAACTCAGCCATGGCACCTTAGAAATGCATCTACAACAAGAAAGAAAGTCGGTCAAGCCCGACTATAACATACTCTGTACCAAGAAAATTTTGTCTTTTGATCATAACTCGAAAACCGTTCATCCGATCTTCTTCATTCCTTTGGCGGATCGATAAGTTATCCTAATAACTAAATATGTCCAGAAGGAACAAGCCATCTATCTTCAAAACTGTGGGAGATATGACGTTTTTTCTAAATTGCGGGGGCGGGAGGAGGCGTGGCCAAAATTGAAAATAAACTTGATCTGCCTGCAGACATAAGAAGCATATGTTTCATACACGTCAAACCTCTATCTCTTACCATCTCTGAGATCTGTGCGTTCATACGGACAGACAGACACACAGACGGACAGACGGACGGACGGACAGACGGACATGGCTATATCGACTTGGCTGTTGATGCTGATCAAGAATATATATTCTTTATGGGGTCGGAGATGCTTCCTTCTGGATGTTACATACTTTTGCACAAACTTATAATACTCTATGTACCTTCGGTACAGAGTATAAAAATTTGTACGGTACCTGAAATGCGACAGGTATAAAAATACTCGTAACTTCGTCAATTTTGATCCAGTCGACTTGAAATTTTGACACAATATTCTTAGCATTTTAGGCATTCATTTAAAAAAATGCGAAAAAAAATGCGAAAAAAAAAATTTAAATAGCTTACCCCCCCTTAAATATCAACGCTTCCATAATTCAGTCACTTTCGAATCCTAAAAACACTCGTGCATTGACAAGAGCTATTAGAATGCTCAGTGTAATTAATTCTTAAAATACACCAAATGAGCATAACATTTTAGATAATTTTTAGTCAACACCGTGGCCATTAGATAAGAAACTACAAAGAAGGCAAAGAAGTAAAGGTGACCGAGTGTGTAAGTTTATAAAGGAACCAACTTTTTCATTAGAGGTCGCGAGGTGGGAGATGGAACCTCGTACACAGCAGTCACACACACTACACGCTGCACCACACCCGTCCGATTGTAAGTCCTCTCTTAACTTTTGCTGCCAGTTGTTTCAGTAAGTAAGTAACGAAATAGTTTTAGCTATACAACAGCGTTGCCACCTGATGCCAACAGTGTCAAGCGATAGTTTATCGATGCGAAATCATTTCAATAGCTTCAACTTTGTCGTACATAACAGATGTACTATATGTAGCTTCATTGAGTATTGAACTTTAAAAAATATATATAAATAAGATTTGGCCAAGCCAGATATAGACTTTGAATCCGTTTGCTACAACTGAAAGAACCCCAGCTAGCATGGGCTTCGCCCTACCTTAACTTTGATATTGTTATGGTAAACGTTAGGGGCGAGTCAACCCGCTGACTAAAATGTGAACAAAATGTGTGCTCAAAAGATGGAATCAAGGAATTGGAGCTGTCTTAAGTGAAATGTGGAAAATGCTCTAAATGCCAAATAAAACTATATTTATAACAAAACTAAACCCTGGCTAAAAAGAAAAGAGTTTGGTTACAAAGCATACTGGACTCGTCGACGTCTCTGGGCTAAGCGTTGACCTTTGTTGTAAGATTAAACTGTGCTGTAACCCTTCGACCCCTCCCCTCCACCCCTCTAAGCGGGGCACCTCTGCCACCCCAGTTCGTTGTTTTGTGTTGTGTTGTGCCTGTCAGTTAAGCTACTCTTGTGACTAACATTTCATATACATATTCAGGTTGCTCTGCTGGTCCTTTCTATTATTCTGCCATATTTCACAATTGTTGCCGTGGTATTTAAACCTGCACTTATTTATGACCATGTGTACGTGTGTGTGTGTTTGTTTGTGTTTGTGTGTGCCCGCTTTTAGTTGTTGTTTTCATGCTTGACATAAATTAAGCAAAATGCTGCCTGCATTTGTAATTGTGATTCCTTTTTTTTGTGTGTGCCTCTTGTAGTGTGTAAACTGTAAACTGTGCACTGGAGTGAAGTAGAGTTGGTTGGACGACGACGACGACGGAGAAGCAGCAGTTGCTCAGCATGCCAAGTGCACTTTCATTCAAAGCCATCAGAGATGTTGTTCTGAATGCCTGATGCGAATTTGCTATGCAGCCAATACAAGTGGTGGTGGTGGGCAGAAGGGGGCACTTGCACAGAGATTACCACAAACAAAGGAATTGCTTTCGATTTCTCACATCACTTCACTTCATTTTGTTAAATTTATCACCAGTTTCAACATTTCGCATAATTCATAAACTTATTACATTTATTCAATAATTGCCATCAACTTGGAGTCAGCCAGTATTACCCGCTACGAAACGCCCGCGACGAGCTCCAGACCGCAACTGTTCTGGTCCATTGAAAACGCACGGCTTTATGTGACGATTGAAAGATGCTGCAGGGATTCAATTTCAACCGGCAACTGCTCTCGCGACGCGACGCCACGACGCAGGCGTCGGAAAAAGGCGCCAAAAGATTCATTCATGAATTTTCCTGTTGCAGCAGCAGCAACAAGCGAAACGGAAAAGTTTTTTGGTTTGGCCAAATTGAAAAATGTGCAGGAACAAGTTGAACTTTAAATTATGCAAATTACGGGCCCAACATGGAACTAAATAATTTGCAACTGTTTTAATGAAAAATTCATTCGGTTTGGCAGATAGTGGGAGAGGTAGATGGGGAGCAAGTGAAGCCAGCTGTCTACCGTCAGCTGTCGAATTGCTTTGAATGCTGGGACAATGCACAAAACTGACAGCGACGAGGACACTCTTAATTGTGGCTGTGTGCTGCAATCTGCTGGACGAGGCCAGCTTTTTGCTTAAATTAAAGTTTTGCTTTATGGAAAATTGTATGTTATGATTGCTTTTGTGCTAGTTTATTCAAAATAAAGGTTAATTTGGTATATCCATTAGTGAAGCGAATTGAATTGCCACCGATTATCATTATTATCATTACTTAGGTTGAGTGTCATGTAAATGTGATGATGGAGCTGATTGAACAGTGGTCGAAAACTCATTTTAAAGTACTCTGTTTTAGCTCTAAGTTTCAGTGCTGATTTTGTCAGGCCTGATTTAGAGCTGAGCAGGAGAAATAACTGAATTCATGCCAGAATTGATACACTTTCGCTAAAGTTTTGACACCTTTTTCACTGTTTGATTACATAAAAAAGGGGTAAAATTTGGGACATCTCTGCTAGGAAACTAATAAAATGTGTGAAATATGCCAAATACAGTAAAATGTGTGTAATATTAAGCAATTGTGTAGTACCTATTAAAAAATAAACATTTATTTGGATTTGTTATACATCCACAATCGGAAACAAGAAAGAAAGTCGGTCAAGCCCGACTATAACATACTCTGTACCAAGAAAATTTGTCTTTTGATCATAACTCGAAAACCGTTCATCCGATCTTCTTTATTTCTTTGGCGGATCGATAAGTTATCCTAATAACTAAATATGTCCAGAAGGAACAAGCCATCTGTCTTCAAAACTGTGGGAGATATGACGTTTTTTCTAAATTGCGGGGGCGGAAAGGGGCGTGGCCAAAATTGAAAATAAACTTGATCTGCCTGCAGACATAAGAAGCATATGTCCCATACATGTCAAACCTCTATCTCTTACCATCTCTGAGATCTGTGCGTTCATACGGACAGACTGACAGACAGACGGACGGACGGACGGACGGACGGACAGACGGACAGACGGACATGGCTATATCGACTCGGCTGTTGATGCTGATCAAGAATATATATACTTTATAGGGTCGGAGATGATTCCTTCACGATGTTACATACTTTTGCACAAACTTATAATTACTCTGTGTACCTTCGGTACAGAGTATAAAAACTTAATCAAAACACCTTTCCCCGGTGGACTTACGATTCAGTTTCGCCCTCTTACTTCCAAAATGTAATTATACTAAAGTGTTCTGGAATGTTTCATGTTGTTAGCAACATTTCTGGCCCGATTTTGCCCGTTCTATGACTTTAAGGACAGACTTTAAGCTCAGCCTGAGACGTATGGCTCAACAATAATCGAGAAAAACAATATTTTTTGAAGGATTTTTAGGCTTCAAAACCATTAACAATATAAGACATGAAAAACTAATTTAAAAAAATGGAAGAAAGTCAACTTTGCTAACCCTTGCAGCACGTTTTGGACCTTACATTTCTATGGTAGCTATACTAAATAGTTGTTCGATTTCGACCAAACTAAGTAAAATCATGCGAAAGCTTAAAAAACGAACATGTAAGAAATTTGAAGTCGATTCCCTTTTGAAACAAAAAACTTTTTCTTAATAGAACTTATTTTCGACCGATTATTCGTACTGCAGCTATATGCTATAGTCATCCGATTTTGACAAAACTTTGTAGAATTGTCTGAAAGCATATCATATAAATAATTGCCAATTTTAAGCACATTTCCATTGAAAACAAAAAAGTTTTTTCTATGACAGCTATTCTATATAGTTGTCCGATTTCGACCAAACCAAGTGGAATCATGGCAAAGCACAGCAAACTAAGAAATACAAAGTTTGAAGGCGTTTTTTTTGAAAACACAAAAGTTTTTCTCACTAAAACTAGTTTTTCGACCGATCATTCCTATGACAGCTATATGCTATAGTCAACCGATTTTGACAAAACTTTGAAGAATTGTGTGAAAGCTTATAAAACAAATGTAATCCAATTTTAAAGAGGTTAACATTGAAAACAAAAAAGTTTTTCTTACTAAGACTATTTTTCTAACCTTACTTTCCTATGACAGGTATACTATATAGAGGTCGATTTCGACTAAACTTGGGGGAATCATGTAAAAGCATAGAAAACTAGCAAGTACGGAGTTTGGAGAAGATTGCTTTGACAACGACAAAGTTTTTCTCACTAAAACTAGTTTTCCGAAGAATCGTTACTATGACAGCTATAAGCTATAGTCAACTGAACCGGCTGGCTCCGACAAATGTTTGGCGTATTTGTACTCAAAGACTTGGTGCAAAGTTTGATGAAGATAGCTTTCAAAGTGTCAGAGAAGATAAAAACAGACAGACATGGCTGAATCAACTCAGCTGGTCATGCTGATCAAGAATATATATACTTTATGTGGTCGGAGATGGTTTCTTCTATGCGTTCACAGCATTGGGACAATTTTATAACACCCTCAATGTAAGGGTATAATAAAATAAATAAAATTATATTACGCATCCGCCATGTAGGACCACATGGACGGTGAGGTTGGCTTGGTTGGTTTGGTCTAGAACTTTTATCAATTGATATTCTGGTTGTCTGGTATCAAATTCACCCAGTTTTAACTCTATGGCTGCATTTGGCCTTCCAGCCCATTGTTAATTTGCTGCTCTTTTTCATACCCTGTAACAGAATCAGAGCTTAAATATTTATACTCTGTACCGAAGGTACATAGTGTATTATAAGTTTGTGCAAAAGTATGTAACATCCAGAAGGAAGCATCTCCGACCCCATAAAGTATATATATTCTTGATCAGCATCAACAGCCGAGTCGATATAGCCATGTCCGTCTGTCCGTCTGTCTGTCTGTCCGTATGAACGCACAGATCTCAGAGATGGTAAGAGATAGAGGTTTGACGTGTATGGGACATATGCTTCTTATGTCTGCAGGCAGATCAAGTTTATTTTCAATTTTGGCCACGCCCCCGCCATTTAGAAAAAACGTCATATCTCCCACAGTTTTGAAGATAGATGGCTTGTTCCTTCTGGACATATTTAGTTATTAGAATAACTTATCGATCCGCCAAGGGAATGAAGAAGATCGGATGAACGGTTTTTGAGTTATGATCAAAAGAGTACAGAGTATGTTATAGTCGGGCTTGACCGACTTTCTTTCTTGTTTCCTCTGTAGCTTTATGTATTCTAAAATCTGAACAGAATCTGACAAATAACACAGAAGCCTTGCACAAAAATCCAGAAACTAGAGCAGAGCTTCAAAACTCACTTTAGGTATGCTAAGTCGACGAACAAATCCAATCCAGACTTGTGAGTGTAAAATAGGCATAACTCAACCAATTGAATGAGGGTAGCGTATGTCAAATAGTTAATTAAAATTGTGTATATTTTTGCAATTTAATTCCATTTCCATTGAAAATTGTAATTAATTTAAAAGCAGCGCAAAATTTGATGAGCTCCCAAAATGCAATTTTCATACACAATTTGGCCCCTTCCATTTGTAAAACGAATTCAATTGCAGCCGGAGCAAACAAACACTTGCGATTATCGTCACTTGACTTGAGCTTCATGCAAATTTGATGCAGTCCCACCCCTGACGCCACCATCCCCCCCCCACCCAACCATTGTACAATGGTTATTTTGCTGCTCTCTGCTCTTTCACTTGTTTTTCACTCGCTGAAGTGCAAATAAAATGCAATTACACCACAGAACTCAGTTTCAAGTGTCAAAAAGTTGCACTGCACTTAAGAAGTTAGCCTTAGAGTAGGCTTTCGTTCTCGGCTTGCCATCCCCAATTTGCCATTCCATTTCAGAATTTTCAGATGAAAAGTTCAACAACAAATAAAGCGGATTACGTGCAAATGGGATTGTGAGATGCCCAACGAAAAAGGCATGGATATGTATTTATATCCAAAAAAATATGACTGCCAACATGACAGCCTCTTGGAAAATTTCTGTATAATTTATAGTCGAAACGGCGCGATATATATTGGGCCCGTGTTTGGTTTATGTTGGCAGCGGCTCGTACAAAACTAATTTGGCCCGGCCAGGAGTGCGATGAGATTTGAATTTTTGGTGAGGAATGGGAAGCGGGGCGGACCCCATAGGCCGTGTCGGCGGCCTCCATTTGCATTTTAGATGAGAGCAGCAGCAACAGCGGGTAACTTTTCACAATGCCACTTGAAGTTGTCGACGGTGTGTTTAGTGGTAAATGAAGGTATCAGGACTGAACCGGCAAGTTTGTGAAACTGGGTGGAAGCAAACTTAATACTAATTGAGATGTATTGGGTGAAAAGCTAATAGAAATAGTTTTAGGATATTAGTGAGTGAGAGAAAAGATTTGAAAACATTTCTTTTTATAGAAGAACCTCCAATTGGTTTTAAATTTAATCAGCGAACCAGCAAAAGCTTCTTTTTTTTTGCTTTAATTTCCTCTTAATTGGTAACCCGAAAGCGAAATTAATGACAGACACAGTCCATTGTAGCAATGGGTCTGCCGCACGTTGAATTCACGGGGATGCTGCACGGACAGACGGACTTGCCTATACTCGACTCAGCTCGTCAGGCTGATCAAGAATACATATACTTTATGTGGTCTGAGATGTGGATGCTGAAGAGCCGAGTCTGTCTGTTCGTATGAACGCACAGATCTCCTATGGGAGAAAAACTTCTTATATCTGCAGGCAGTTCAAGTTTATTTTCAATATTGGCCACGCCTACTACCGCCCCCGCAGTTTCGCAAAAACGTCATATCTCCCGCAGTTTTAAAGATAGATGGTTCGTACCTTCTAGACATGTTTAGTAATCAGTATAACTTGCCGATCTGCCAAAGAAATGATGAAGATCAGATGAACGGTTGTCAAGTTATGATCAAAAGACTGTACGCTGCTGCAGCTCAGTAGCAGCGCTGCTTTCAGCTGCTACTGCAGCTTCAAAATTTATGCTAAGCGTATAATTTCGTTGGTATAGAGTCTGTTATAGTCGGGCTTGACCGACTTTCTTGCTTGTTTACAGTTTTTGGCAGCTCAGCTGTTTCTCTGTCACTTGTTACTGTCAAACATGTTCAGTTTGGTCTATAATTTAAGCATAAATCAACTTACAAACGAACAAAGCTGGCAGACTATTGAATCTTATCATTAAATGTGTATGCTTATTAAGGTCAGTTTGTGCCATCTTGTGAGGCGGATTTTCTGTATAATGTGACTAAATTTCGGACCAAATTTGCATTATTGAACATTAAACCACCAATACGAATACGTATAGTGCTGAAAGAACAAAATATCGCAGCTGTATACGCCAGTGTTATTAATGACAGTGAATAATTGAGTCGGTGGCCTTCGCCAATACGTGGAAAATTTTACCAAAATGGAGGAGCTGGACTCGGCTGACATGTGGTTTCAACAAAACGGTGCCACATGCCACACTGCACGCGAATCAATGGCCCAATTGAAAGGCGAGTTAGGTGAACAGTTTATTTCACGTTTGGGGATCGTGCGATATAACGCCCATAGGCTACTTTGTGTAGGGCTATGTTAAGACTCAAGTTTATGCCGACAAACCGGAAATAATTGACGCACTGAAAGCCGACATATACAGCCATGCTCCCATTTTGATCACCAAATCGTAAAAGTTGTTGCTCCGACATTTGGAAATCGCAAAGTTTTGCCGTTTTTAAACCGGCGACATCTGAGTCCGTGAAATGAAAAGTAAATGCAAAATATAGGTTGATGCACAATCAGACAGCCCACGGAACTATTTTAATTCAGTTCTTTTACCTCTTAAGATTTGTCTTACGGACTCATCCACTCAATTAGCATTGAGGCAATATTTTATACAATTATTAAATAGAGATACACAAAATGGAGCGACATGGAAAACTGACCACAATAACAAACATTTGCGATTTGGCCATGGTTTATATCGATATACGACTATCGATAGCTTGACTAGTGGCGCTCATCAGCTGTTTTTGTTATGTGAAATGACACAAAACAAGTTGGGAATGGAACATTATCGATGACACAAACTGGCGAATTTCGGAGCGCTCTAAACTAAAATCGTACGAATTTGCTGAAATCGCAATTCGCAAAAATAAGTGAAAACCGGAGCATGGCAGATAGGCACCCATTTGAGGTGCAGCCGCTGTCAACATTTACATGAAATCAACTTTACACATGAAATTATATAGATCGTTCTATCGACCCAATTAAAGATTTCATACATTTTTCTGAATATTATGTAGTGTTTTTTCGTCAATCAATTTCGAAATTTGATAGAAAAAAACACCTTTTATAATAACTTTCCCACATTTCATAGTATTTCAGGTCCAGGCCAGAATATCAAGTAAACAGTATATTCAAAATGGACTTGTTTTGTGTCGATTCATTAATATTAACCAGAGGTGCCCTGAGCAAACCTAAGGCGGAGTAGACACCACTACAAACAGCTGTGTGTTTTTTCAAAATAAGTCAATAGTCACCCACAACCAAATTGGTATTTGCTTCAGCTAAGCCAACTTAGGCAAAGGAGTCGAAGACCACATAAAAAATACCCACAAGTCTATGCTCTAGCATCTGGCGCAGTGCGCATAGGCCCTGAGCACAACTGGTATAAGTCAAATGCTACATCTTGGTACATGAAGCTGTTTCTCGAAAAGCTTCACGTTTGTCTGCTTCTTATTTGGAGTATAGAATGGAAGGACTTTTTAAGTTTTCTCCTTTGAGATACAAAGATCTGCATGGTTTCGGTTTCGAAACGGTTCTTTCGGTATCAATAATAATGTTATGCGGATTTCATTGTTTGGTTCCGGTACGTAAAGGTAAACGGTTTAAGTTGGTTGGCGGTTCTCGTTTCTGTATTAATTCTTGACTTATACTTGCCTAGATATGTTTCCTCTTTAACATCGCCACATAAACAGAATATATTACCGTCCGTATGAACAAACAGATCTCAGAGTTGGCAAAAGATTAAGGTTATACCTTAAGGTTATACCTTTGCCAGGCCTCTTACAGTCTCCACGATTATGTAAAAACGGAATAACGCCCAGAATTTTATATATAGAAGGTTTATTCCTTCTCTGTCGAAGGATTTAGCAGCAGAATTTTCATTGAAATATTATCTACTCCAAAAGATAATGACTACATTACACAACTCTCGTGTTGCTTCGTGTTCTACTCATGCAGAGTGTACAAATATCGTTCAGTTTTTAAGGTTTTGTTTTGTGTTGTCAAAAGTTTGGGTGATGTCTTGTTTGCCTCATGTCTCCATTCGTTTTGTTTGTGGACACTTGGCCAATTGGCAGCTCACAGCTGGTTGGCTGACAGTCTTTTTTTGTTGTTTCCCCTGGACGAAAACAATTTACACGTTTGTCGCCCAGTCGCACGTGGCGTATGCGTAATTCAGTGATGCATACTTTGCGTAGCAAATTTGCACTTTTGTGACTTCAACTGAACAGCACTTAAAATCACAAATTCAATTATCTCCCACCAACCGGCACACACGCACCCCTAGGGCATGGGTTGCACGCAGTTTTCACACCTGCGCCGCCTTTTCAAGGTTGAGTTGTGTGTTAGTTTTTGCCCAACAAAAGGGGCCGCTTTAGTGTACCTCCGTTTGCTGCTGTTCTGCTGGTCGGGGTTGGGTTAACCTTGTCAAGTAATCCAAATCTGCTCTCGCTTGGCCAACAATTTAATTATAATTTTCTTTTTTTTATTTTGTCTTGCTTGGGGTGGTGGTGGGGGGGGGGCGGTTTAAGCGAAAAATTCATTATCGCTGGCAAATTAGCTTGAAAACAATTAACACCTGTTTGCCAGGTGCTTTTGGCACAGGCCCACTTCAAAAAACTAACAAAGCCCACACCATTACCCAACAGGCAGCGACTCGCAGTGGTTCTAAATGAAAAAAGTTGCACAAAAAACTTTTCAAATTACAACGGAAATCCGTGAAAATCCTTTTAACAAAGCAAAACAGGCAACGGAACCTACAGATGATGGGATGGTGGTGGTGTGGGGGAAGCAGCAGGGTGAGTTGATGATGCTGCTGATTATGATGGCGGTTTAAACACACACACCAACACAGAGACATTGACAGCTGACTCGGGCACAAGAAACAAGACCAGGCGGCAACACGTGCTTCATGTTCATGTCGCGGTCTGCGAACCGTGACTACGATGGAAGCCCGAAAATTGATTTAGTCCTCATGCTGAGTGAAAGCAGAGCATACACAAAGATGAGAACGGAACACATGGAAGTTTGGCAGAATCCCCAAAAAAACGCTTAACACACAAAAGTGGCAGCGGAAAAAAACTGGATGAAATTAAACTAGAATTTAAGACAAAGACAAAATCAAACAACTGTGCTCAAATTAAGTTCAAACAGACAAAAACAAATGCTAAAAGCTAATATAGTCAATCTTTCATTTCGATTTTAAAGAAACAGGAACCCAAAGAAACCCTAGAGACTAGACAAAGACTAAGGAGACTTAACTGATATTCTGGCATCTCACAATTCTACATATTTTAGAAAAATTATAAAAAATACAAGTAAAAAGTCGCTCCAGCTCGACTATACTATACTCTGTACCTGTACCTTTGCTTTATGAGGTCGGAGTTGATTCTTACGGGCACAAACTTAACTTACTTATACTCTGTGTACCTTTGGTGTAAACATTTGCACAATTTGTAAGAGCCGTTACACACTCTAGCTCTGACCTGATCAATTTTTCTTTATGCAATAGTAAAAGCTTTAAAGATCTTCAGTTCAGTCATGTTGTTTGCTCAACGTGAACATCTTTCATCGACATCCGTTCAAAGCCAACCAGATTTCATTCAAATGAATGAAATCATACCTTATGTTGACCTAACATAACATCCACGATCTCCCGAGATTACCAATCTCTGAAATAAATTGTTGAAATTTAGAAAAGTGTTTCGGTTCGGGTTTAGATTCCAGGAGTCAAAGTTCGCTTTGTAAAAACCCAGACAAGTTCGTTTAATGTTTCATAACGTACTAAACGAAGGACACAAAGAAAAAAACAAGGACAAATAACATTTGTGTCATATTATAGCATCAAAAGTTTTTGGCTTTAGTTGTTTGCAAATCATTGAAAAGTTGAAATCTTATAAATAAATGACTCGAAACTTTGTGTATCCTACCTTGAAGTTATTTGAGGATACTGATTGTACTTTGCCGTTTGCGCACTGTGCCAACGACACAAGCCATCAAAGTCATAAAAACTTGAATTCGTCGAAATCCACTGCGCAAGCAGAAAATCATATTTCGTGAGATGCATATCAGCAAGGACTGCGTGCGGCTTATCATGAAACTTCACTTGGAACACAGTGCATACAAGACCCAAACCGGCCATTTGCTCACAAGACAAGACAAATTCGAAAGCATTGCGTCGCTAGTGCGCAAACCATGACCACAGATGATAGAAAAATGCACACCATAGAGGAAAAGTTCAACAAACTGAACAATTGAGTGATGCTGTGCGATCAACTCATTCCGAAACTTTAGAGAGCTCAACATTCTGCTTATGGAATACTTTGGTGGGGGGAGTCGATTATGATGTTGTCATCAAGCTCCATTTTTGTGTGAAAGACTTCGGCGAAAATGTATGAATCCAACGTATTGGAAAAGATAGTGAAACCTCTCAACAACCCATTATTTGCAAGCAAGCCGTGGTCCTGCAACTAGACTCCGCTCCAGCTCACAAGGCAAAAACCCCACTCAAACATGGCTAAAAAACCATGAACCGAATTTCATTTCTACGCCAGATTAAACTGCTGATAGCCCAGACCTAAATTCATTGGACTACATTGGCTTGCTCTACTCGACATCAAAATTTTGAAACTTTGAACCGCGTCCATGTCCGAGCAGTGCTCAAATTCCCAATAAATGGAGGAAGTTTCAAACAAGATGTTCTACGACTTGTAGCTATTGAGTGACAGAGTTCATTCAATCATTTGAATTTTATGACCAAAGAACCGTGTACCAAAATAAATGCTAGTAATACGTATATTTTTGCTATTTAATGACTTGTCAGTCACGGAAATCGGCTTGAAACATTCTTAAGAGATCTTGACTATATTCTTAGCCATAGGTCATCTATGGTATTGTCTTACTTAATCTTGGTTGTGTAGTTATGTGAGTCGATTGTGGTATTGAAAAGCTGATTCTTAAGTATTTTTAGGCTTTAGCAAATTAACTGCGAACTGGATCTTTGCTTTTTTTGTAATCGGCTTTATATGTTCCCCTTGATTGGGAGCAAAGTGTGTGTTGAATTATTACTATTTTGTATAATTTAGAGTATTTCTTTTTTGCGATCATTCTCATTTGAATGGCTTGATACATTCTATTTGCATTACCATAACCATTTTTATACCCGTTACTCGTAGAGTAAAAAGGGTATACTAAAGTCGTGCAAATGTATGTAACAGGCAGAAGGAAGCATCTCCGATATCATAAAGTATATATATTCTTCATCAGCATCAACAGCCGAGTCGATATAGCCATGTCCGTCCGTCCGTCCGTCCGTCCGTCTGTATGAACACCTAGATCTCAGAGACTAGAAGAGCTAGAGCAACCAAATTTTATACGTAAGCTAGTATTAGGCTAGTCTGTAGGCAGATCAAGTTTGTTTCAAATTTTGGCCACGCCCCCTCCCGCCCCCGCAATAAAAAATATTGAATAACTCCCACAATTTTTAAGATATCGAGCTCAGATTTTGCAGTGTAGTCTATGTGGCCAATATCTACAATCTCACAAATGTTCAAAAGGATCGGATCATAAATGGCCGAGTTAAAAAAATGTTGCATACTTATCCGAGCTGAGCTGAGTAACGGGTATTTCGAAGTCGGGCAGGGCCGACTTTAACTTACGTTCTCGTTTTTTCTATTTCTCGTGTTAAAAAGTTTCTTAAGTATTTAGCGCTATTTAGTACCAGGGCTGCAAACCCATACATTGTTTTGGATCTCCGGAACGCTGGTTCGAACCAAAATTTACCAATGGTTAGGGTTCAAAAATTTCAGGTTCGCGGTTTTTGGGAGAAGGTTTTGGTTCGAACCTTGGTTCAGTCCATGCTGGACTCTCAAAATTAATATAAGACAAAGCAAAAAATGTATTTATATACAAAACATTGCTAAAACTTAGAAGTTAAAGATCAAAAGCCACCCAAATCGTATAGAAATCGGTTTGTTTTTGGGTCGAAAACGATTTGTGGAACACATTGATATATTGGATATTATAAATATAATTAACTTTGAGGTAAAATACCATTTCGTAGTTTTTGTAGAAAAATGTTTCACATGTGAATCATTGACAAGCAAGAAATCACATGCTGCTAGAGATGGGGATATTGTAAGTAGTTCAGAACTAGCTTAGTTTTAGCTTAGTTTTGCTTTAGTTGTTTTTAAATTCACTTTGCTGCCCATTTTAAGACTGAGTTGCTCAATACCCACCAGATAACAGATGGAATCGCTAAACAGAAGGTAACATTTTCTGATGTCCCCCATTTTTGTTGAACCGAGCCGATATTATAGGTTCGGAACAGGTTCGGGTTCAGCTTTTAATTTTAAAGAGGTTCGGTTCAAGGTTCGGTTCACAGTAAAATAAAATTTGGAATTCCGGGTTCGCACCGGTTCGGTTCAAAACCGGTTTGCAGCCCTGTTTAGTACCATGGAGATATTTTAAGTGTGAGATTCGCATGATGCTACAACTCTTTTGTTATTAGTATTTTGATTCCTTTTTTCCTTTATTTTCGCTCTTTAATGAGTCGTGAGTCACGGCAAATAGGTTTGATATAAATCACCTACCACAAAGTAAGGAACTAAAATATATTTTAGATCCTAGACAAATATATAAAAGGTTCCAATCAATGATCAATGAGCTGTTCGGTATTAGAATCTGCTTGGCTAGATGCTAGAGTGACACCTTAAGGCAAAGCACACAACAGTTGAATCGTTTTTGGAAATGGAAAAATGTTGGGCTACTGTTAACCAGTTCGGTGGTCTTCAAGGTTATTCTTGGTACCAACGCGAAGGGTCTTTAACAAAGATTAATTTTCGGTTTTCTCAACCTTTTCACTTATTCAATGCCATGCACTATGGGTTTTTATGTTGTTTCCTTTACGAATCACTTGCACCACCTCTAAGCCGTCCCACAGTTTATCCTCAACTCCCACACACACACAGACACAGTAGCATATTCACGCACTTTCAAACTTTATTTATTGGCTGTCGTTTTTTGGTTGTGGCTCAGTTGGCAGCGGCGGCAAAAGGCATTCGGTATGAAGCTTTTAACTTTTTAATGAAAATATTCAATTTTTCAGGTGTTGTTGCAAATATTTAAGGTATTTGCAAAACTTTTGCTTGTTTACTGTCTCGCTCCCAGAACTCCCCTCCCCTCCCCGACCCCCAACACTCACTTTTGTTTGCCGGGAAAACTTTTAAGTGTTTTAATATTAATTAAGAATGGTAGGAAAATCGGATAATTGCACGTTGGGGCCGCTTTTCATCAGCTAATTGAATTCCATTTTCGGTTATTTTTATAAAAGTCCCACAAAAATCCAATTACTCGGCGAGTGCCTCCAAATCAAAGTTGGAAGTTCATTTGATTACGAATCGGCAGTTTTAACTCGATTTGTGTGGAATTGATTGACGTTTTGTGTGGTTAGACGCACTTTTCGAGCTACTAACGAATCTGGACGAGCGAATGCCATAAACTGTGCTCGGTGGATGAGGCCAGGCCTTCTTTTATACCCCAGCATCCTTTGGCCCAGCGTTTCAATCTGGATTCAATTTGGTGAGAGCAACTTTCGGCCATTTGCCGGTGGTAAACAAAGGACAGCTGATGGATGCAGGGCCAGCACCCTGTGCCTGAAAGCTTCCCCGGGCCAGCCAAGACCTAAACCTTGGCTAATGTATGCCATAATTATGCCAGACCCTGGCCGGCCCAAGGCGCATGATCCTAGAGAGCCGTGCGGGCGAGATGGCTGCCCACAAGTGCAAGCGGGATGGACCGTAAACAAACGAAGCAACAATGCGCCATTCGGCACTCGACATGCTCCGTCTCAGCGTTAGACAGAGATGGGTCGTAAACAAAGACAGCTGTCTTTGGTGTCATTGTACTGCTCGATGGCTAGCTGGTTGCTCTCATTGAGGAAAGTCGACGGCGACGCAACGTGCGCTGAGTGGGTCAGGTGCAGGCGTCCCCCAAAGATTGCCTGCGCCAGCTGCGCGTGACCCGCTAAGAGTGCAATTTTTAGACACTGATGATAATGACGATGACCCCTAATTGGCTTCGACTGCGACTCGCCTTATGTAAGCCAACCTTTCCATCACGCAACTCTCAGTTATAATTGGCCACGGGGAGGCACCGTCATGTATTCAGGAAGAGATTGCGGTGGCCAATTTATATTTATACCACATTCTGTGAATTGCCTAGCCGCTTACCTGTGCTCCGCTCTAATTAAAATGACAAATTGCGAAACATATAGAAGCGGTACATCTTTTGTCTGTCTGTGCGGGGGGGCCGACTCCGGCGCGGCGTATGCGTAATATTTTTATTTTCTCTACAATGTTTCGTCGCAATTTTCCAATTTGGCCGTTTTGTAGGCAAATGAGATAAATCTATCTGCATAAATTGCAAATAATAAAAATAAAGTGTGCGTCGCCTTAAATTAACGCTGCTCATTTGGTTGGTTATCACCCGAAGGGGTAGTTCTTGTGGGGTGGAATGGACTTGATGTCCATTATTACTGGTTTCCTTGGAACCAACTAAGCTTGTGTTTCGGTCTAAGTGAAGGGGTTGTGCAATCTATTGAAAGCAAAGCAACTTTTGGGAGTTGCAAGTGCAAAATGTTATGGTTTTTATAGAACTTACCACAAATATTTATGGATCTTCGCCAACGACGTTTAGGAGAGTGCCAGAGGTAAGTTGTCAAACGATTGGTAGAGCTGCCGAAACGTCAGAGCAGGCGTGCAATCGACGGCAGCCTTTTTTTGATGACACTGTATACCTGCGTGCTTCGAAAACTCCGGAACAATCGCCTGAGCCGTTTGAAAGCAAGGTAAGGCAAGCAGGCGAGCAATCGACGCCAGCGACTTGCTAAACTCATCGCATTCCGGAGCGCTGCAGTGTTGGCAGAACTTCGGTGGCAAGCTGCTGCTGAAAGGACGACAACTGGAGACACGCACTGTCCTTAAAAACACAAAATTTGCAAACAATATATTTAAGTATTGATTACCATTAAGAGGGTGAAATAGTCAGGTCCATTTGGAATGGATATGTCTTAAATATCCTTTTAATCATCCAGCGGAGCTCCAAAATCATCCTAATGATCATCAGTTTTCATATCCTTTGGATGATTTTAAGCTCCGTTGGATGATTAAAAGGATATTCTAGACATATCCCGTCCAAATGGATACCGGAAATCAACCAATCGATATTTTTCAATATCCTTTTTTTTTCTCTGTGTAGTGGAAATCAAACAGTTCGGATAATATCTAAATTTGCAATATTCTCAAACAAGTTTTGATTATGAAATATATATAGAAATGTTAACCTCGGCTCTTTCTAACTAAGATTACTTTTTGGACCTTGGTTTTCTATGGCAGCTATACTATATAGATGTCCGATTTTGACCAAACTTGGTGAACTCATGCAAAAGTCTAACAAACGAACATGTAAGAAATTTGAAGTCAATTCCCTTTTAAACAAAAAACTTTTTCTCACTAGAACTTCTTTTTCAATCGATCATTCGTAATGCAGCTATATGCTATAGTCAACCGATTTGTAGAAAACTTTGTAGAATTGTGTGAAAGCATATCAAATAAATACATTCCAATTTTAAGTACATTTCCATTGAAAACAAACAAGTTTTTCTCACTAAGACGACTTTTCAGACTCTACTTTTCCATGACAGCTATACTATATAGATGTTCGATGTGGAATCATGGGAGAGCATATCAAACTAAGAAATACAAAGTTTGAAGGCGTTTCCATTGAAAACAAAAAAGTTTTTCTTACTAAGACTATTTTTCTAAACTTACTTTTGTATGACAGCTATACTATATAGATGTCCGATTTCTACCAAACTTATTGGAAGCATGGAAAAGCATAGCAAAGTAAGAAATACAAAGTTTGAAGGCGTTTCCATTGAAAACAAAAAAGTTTTTCTCACTAAAACTAATTTATTGACTGATCATTCGTATGGCAGCTATAACCTATAGTCAACCGATTTGGACAAAACTTTGTAGAATTGTGTGAAAGCTTCTAAAATAAATATATGCCAGTTTTAAAGAGGTTAACATTGAAAATAAAAAAGTTTTTCTTACTAAGACTATTTTTCTAAACTTACTTTTGTATGGCAGCTATACTATATAGATGACCGATTTTGACCAAACTTAATGGAAGCATGGAAAAGCATAGCAAACTAAGAAATACAAAGTTTGAAGGCGTTTCCATTGAAAACAAAAAAGTTTTTCTCACTAAAACTAATTTCTTGACTGATCATTCGTATGGCAGCTATAACCTATAGTCAACCGATTTGGACAAAACTTTGTAGAATTGTGTGAAAGCTTCTAAAATAAATATATGCCAGTTTTAAAGAGGTTTACATTGAAAACAAAAAAGTTTTTCTCACTAGAAGTAGTTTTTCGACCGATCGTTCCTATGGCAGCTGTATGTTATAGTCATCCGATCCGGCCGGTTCCAACAAATCTGCAGCGTATTTGTACCAATAGACTTGGTGCAAACTTTGGTCGCGATAGCTTTAAAACTGAGGGAGGAGATAGCATAGAAACAGACGGACATGGCTAAATCAACCCAGCTCATCATGCTGATCAAGAATATATATACTTTATGTGGTCGGAAATGGTTTCTTCTATGCGTTACATACATCTGGACAATTTCAATATACCCTCTGCAAGGGTATAAAAAGTGGGAGTGAAATCAATCTTTTCTTTTCACTCCCACATTTTTTGGAGTGTAAGGGTTTTCCGCTAAACCGGCGCTTTCTTTACACTGCAATTCAAAGAATTGGAATCCACAATATGCTTGCCCCTAGGGTATCACCCCGGGCGACTCTCTAACCCACTGGCTGACTATTTTGGTACTTGGCTGCCTGTTTAAGGTAATTTTCTTGGTGAAAAATTTAAAGTGTGTCAAAGTTTATTAAACAATTGTCGCGTCTGTGTATTGTTTTGTTTTTATTTATTTTTTTCGGGTATCATCGGAGAGGCCCAGCCAGTTGGGAATGGGCTTTCGCTTGACGCGGTTGTTTGGCGTCATTAGCGCCCTCTCGCCCTCTCTCGCTCTCCCGCGTGCTCAACCCTTGCGACAAAGTGAAAACGAAATGAAAACAAAGCCAAAGAAATGTTGCTTGCTGCTGCTGCTTAAATTAAATTGATTGCTCATTTTTCGTTCAATTGGCGAGTGCAGAGGACGTTGGTCAGAGGCCCAGGCGCATCTTTAGCTGATTCAGTCAAAACGATCGCGTTGTGCCACGTTGAGAGTTCCGCCAGCCAGCCAGCCATCCTGTGGTTACAAGCGGGCAGTTTTCCAAACGTTTTCGAGTCGAGTGGTTGCGTCGTTGCGCCGACGCTCGCGCCCGGCGACGTAAGCGGTTGATTGTTGTTGATTTCTGAGGTAGGGAGCAAGCGTAAGCCTGGTGGCAATTTGTGGGGTTTCCCCCCCGGTAAACAAACCTTGAAATCTAAATTCTGCCTCTTTGTACACCGTTGTCAGGGTACAGGGTCCCGGTTATTACAACGGCTACAGCAGTGCAACGCATTTTGAAATTGTTAATGCAACAGCAATTGAATTTGCTGCGGAAATTGTACCAATTGACTGCCCTGGCGAAACGTTAACGAGCCACACACAACCGAAAGTACTTAAAGTGTCAAGTGAGTGATAAGCCAGCCAACCAGCACAATCCTGGGTAATTTGTGGTTAATCGTCAAAGGTGAGTCAAAACATGAAAAAGAACAGCAACTGACGACGTCAGCAAAGGCCAAGGAGCGCTAAATATAGTTATTATAATCACATTTGAGAGCAAGAGAGAGAGAGACGCAGTCGGAGACGGAGACGAAGACAGAGTGGAAGGAATGGCGGACCAATTATAACAACAGGAACTTATCGTGTTAGTTGACTATTTATAAAAGTCAATAACAGCCAATAGAATGAGCTAACTAATGCTGCAATCCACCAGACTACGCGGCCCGGCAATGTCAAGTTCAAGTGCAAAACTGACAGACAATCATCTTGTGCGGCGCAAGATCGGCACAAAAGATATTTGGCACACAAATAAGTCAAGCAACCAAATTCAACCGGATCGCTGCAGGTTGAGGTTTTGCCCTATTGATTTGGCCTCTTGCCCGAAATGGTACAACCCCTCCCCAACCCCTACACACACACCACACACACACACAGATGATTTATGAATGACAGCTAACCAGGAGCGACAGCAAACAAATCGATGGCAGCATTCACTTCAAGTGAACTCAAGGACACACCATAAGCAATTTGCCAACTCATTTAAATCGATTAGCATGACCATTAAAACGTATTACTGGAAACTTAATGGCAGAGCAAAACGCACCCAAGGGCGTAGTCTGTTTTGATATCTAAAGGGGATCATTTGGTAGGTAAAAATGATCAGTTTCAGTCGATTCTGTCACAGATCTCTGAGATCATTAAAGGATCATTTTACAAAACCCTTTAATGAGAAGCAATGAAATATTTCGAAGTTCACTTTGATATTAGAAAGCTAAGGAGCAATCCTAGGTTCTTTCAATGATCTACACAATGTTAGTATAATATAATGAAATATAATACTGCATTTTTTTACAATTGATCAGAGAAAACAAGTTTTAAGGTGGAAAATAGAGGAAAGCTAACTTCAGCCTAAGTTGGTATACTCTTGCAGCACGTTTTTATACCCGTTACTCGTAGAGTAAAAAGGGTATACTAAAGTCGTGCAAATGTATGTAACAGGGAGAAGGAAGCATCTCCGATATCATAAAGTATATATATTCTTCATCAGCATCAACAGCCGAGTCGATATAGCCATGTCCGTCTGACCGTCCGTCCGTCCGTCCGTCCGTCCGTCCGTCTGTATGAACACCTAGATCTCAGAGACTAGAAGAGCTAGAGCAACCAAATTTTATACGTAAGCTAGTATTGTCTGTAGGCAGATCAAGTTTGTTTCAAATTTTGGCCACGCCCCCTCCCGCCCCCGCAATAAAAAATATTGAATAACTTTTGCAGTGTATAGTCTATGTGGCCAATATCTACAATCTCACAAATTTTCAAAAGGATCGGATAATAAATGGCCGAGTTAAAAAAATGTTGCATACTTATCCGAGCTGAGCTGAGTAACGGGTATTTCGAAGTCGGGCAGGGCCGACTTTAACTTACGCTCTCGTTCTAACTAATTTGAAGGTCATTTTCAATTGAAAACAAACAAGTTTTTCTCACTGTGACTTCTTTTCTGACTCTACTTTTGTATGACAGCTATACTATATAGATATCCGATTTCGACCATACTTAGAGGCATCATGTGAAAGCATGGCAAACTAAGAAATACAAAGTTTGGAGGCGTTTTCTTTGAAAACAAAAAAGTTTTTCTCACTAAAACTAGTTTCTCGACCGATCATTCCTATGGCAGCTATAACCTTTAATCATCCGATTTTGACACAACTTTGAAGAATTGTGTGAAAGCTTATGAAATAAATATATGCCAGTTCCAAAGAGATATGCATCGAAAACAAAAAAGTTTTTCCTACTAAGTCCATTTTTCTAACCTTACTTTTCTATGGCAGCTATACTATATAGATGTCCGATTTCGACAAAATTTGGCAGAATCATGGAGAAGCATAGAACACTAGTAAATACAGAGTTGGGAGACGTTTGCATTAAAAACAAAAAAGGTTTTTCTCACTAGAACTAGTTTTTCGACCGATCGTTCCTATGGCAGCTATATGTTATAGTCATCCGATGAGGCCGCTTCTGACAAATGTGCAGCGTATTTGTACCAGAAGACTTCGTGCAAAGTTTGGTGGCAGACGGACAAGGCTAAATCAACTCAGCTCGTCTTGCTGACCCAAGAATATATATACTTTATGTGGTCGGAAATGCTTCCTTCTATGCTTTACAAACATCCGAACAATTTCAATATACCCTCTGCAAGGGTATAATAAAGCTTCACTTTACTTAACCCGATCACAACAACGAGGATAGATTTCAGAATCTCTATAAGTTCATCGAAACCGAAACGAATGTTAAGGCTCGCAACAGGTTCGGGTGGTCGTTCATATTTCTTGCTAGTGGTTCGGCCTAAGGTTTGGTTTATAACCGTTTTGCAGCCCCAATTTAGGGACATGTTTTATGAAACTTGAGCTGCCTGTAACGCCCTAAATGCATTTTTAAAATCAAAAGTACAAGAGTAGAAAACAAATTCTTGATATTAATTTGTAAGGCATATCATTCTGGATGTCAAAATGGATGTACGGCATAAAGAGATTAGTTCAAAAACATATCGGTACTAGTTTCAGGTCAAAATGAATTAGTTATAGAATTATTAGTTTCTTTCTTTCTGTATTTAAGCATCAAAGTTCTTAAATAGATCTAGAACATGCTTATGCTAAGGTCTAAGCGTTCATTAAAAAATCCAGATTCGTGCCTAACATTTCAAATCCTTCTTGATATCAATAATAAAGGGAATCTAATTTCTTACTAAAATCAAGCATATTCCAACTTGTTAAAGAATTAAACGTTAAATAATCTTCATTTCAATTCGAAGTTTCTAGATTTTTTGCTCTATTTAGGTTTTTTTTTATGTTTGATTGCTTTTAAGGAATTGTTTTTAGGCCCGTAAACTAAAATCTAGCTCCCAGAATCTGTAACCTCGAGAGATGGTAAGCTGTGTTCAGTTCAGAACTTAAAGTATACATTGTTGTTTCGGGAAAATTCCACCGTATATAAATCATTGTATCCAAATTTATCCAAAATTATCGATTTATTTGATAACCTGGAATGGTACGCAAAGTTAACAAATTGGTCATATGAGCCAAGGACGCATAGGTCTAACGAATTGCTTTTCTCTGAGAATGAAATGAGACTGAAAAGGCTGGTGTTTACTAAATTCATGACATCTTTTACATGAGTTCTTAGCCGTGCAACAACCAAAGACATGTCCTACCACGCCAGGACATTAGCTGATTTCAGGCATGATTTCAGTACTGAAGGAAGTACTAAAACATGCCTGACTTCAGGCATGAAATTTACCTATTCCTACTGCTCAGCTTCAGCAATCCCCGATAGCTGCTTGGCCAGTGTTGCTGAAAATAAGACACAGCGGCGACAAATAGATGGACCGAACTAACCAAATATCTTGAAAATGTGAAGAAGACTTAAAAGATGACATCAGTATACAGGTAGATAGGAAGTGTAGATTGAAACAGGGCTGCAAACCCAAAAAATTTCGTGGATCTCCGGCTCGCGGGTTCGAACCAAAATTTACCAATGGTTTAGGTTCAGAATTTTGAGGTTCAAGGTTTTTGGGCCAAGGTTTTGGTTCGAACCTTGGTTCAGCCAAGCTTTATACAGATTTATATAGTAATCGACCTTAAACCGACATAAACTGTTAGGGAATTGTCTCGATTTTGGGTTGGGATGGGATTTCACAATACTTTATATAAATAGAAACACTTTCATACAGCTCATGACCATCAAAGCAATGATAGTGTGTTTCTACTTATATAATGTTTTGTGACGAAATAAAAACTTCGAAGTTCTGGATACAGCCCTTAAAGTAAAATACAATTTCCACATATGAAAAGTGTTTCCACAGTAATGTGGATAATTCTATCAGGATAACAGAAGAAGTCACTGGGAAATAGTTCAAATCTATAATTCTTGTTAAACCGGATCGAAATTTTGGGTTCGGAACGGGTTCAGGTTCAGCTTTAATACCTTAAGAGGTTCGGTTTAAGGTTCGGTTCACAGTAATCTGAAAGTCGGAATTCCGGGTTCGAACCGGTTCGGTTCAAAACCGGTTTGCAGCTCAGGATTGAATCGTTCAAAATATCGTAAACTTTTATATCTGTCTAGGAGCTCAGATAGTTTTTTTCAAAAATTTGTGATAATAACTAAAAACCGAAAAAATGTTATAAACTGAAACCACTGAACCGAACCATTGGAAAGGTTTCTTTCAAAGGTTTTGAACCAAATATTGAAAACAATAAGGACTAATATAGAATCTCTTACTGTGCAACGTAGGCTTGACTTGAGAGCGAAGTTTCAAGTACTGATACATACTTAAAATAAGTCTGTTCGAATTGATGCATTTAGTCAAGGATTTAGGGATGGTTCCAAGCCATTTTCACACCTTCAGGTAAAGAGAAACCCGTACCATACCCGTAGATAGGTAAAGCTTTTTAAGCATAGTGGGGCCTAGCCAAGTCCTCACTGATTTCTTGTGGTTTCCCACCTGCCTACGCCCTTGAACGTACCCATTTATGGCTTATAGTTGGGTGCAAGTGTGGGTTTGCAGTGGAATTTTCCGCTTTATGATAATTAAGAAGCCGTCAATCAAAACCACAGTTCCAAGTGGTGCGTGTCGTCTTCATTTCAATTTCAAAGCCGGCATTTTGTGCACTGCCATAATCAGACTGGGAGAGAGAGAGCGAGAGCGAGGGAAAGAGAGGGCGCTGGGGCGAGCGAGAAAGCGAGACATTATGGTATACTCCCTCCCTGCTCCTGTGAGCGCGGAGCTATAAAAGCCAAACACTCCAGCGAGAGTAACACATTCGCAGGACTTAAGTTGAAGTGAAAAGGTCGTGAACGGAGCAGCCGAGTAGCCTGGAGAAAAAAAGAGCACACTCCTCATACAAAAGTGAAAACGAAAGCGGAATTAAAAGTGTGCGAGTCTCTGCGGTTTTGGTGGAGCGTGCGACTTCTTTTAAAGCCAACCTAAAGCAGCCCAGTGGCCAGACTTGACCAACTTTCCCACAGACAGACAGAACGTGCCAGCAAAAAATCGATTAACTGTGCATCCCTCCCACCGCGTCGTCGCCACAGACACAAAAACTGCAACGGACCAGCGCTCGAAGCGAGACAGCGAGAGATAGCTCCTGCCTGCCTGCCTGGCCAAGGGTCAAGCCATTCCTAGAGCAAACAGCCCACCTAAAGCCACAACAACGGAGCCATTAACCAAACAAGATTGGTTAGTAGTTGGCCCCGAACGGGAAACTGCTAAAACCCACACGCAGACGCTGAGGGAGAAGAAGACCACACCGCATCGGTAGGAGTAGGCGGGAGTGGCCAATTAAATGGCTTACCTAATCAACATACTCAAGTTCAATGTGAAGTACTTAAAAAATCAATAAGCGCATCTCAGCTCGCTCGCAGCCCATTAACCAGACCCGTCATTCCTTCCACTCCACGACCCACTCTCGTCGCCGTACGACCACTCCTATTGCTGTCTCGCTCGGCTCGGTGGCCCCTGCTGCGCCCGCCGCCCACACCCTCCGTTCCCCCGTCCACCCCCCTCTCCTGGTTGTCGCGTGGACAATGTCTGAGAAATTTTCAGATTATCTCTTTGCCAAAATGGGTCCACCGAATGCAACGGCGGCCGTGCATGGCACCGAGCTGCCGCCCAAGACAACGGAACGCAGCGATGCCCCCTGTCCGGAGCTGACCGGCTACCGGAAGTGGCTGAGCGACAACCTCATGCTGCTGGTGACGCTCTCTGGTGTGCTGCTGGGCGTTATTTTGGGTGAGTTGGGCCAACCCTGTGGAGTGTACAACTACTGTGAACTTTTCTGGGCCTTCCCCAGGTCTCTCGCTGCGTCCTCTGCACTTGAACGGCGACTCCATCATGCTGATTTCATATCCGGGCGAACTGTTCATGCGTGTGCTGAAGCTAATGATTCTGCCGTTGGTCATTTCGAGCCTGATAGCCGGCTCGGCCAGTCTGAATGCCAAAATGAACGGAAAGATTGCGTTGCGCACTCTGGTGTACTTTGCCAGCACTTCGTTTTTCAACGCGGCCCTGGGCATTGCTCTGGTATTGTTGATACATCCCGGGAATCCGGATTTGCATAGTGCCGATGATCGGACAACGGACAAGAGGGCGGTGAATTTGTTGGATAGTCTCTTGGATTTGGGCAGGTGAGTGGGTGGAGTCTTGACGGGAAGAAGGGGAATGAAGACAAGATCAATAGATGGCTAGTTGCGCTTATCTGTTAGACTTTTGGTTGCCCACCGCTGGGCTTAATCAGTGTTTGAATAGTGCATGGAAAAAAGACTTGTAACTATTTAGAAGACACTTTTTTGGTCCCTACTTCATACAGATCGGTTCAAATTAGGCATATGACCTTGTAAAGTTCTAAACTTAAGTGCTTCATTTATGTTGATCTAGTCCAAAGTTCTTCAAATACTTCACAATTGTTATTAGAATTAACTATTTTAGTACTCTGTTTCCATTTTCAAACTCGTTTTAAGAACTACTTGAACTACTCTTATATCATATTCCAAGCTTTTGAAGAACATTAAGCTTTCAAACACTGCTTCGGCTTGAAATCATAAAGCTTTTCTCAAGCTCTATTATTGAACAGCTTAAAACTTCGTCTGCGCGTCATAATTGAGCTTTCATAAGCTTGCACTGCTTATCCAATAGCGCCCTCTAGCGCTTAGTTGAGAAATGCCCAGTCAAGCAGTGTCAATTGATATAAGCAGAGCAAAGCAAAGCTCAAGCAGGATAATATTTTGAACATATTTTCAAACTTTGGCTAAATAGGCCAAAAAAGTGTACTTTTCTGCCATATTTCAGGCGTAATATTTGAGAGCTTTAGTTTTAGTAGTACAAAATCAGCCAGCTTGAATAATTAGACTAATTTTAATAGAAATTTGTGCAAGTTGTGTGCCTGTGTGTACTTAGCTTGAGCAGACATTTTATACAAGAATCTAGCCAACCAAAACTTAGCTAAAAACAATCATCTATGTTGACAGCTTGACAGCTTAATGATTAAAGAATTTATGAGCTCGCTAAATAAAAATTACTTTTATAATATTTGTCTCTGAAACAAAACATTAGACCAAGAGCAGCAGGCTTGCCTGCCAACACATTCGGATAAACCATTTAAATTTTGGCTATTTAATTT
The DNA here is from genome assembly GCA_035044985.1 of Lordiphosa fenestrarum. NCBI lineage: Eukaryota > Metazoa > Arthropoda > Insecta > Diptera > Drosophilidae > Lordiphosa > Lordiphosa fenestrarum. The sequence continues at coordinate 168,426 of JAWNNO010000565.1, forward strand.
TTATACCCTTGCAAAGGGTATACAAATTCTGCCCACATGTTTGCAACGCATAGAAATATTTATTTCAGACCCAATAATCTATATATATTCCTGATAAGTCTCTCAGTTTTATAGCTATCGAGCTGAAATTTTGCACAGAGTCTTCTTTTTGCTACACACTACTAATATGCCGGATCGGCTGACTATATCTCATAGCTGCCATAGAAACAATCCGTCGGAAAACTAGTTTTAGTATGAAAAACTTTTTTCTTTTCAATGGAAACGTCTTCAAACTTTGTATTTATAGGTTTTCTTTGCTTTTTTATAATTCCGCCAAGTTTGTTGAAAATCGTACAACTATATGGTATAGCTGCCATACAAAAGATAGGTCTGAAAAACAGTCTTAGTTAGAAAAACCTTTCAGTTTTCAGGGGTAGCATACTGATATTTTGTGTTTCAGAATATAGAAAGTTTAATTGGGTCGGAAATGCATATTTCTACTTTTCTGACTCTACTTTTCAATGACAGCTGTACCATATAGAAGTCCGATTTTGACCAAACTTAGTGGAATCATGGTAAGGCATAGTAAACTAAGAAATACAAAGTTTGGAGGCGTTTTTTTTGAAAACAAAACAGTTTTTCTTACTAAAACTAGTTTCTCCACCGATCATTCCTATGGCAGCTATAACCTATAGTCATCCGATTTTGACAAAACTTTAAAGAATTGTGTGAAAGCTTGTAAAACAAATGTAAGCCAATTTTAGAGAGGCTTACATGGAAAACAAAAAAGTTTTTCTTATTAAGACTATTTTTCTAGCCCAACTTTTCTATGGCAGCTATACTATATAGATGTCAGATGTCGGCCAAACTTGGCCGAATCATGTAGAAGCATTACAAACTAGTAAATATGGAGTTTGGAGACGTTTGCTTTAAAAACAAAAAACTTTTTCTCACTAGAACTAGTTTTTCGACCGATCGTTCCCATGGCAGCTATATGTTATCGTCAGCCGATCCAACTTTGTGCAAAGTTTGGTGAAGATAGCTTTTAAACTGACAGAGGAGATAGCATAGAAACAGACGGACATTGCTAAATCAACTCGGCTCTTAGTGCTGATCAAGAATATATATATAAACTTAGGGTATAATTATATGATCTCGGTCTAGAAAGCTGGCAAAGCGAAAGGCACAAGTTTTTGCAACTTCTTAACATATAAACTAAGCCGGTGGAATGTCTTAAGTCGTTGGCAAAGTCTGCCGGTGATAGGGTTGAAAAAGAACTACACTCAGAGAAAAAATAGAGAATTTCATACTTGAATCAAGAATTTTCGAGATCAATAGTTCGATAAGAGTGAAAATTCTCGATCGAAGAGCGAAATTCTTGATCCAAGTTTGAATTTTTGATCCCGGTTTTCTTGATCCAAGAGCTTCAATACTTGATCTAAGAACGAAACATTCTCAAATCAAGTAGCAAAATTCTTGAATCAAGTGCCAAACGAACTCAAATCCAAGGTTATTCAATCTTGAATCAAGAGCATACAGCATTGACCAAATTATAGAATGTTCTTCCGATTATCAAGAGCTCATCAGATTCAAGTGTAAGATCGTTTACTCTTAAATCAAGAGCTTCATTGATTCCAATCATACAACAATTTAAAAGCAGTTGTTTTTTTCCATTTTGTTTAAATTTATTTCATGGAAAACTAATTGTTAAGCCATGTAGCAAGTTTTAGCCGGCTCGAGGAATACGTCGCACAGCCGTCGCTCCATGCCAGCAATGCCATAATCGGTTGGGAATTCCAAAGCAACATGAGAAGACGAAAATCGATTGCGCTCTCCGCTCGATAGCTTCCCCACACACCCCTCTTCCATAAAAAATCAAACTGAGAGAGCGAGTTCAACGCTGTGTGCTTGCTCTCCTCTCTGTTTTGTTACCTCGGTCCTCTCGCCTAAATACATCATTCTGAGAACGAATTTAGCTCGATTTCAAGAGCGAAATTCTTGAAAATTCAAGAACGAATAAATATTTTTTTAAGAGCGTTCGCTCTCAACTTATTCGTTCTACTTTTTTCTGGGTGTAAATAGTCTCAGTGAATTTCCTTTTTCAATACATTTATGACTAAGAAGTATCAGCTTTGAACAGCAAATGCACCATTAAAAGGCTAAAAGCAAGTTTATATACTCAATTACTTCAGTTGTCTGTACATCCCCGACTTAAACCAATCTAAACTGTTATGGAATCAGCTCAAAACAAAGTTAAAGTAAAATATCACTCAGAGTAAAGAATGTTTTCTGGGTTTCTCTTAAGAGAATCTTTCATATTCAAAGCTAAAATCCAGCGAGTGATGTTGTCTAATACTGAAAGAGTTTCCTTTTGTCAGCGGCAGTCTCCCTTCGAGACCAAATGTCAGGCAATTTTCTCAAAGTGGACCTTCGATTTTACATTTGTGTGCTGTCAGTGTGTATTTTTACTAGAACTAGAAGTGACTCAACTTTTTCTCTGGCAAAGGCAAAGCAGCGCCCTACCATTTCAAGACTTCTACTTACAGACTTCTCTTTTGAAATTTCCTCCACAGAAATGTTTTTCCGGACAACTTGTTTCAGGCTTCCATCCAACAGGCCCACACCGTTTACCTGCCCAAGCCGAGCATCGTGCGCAACTTCAATGCGACAATCAACGACACCGTGCTGGTGTCCGGCATCGAGGCTCAGCGCCAGCTGGAGGACGTCGAGGAGATTGTGCTGGTCAGAGATGTGCAGTATCGCAACGGTACAAACACTCTGGGCATTGTGTTCTTTTGCCTGGTATTTGGAACATTCCTGGGCACCATCGGCCAGAAGGGTCAGGTGGTGGTGGACTTTTTTGCCGCCGTTTTTGAGGTCATCATGAAAATGGTGACGTGTGTGATGTGGCTAACGCCGGTGGGCATCAGTTCGGTGATCGCCGGCAAGATACTGAGTGTGGAGGACCTGAGTCTGGTGATGGCTCAGCTCATTTGGTTCATCTTCACCGTGGCCATTGGGGTGTTTGTCTATCAGTTTGTGGTGATGCAGGCGATTTACTTTGTGTTTGTGCGTCGCAATCCCTTCAAGTTCTACGCGGGCCTGATACAGGCCATGCTGACCGCCTTTGCCACAGCCTCAACGTAAGCAATTCACGCTCCGTGTGTTTCTCTAGAGATATTGTCTTGTCATATAACGATACTTTCGGCAGTGCTGCGGCTCTTCCCATCACATTCCGTTGCATGAACGAGAAACTGCGCGTGGACCCGAGAATAACGCGATTTGTGCTGCCCATTGGCTGTAATATCAATATGGATGGCACCGCCTTGTACATAGCCGTGGCCTCCATCTTCATAGCCCAGATGAGTGGCATGGTGTTGGGCTTTGGTGAGCTGTTGACGGTTTTGTTGACCTCCACGGCGGCTTCGATGAGTTCGGCCAGTGTGCCCAGCGCGGCTTTGGTTTTGCTGCTGGTGGTGCTGACGGCCATTGATGCTCCGGTACAGGATGTGACTTTGCTGTTCGCCGTGGACTGGTTTGTGTGAGTAGTAACCGAACCACTGAACAGAGAGAGGAGTAACTGATGTTGATTTGCTCTTTAAAGCGATCGCATACGCACCACCAACAACATGCTGGGCGATTGCTATGCCGCCGCCGTGGTAGAGGAGCTCTCCCGCAAAGAGCTCATGGCCTTGGATGCTGCCTCCGTTAATTACCAGGTTGTGCGGGAGAGACTCTCGTCTCCTACCTGAGGGTCCCAATTAATTTGCTTCTTTGCAGGACACACCCAATGGACATGGCCTGCTGGATGGTCAAACGGAGCTGGAGACCTCCAGCAAGTGTGTGCTGACCGATGCAGTTGTGGTGGACATGAGTGCCGTCATGAACAATGTGAATCTCCAGCAGGAGCACAGCAATCGCAGGGTCTAAGAGAATTCATCAGTTAGTCAGGCCCTGGAGTAGATCACCCCTCCCTCCCCCCCCATAGACCACACCAAGTGTTCCTACATCCTGAATTAACGAATTTTTGGTTGACAAGTTACCCACCCGAATCCACGAGGTCTGACCAAACGATACGATATTTATATTTCAGCATGTCAATAGCAATTTACTTAGTCTGTTCCAAATATACACATTCAACATCTAGGGAACCGTATATATTCACTAGTAGCAACTAAATATTATCTACACACACACACACACACCGATACCAAGCAAAACCAAAACGATTTTATGTGATGCATAATCTATATACTTATATACGAGTATTATTTTATAAGCTTTTTATATTGTGATGATTGGGGCACTAACTCTACATATATACATACATATATATCCAGACATTTGTATTATGTTGGAGATTTGGTTTTAGGAACGATTCGATTTGTATATCACGGGCAGGTTGTAAGCTAAGCTGGATTTAGGTTTAGTTTTTGGAAAAAAGCAATTACAGCAATTTGAGTTCAATTACCACAATCCTCACACAGACACTTGCATACGTAGACTGATAGCAGACATACATACCAACAACAATACTAACCCACAATTAGAGGAGGAATACCAGAGTCCCTTGGATCAATAACCTACATTCAATTTGTACGCATACGCAAGAATACAATAAATATTATGATACTTATGATGCAACCGTTGAGTGTTTACTTTAACCTTTTCATTGGGAACTTGCATGGTTGATCTTTGTCAAAAAGGTAAGAATATATTTGAAATAAACATGTTCTGATGGATCCAGAGTAAGGAACAGTAAGGAACAGAAGCGAGCTAGCGAAGCTCTTCTCGAGGGATTATGTGATTTGAAGTTAGCCCCCTTCTTCGTCCTAGTCTAAGCCTACCTCTTAAGACCTCTCTTTATCCCTCTTACGGCCCCATTTAAGTGTAACCTTTTAGTCCCCATCATCCGCACCCCACCACACTTGTCAAGCCTCTTCTTAACCACCTCATAACCACTTATTAATCCCACTCTTAGCACCTCTCTCAATTCCCCTCCTCCACTCCTCTCAACCCACCTCTTATCCAGCCTCAAAGCCCCTCTTTTAGTCTGCCTTTAAGCCCCCCCCTGTCAACCACACTCTAAACATACATCTGAAGCCCCTCTTAGCCCTATCTAAGCCGCCCACTTCATCTGTCTTAATTACTAGTCCCGTACACCCTTCTAAAAACCCCCTTTCCAAAGTTTTTTTTTTTTTTTTTTTTTTTAGTATATAAAGAGAAAAAAGATTCACGGAACTTAACCATTTGCACTCCCATTGTAACTTCCATCTCAACCTTCATTTATAACCCCTCTTATCACCCCTCTAAGCCACCCTCTTAGCCTCTCTCTTATTAACCAACTTCCCACCCCTCTCAGCACCTCTCTTAACCACCTCTTAGCCCACTTGTAGCCGCCTCCAAGCCCCCCTCTTAACAACCAACTCGACCTCCTTTCCTTTCAACCTATATTCGATACTCCCCCCCTAAGCCACCCTCTTAGACCCCTTATTATATCTTTCTTCAGCACCTCTTCCTCTTCACTTAATTACTCTTTTAACTCCCCTCTGAACCTCATCGTAACCCTTCACTAAACACCCTCCAAGCCGCTCTCTTAAGCCCCTCTTAAACCACTCTCAACCCACTCTTACTCACCTCTCAATCTTTTTGTTAGGCCCCCTCTAATCCGCCCTCTTAGACCGCTTATTATATCTTTCTCAACCACCTAATCCTCTCCTCTCAACCAACCATTGAACTCCCCTCTTAACCCTGCTCTAAGCACCCTCTAAATACCCCTATTAACCCATTTTTATAACTTTCTCAATCCCTTCTTCCTCTCTTCTTAACCATCCTGTTAACCCCCTCTAAACCACCCCTTAACCCACCTCTAAGCCACCATCTTAACGCCTCTCTTTACATCCCTCTTAATCACTGTCCTCACCGTCCACAGGCCTCCTCTCAGTCCCTCTCTCTCCTTAATCCCTCTATTAACCCCACTCTAAGCCTTTCTCAACCCCCACTTTCTCTCCTCTTAACCACCACTTAAACCCTATCTTAACCCCCTCCGAAAACCTACTCAAACTTCTCCTTTTAACCCTACTCCTAAGCCACCTCTAAACCACTCACAGACTTGGCTATATTGTCTCGGCTGTTGATTGTACACAAAAATATATATAGCCTATAGTTCGCCTGTCATTGACGAATCCCTTAGCACTTTGTAGTGAGCACTTGCCACCAGACCAATCACCAGCCAGCCACAATTTTGATTGAGAATGTTCGCAAAACGTACCGATCGGTACGACGTTGCATTACGGGTCGTTAGTGTGGGTGATGGGTGCACTTTTAGACTAGCGCTGTAGTTTCTGATGAACTAACGCTCAATGATGCATCAGTTGGTTTGGCCTAGTATTGGCTTGACACCAGTAGAACTAATCTATAGCATAGATTTACCTAAAATACTCTGTGTACCTTTTTTTACACAGTATCCTTAAGTTTTTCCTGTTTTCAAAGTACAAGAAGTCCTCAGCCGTTCATTTTCCCCCACCATCATGCCCTTTTCGACTTAGTGGGCCTCCACTCAATCACCTTATTTCCGCTCACAAACTGTACCGAACTTGTATACCATAGCCACCAAACTTGACATATCTATAATCAGTATATATCTCTACTTCTCCCATCTAAATCATCATTAACACACGATTATTTGCTCAATTTCAGTTCACAAACGGAAATTTGCCTATCAACATGTTCATAAATCATTTAAATCGTGGCGTGAATCATCGGCAACTAATACACAGCTAAGTACATGGACAACGCCAACGCCTTGTGCACTTGGGCCGGTGGCACCAAATCGGGCTTTATATAATTATCTCGATGCTGCATACAATTAGAGCGGCGATAAGGCAGCGAAAATTAACTTCTGGTATAAGGCAACGCGTTGCCTTTTGATTTCTCAACCCTGTCAGGTGTCAATCCACACACACTCACTCGCACACACACACACCTGAGTGCAGGTGAATGAATCAAGCGTTGAATAAACAAATGAGCAACATATTTATAGAGATGGCAGCCAGACCGGGCGGCCTCTGTGTGTGGCAGTGGTAAAACGTATCAAAAGTGCGCAATTGCAACGCCAAGAGCTGTCGTACCTTGAGCTCTCTTTGCCAGTCCAACTGTCCCACTGACAACTGGCGGCGGCGGTGGTGGTGGTGGTGGTGGCGGTGGCTGCGGCTGCGGCTGGCGTTGGAGTGTTTGGCGTCTGAAGGTCTACTTGGCAGCGGCTTTGGAGTGTGTTGGCGGCGGCGGCTGCGTCGTCGTCGAAATGAAATACGAGTGCAAACAAAACCGCACACAATGCCAGCAGCAGCAGCAGCTGGAAAGGAATGCTGGTGGAACTGCTGATACCCTTACCCCCTTTTTGGACACTTTGTTTTTATACTCTGTACCGAAGGTACATAGAGTATTATAAGTTTGTGCAAAAGTATGTAACATCCAGAAGTAAGCATCTCCGACCCCATAAAGTATATATATTCTTGATCAGCATCAACAGCCGAGTCGATATAGCCATGTCCGTCTGTCCGTCTGTCCGTCCGTCCGTCTGTCCGTCTGTCTGTCTGTACGTATAAACGCACAGATCTCAGAGATGATAAGAGATAGAGGTTTGACATGTATGGGACATATGCTTCTTATGTCTGCAGGCAGATCAAGTTTATTTTCAATTTTGGCCACGCCCCCTCCCGCCCCCGCAATTTAGAAAAAACGTCATATCTCCCACAGTTTTGAAGATAGATGGCTTGTTCCTTCTGGACATATTTAGTTATTAGGATAACTTATCGATCCGCCAAAGAAATGAAGAAGATCGGATGAACAATTTTCGAGTTATGATCAAAAGACAAATTTTCTTGGTACAGAGTATGTTATAGTCGGGCTTGACCGACTTTCTTTCTTGTTCATAATCATAATACAAGGTCTTCAAAGGAAAGTCTGACAGTAATAACAGAGTAGGCTTGTTGATAATATATCAAAATATTAATATATCGATATTTTTTACAAAAAAATAAATATTTATATCGAAATATTTTTTTTCCTGATATATCGCATATCGATATTATTTGGAAATATATTTTTTCATATTGTGGTTGGTCACACTACTCTTAGAAATCTTAAAACGAGAAGATGAGCGCTGCAAAGAGCTTTTACAAGCGAAATCTTCCTAGAGGCCCACAATAGATCAATTGCCATAAAGCCAATTACAGAGGCCAAGGAAAATACAGAAATAAAACTATTTTTAAATTTACCACTCGCTGGCTGGGAGACAGATCATTTAGAGTTTTGGAAACCCCAGGAAAAAACTTTACCGAAGTTATCAAAATTGGCCATGAGTTACCTTATAACACCAGGTAGCTCGGTTCCTTCAGAGCGCCATAAAATGCGTCGTCTGCGACACGCGAAGCCGCATGAAGATAAAACAAAGAGTTTTTTTGAAATCCTTAAAAAAAGAATTTTGGAGGTAAAATCATGTTACCAATATATGTCATTTTTCTAGAAAATTGAACTTTTTCATTGTTTAAAAAATGAAATGAAGTCTTTTAAGTTTTTTCTTGTATCCTCACTTAAACTATTCAACCTTAAGATCTCTGTTCTTTAATGGAAAAAAGTTTATTGTTTTATTTTTAATTAATAAAAAGCTCAAAAAAATTATAATGCATTTAAAGTTAATGTTATTTTGGGGGGTTTAAGATTGTTATACTGAAATATAAAAATATCAAAAATATCAGATATATCGATATATTTTGGTGATAAATATTGCAAAAACCTAATGATATTTTTAAAAAATGATAATCATCGATACGATATTTTTTACATATTTTCACAACCCTATAACAGAGAATTCATTATATAAATTTCAACTAGTTCATTCTCTGGAAAAAGAAAACACAAAGAAACTAGAAATAGTTATACTCTGCGACTAAGCATGTTTGATGTCAGAAGTACGTTTAGAATGAAAATGATATATCCAAGAGCTGGCTTTTTGGTCTAAGAACGAATTTTTGTTTAGGAACTTCTGATGATTGGACTGGAACGATCGAACGGGAGATAAGCTAAACTTAAAACTTCGAGTTGATAGACATTTAAAGCCTTTTCGTAATCCAACTAAGTTTTGAGAAAATTGGACAACAAAAGGTAATAGCTGTCAAACTTTCGTTAGGTCTGAAATAGGCTAAATATGGGTAATGTCGGTTGACATTGTTGATTATATCTTAGGGCTGCCATTGGAACCGACACACAACCCAGTACAAGCGAAGCTTTTTGGGGACAATTTAGGGATTTAGGGGAATACAAGTAGTTTTATTTTTGTATAACTACAACCGAAGGAACTTGGTTTTTAGTATAAATTACAATTTGAATTGTAAGAGGACAAGAGGGCAACATCATTATACTCATCCACCGGAATAAAGAAGTCAAAACATTTTTCTAAGAATTTAGTAATGGATAAGAGGCAAAATCGTCGCGCTCTTCCAAAGAGAGCTCTTCCAAAGAGAGCGCGACGATTTTGCCTCTTATCCATTACTTAATTCTGAGAAAAATGGTTTGCCTTCTTTATTCCGGTGGATGAGTATAATGATGTTGCCCTATTACTACTACTCACGATCCTACGATCTTTTAGGGTAACAGAAGAAGTAAGAAGAAGTATACAGGGTGCGCCATTTAAAGTGTCGGTATGGCAACACTGAATAAATATAAAAACAAACAACCGATTGCTATATGTTGATCTTGTTCCTTTAATTTGGTCCTGTACAATTTATTTCGACTACTTTTTGAACACAACATCAATCAAGTGGCCGCCTTTATTGGCCACAACAAAATGTGCCCTTTTTGCGGCATTTTCCATCACTTTTTCGAGCACGAATGTTGGCCTTAAGCTCTTCAATGGTCTGTGGATCGCTGGCGTAAACCTTGCTTTTTAAATAGCCCCACAAAAAGAAGTCTGGGGCGGTCAAATCTGGAGATCTGGGAGGCCAGTCAATATCGCCTCTTTTTGATACTGGCCCAAACAGTCACTTTTTGGTCGTGTAAAGGTATTTCATGGATGCGGTGTGGATTTCCCGTGTCCCATATGCGACAATTTTGCTTATTAACACCACCAGAAAGCGTGAAATGGGCCACATCGGTCATCAATATTTGTTAGCACAATTGAACGATTATTTTCGATGAACAGCGTCACTATTTGGGCACGTTGTTTTGGTGTGAAGCGTTCCATGGTCAAAATTGTACTAGATTGATGTTTCCAAAACATGTCTAACAAAAGCAATCGGTTGGTAAATGTCAAAGTTATTCAGTGTTGCCATACCGACACTTTATATGGCGCACCCTGTATATCATTTCGTTGGTTTAGAGTATGCTATAGGTCGGCTTGACCGACTTTCTTTCTTGATTTTCATTGCTTTCAGACTGGTACTATTTGACCGGAACTCGTCCCTTCTAAGCCTCGGACAAAATATGGTCGCTGTTTTGGTCATTATTTCGGTTAGAGTTTGGTCACAGTTTTTTTTACTGTTTAGGTCACTGATTTGGTTGATGTTTGGTTACTGTTTTGGTTACTAATCACTGTTGCGGTGACTGTTTTGGTCAGTGTTGTGGTCACTTTTGGGTTACTGCCAGGGCTGCAAGCCCATACATTGTTTTGGATCTCCGGAAACCTGGTTCGAACCAAAATTTACCAATGGTTAGGTTTCAAAAATTTCACTTTCGCGGTTTTCGAACCTTGGTGCAGTCCTTGATGCACTCAATATTAATATGAAACAAGGCAATACGTTTATTTAGAAACAAAACATTGCTAAAATTTAGAAGTTAATTTGATCACAAGTGTTCTAATAATAGCTTTCAACCTAAAAGACGTAACTTTTAGATCAAATACCATTTCGTAGTTTTTGTAGAAAAATGTTTCAAGGATCTTAAACAACACAGCCTACTAGAGATGGGGATATTGTAAGTAGTTCTGAATGCTATTCTAGTTGTTTTTAAATTCGCTTTGCTGCCCATTTTAAGACTGAGTTGCTCAACACTCACCAGATAACAGGTGGAATCGCTAAACAGAAGTTAAAATTTTCTGATGTCCCCCATTTTTGTTGAACCGAACTGATTTTATAGGTTCGGAACAGGTTCGGTTCAAGGTTTGGTTGACAGTAAAATAATATTTGGAATTCCGGTAACGAACCGGCTCGCTGCAACACCGGATTGCAGCCCTGGTTACTGCTTTTGTCTCTGTTTTAGTCACTGTTGTGGTCAAAGCTTCCCCCATAATCTGTTAAAGATGGCAGTTGACATATTGAAAATTGGACTAAATGTATTCTTAAGGGATTTCTTCACCATGACTAATTCAAAGTTAGAGCCACAGCTCAAATAAATTGACATAAGTACCTGGGGATTAATTTTGGACACGCGCCTCACACTCGGAGCTCATATCAATGCGCTTGTAAGCTCACTATATGGCAGAGTGAAGAAAGTGGGATGGCTACTCTCTAGTAGAAACAAACTTTCACTTCGAAATAAAGAGCACATTTATAAGGTCATCATTGCGCCAGTCTGGAGATATGGGATCCAAGTATATGGCATAGCTGCAAAATCTCATCTGAGAAAGATTCGAGTCCTCCAGTCCAGGTGTTTGCGCAGATTATCGGGAGCACCCTGGTATATGTGCACAAGACACCTAGAGAGTGATTTAAGAGTACATAGTCACATAGAACGATTGAGAAGCCACCCCAACGCTCTAGCCAGAAGGCTCTTGCGCAGACGAAGAAAAGCGGGAAGAAGAGTAAGGCGGCGCCTCAAGAAACTTTTCCCCAGAGAGCTTCCTAACAGACATATACCATAGCAACCACATCACCTTCTTCTAGACAGAACCACTAAACTAAACATGTTTCATATCAACACAAATTCACTCTCCCATAATCAATTTCTGAACTCTTGCCACACTTTTACAGAAATAAGTTAATATGAATAAGCGCATACACAATCTGAAATAAGTTGCCTAATTAATGGTGACAGAAAGTTTAGAACACTAACAAAACAAAAAAAAACAATTGAAAAAAAAACGAGAAAGCCAAGCTAACTTCGTCTGTGCCGAAGTTTTTATACCCTTGCAAGTGCTCGCTTAAATATTTTAAAAAAATACTCTTTTTCCCATTTTCCGACCGATCGTTCGTATGGGAGCTATATGATATTGTCATCCGATTTGGACACAAACTTGTAGAATAATGTAAAATCACGAGAAACAAATAAATACAAAATTGCAGGATGCTACCATTAAAAACAAAAAAGTTTCTCTAACTAAGACTGTTTTTCAGACCTATCCTTTGTATGGCAGCTATACCATATAGTTGTCCGATTTTAATAAAAATTGGTAGGATTATAAAAAAACACATAAAACCTACGATTAGAAAGTTTGGAGACGTTTCCATTGAAAAGAAAAAAGTTCTTCATACTAAAACTAGTTTTCCGACCGATTGTTCCTATGGGAGCTATGAGATATAGTCATCCGATCCGGTCGGTTCCGACATATTAGTAGAGTGCCGCCAAAAAGAAGACTCTGTGCAAAATTTCAGCTCGATAGCTTTAAAACTGAGAGACTAGTTCGCGTAGAAACAGACAGACGGACGGACAAAGCTCAATCGACTCAGCTCGTCACCCTGATCAAGAGTATATATAGTTTATGGGGTCGGAAATGAATATTTCTATGCGTTGCAAACTTCTGGGCAAAATTATAATACCCTTTGCAAGGGTCTAAGGAAATCTAATAAATTGATCAAATATGAGCTGTAGCTCACGAGCGGAGAGCTGTGTCTCACAAGCCGAAAGATACAATGCGAGAGCTGTGGCTCACGATTCGAGAGCCAGTTGATTTTTCACGACTTCGAAGTTGTGGCTCTCGAGCCGATTGCTGTGGCTCACGGCTCTCCACCTAGGACGCTCAGCTCAGAGTCAAGAGCTGAGAGCTCTAGAGAGCTGCGAGCAAAGAGCCAGCTTAAAAGATACTTTGGAGGGGATAATGCGCCTGAAACTGATTTTGGCATTGTTTAACACTTTGTAACTGCATTGGGAAATGTATTTTATTTAGGAAAATATGAAGATAGACTTGGAATTGCGCTTTTTGCACAATGGCGAAAGCAGCTCCGAGCAATTAGGCACAATATCATGTTGTATGTAGCTTAAGGGCACAAGAGTGCCTTGCACATTTCTTACCTCAAACTTTCCCTCTCTAATAATTTGTTTATCTATATGCATTTGTCATCCAACTCCATGTTACACTCATTATACCCTCCGCCCGTCTAAAGGGCATATCTTCAATCTTGGCTCGGTGTGAAGAAAACACGCGGCTTGAGTTTTGCCAGCGGCGCATTTTGAAGAATAATGGCCAAGTCAAGTCACATGTGTTGTTGTGCTCGGGCCAGCTCACGATATTATTGACACTCGGCGCATATGGCATGCAGCTAAATCAGAATCTGCATAGAATCGCCATATATTTACTATATATGCAGCACATACAGACATCAAATGCACATTTGCATAAGCTCTCGACTAATTAAATTCAATTAGAGGGCATTAAATCGAAAGAAAACCCACCGAGATTTCACTTTTTAGCCGCTGACTCTCAGAATGATGGAGCATTTGCGGAAGTGGTTTTCGTGTTGACAACGCTTATCTCCGTTCGAATGACTTCTTCGACTCGAGTCGACTGGCCAGACTCTTTTGATGGATCGCTCGGCTGAATGAAACATGGTGCGGTCAGCAGGTACAGCCAGTACATGAGTTTTATGGCCAATCTGCAGCGTCTATAAATTTGCAATCAACTTTTATCGGGCAACCCAGAACGTGCCTCCGCTAACGTTTCTATTCACACGCTGCGCAGCTGCCGTGTACTTGGGAAACGGGAATACCTACGTCCGCCACCCCGGCTCCCAGCTGCAATTCATGGTGTGACTTTGAGCGGTGATAGATTGGCCCACATTCGTCGCGTTGCTTGGTTAGTGGAAAATGCAGTTTCCCCTGGCAAAAGTTGCATCATTGTGAGTCGGCCTGGTCAGGCCATCATCATCATCATCCTCGTCGTCGTCGTCGTCGTCGCCAGCTTGGTAATCTAACCAAATTACTGTGCTGTTCACAAACACGTTCTCTAAACGGTTTCATAATAACAACGCGCCTGCTCCAAAGAATTTGCCAAAGCGGAGTTTCTTCTCTTTCCAGCTTCCTTCTCATAAGGCCAAGCCATATGGATTGCATATCTATAAAGGCAGGGGCGTGGGCGGAACTGCCAAGGTTAGGGGGTGGGGAAAAAGTAAGACAGAACGAATCATTCTTGAATGCCTGGTTAGGGGTTGACTCAAACCCCCCTCTAATTAGCCCCCTCAACCTTCGCCACCCCTGTCTGCTGGCCATACATGTGCTTGAGACTCGCTGTTTCTCTTTGCTTCTAATGCAAATTGCAGTAATAATTGGCCTATTATGCCACAGCTAGAGAGAGAGATGAAGGAGAAGCTGGCCAGCACCACAACCAGGCAGTAGGTCGCTTCTGCTTTGGGGCCACACCCACCGCCCAACCCGCTCTACGCCCCATTTCACGCGGCAGCAAAAGCATTTAATATTGTGTTTGGTTACCTAAAAGTTGGCATTAGGCCAAATATGGCTTACCCCCCCTGAGACAGTGGTCGGGTGGGGGGGGAGGGAGGCTGGGCTCAGCCGTGGCATCATTATATTTAAGAGGCGGAAGCATATTGCGCTCATTAATTAACCGCCATGGCAAATTAATGCCTAATCAAATTTTATTGAATTATAAACCAGTCGCCGCTCCACTGAAATACCAAAAATTGTGAGCGACAGAGAGAGGATCTTCGTGGTTGTCTGGTAATTAATGTCCACCAAAGCAGGCAGCAGGCAGCAGGCATTAAAATTAATTTGATTTTGTCAAAGGCTACATGGGAAACTGCAGCAGTAGCAGCAGCAGTAGAAACCAAGTCACCGTCGAACTAAACCAAGGCTCCTGACAAGTGTCGTCGGGCCAGCAGAACTACTAACTAGCTGAAACAGCAACAAGCATAAGTAGCTACGATTGGGAGGGCTAAGGAGATGAGAGACTTGGCGAATACCTGGTAGTTAAACAAAACTCCATTTGAAACCGGTTCCGTAAGGAACCGAACCGCTTATTACAGCCGGTGAACCCAACTGCAAGCCGAAGCGGCTTCCTGACAGAACCCAAAACCACTAAGAAAAACGGTTCGGTTCGGCTCGGTACAGTTCTCTGACGAGTTTTAAGACGCAAAGCCAATGATACTTATCAGGGCTGCAAACCCAAAAAATTTCGTGGATCTTCGGCTCACGGGTTCGAATCAAAATTTAACAATGGTTCAGGTTCAGAATTTGGAGGTTCAAGGTTTTTGGGCAAAGGTTTAGGTTCAAACCTTGGTTCAGCCCATGCTTAATACATGTTTATATAGTAATCGACCTAAAAACGAAATAAACTTTAAGGAAATTGCGTCGATTTACTTACCAAAAAGTGTTTCCACAGTAATGTTAAGCACTTATTTTGTGAATAATACAATAAGCTTTGGAGAAAAGGATCTTAAGAAACAGAGGCTAGGGATTCTATTGGTAATTCTGAACATTTTTATGGATGCTTACATTGAACTATCCTGCCGATTGTAAGACTCAGTCTTTCAGAACCATCAGGATAAGAGAAGAAGTTGCTAGGAAATAGGTATACTTGTATCATGTCTCTAATTTTTGTTGAACCGAACCGAAATTATGGGTTCGGAACAGGTTCAGGTTCAGCTTTAGTAACTTAAGAGGTTCGGTTCGAGGTTCGGTTCACCGTAATCTGAAAGTCAGAATTCCGGGTTCGAACCGGTTCGGTTCAAAACCGGTTTGCAGCCCTGATACTTATTAATTTAGAAATTTAAATTGTTTCGTTCGTTCAAACTCGTAAGTCTTCTGCAATTGCCCGCCAGTCATCCATCTGCATTCTTTACTTGAAAGTTGATAATGGATTTTTAGTTCACTAGTGAAGAGTATATTCAATTTTCTGTAGTACTTTAAACATAATTCAATCTAAGACGAGGAGAGTTGTTTTTACACATATGATATGATAAACAGGGTAGGATGTATGGCATTCGAAGGGCATTTCTCTAGGAACTTATAAACAAATCCGACATCATAAATTTTGGACATTCTTCTCTGAATTTAAGAGATATTCAAAGGGCTTAAAGAATATGCATTTCAAAAGTATGCCAAAAAAACTAACATTACGACAGAAATCATATTACTCCATAAGTTGCCTTTATGTACCACTGAACCGAATCAAAACCGCGGTTTAGTAAGCTACAAAAACCTATGTAATGAAGCGAACCACTGAACCGAACCAGTACTTATTTTCGATTGATTTGAGCATCCCTGCTTAAAACACCCACGAAATACATCAAAGTCTTAAACAAAACCATGACTAAAACAAGAAAGAAAGACTATAACATACTCTGTACCAAGAAATTTTGTCTTTTGATCATAACTCGAAAACCGTTCATCCGATCTTCTTCATTCCTTTGGCAAATCGATAAGTTATTCTAATAGCTAAATATGTCCAGAAGAAACAAGCCATCTATCTTCAAAACTGTGGGAGATATGACGTTTTTTCCATATTGCGGGGGCGGGAGGGGGCGTGGCCAAAATTGAAAATAAACCTGATCTGCCTGCAGACATAAGAAGCATATGTCCCATACACGTCAAACCTCTATCTCTTACCATCTCTGAGATCTGTGCGTTCATACGGACGGACAGACAGACGGACGGACAGACGGACATGGCTTTATCGACTCAGCTGTTGATGCTGATCAAGAATATATATACTTTATGGGGTCGGAGATGCTTCCTTCTGGATGTTACATACTTTTGCACAAACTTATAATACTCTATGTACCTACGGTACAGAGTATAACTACAGAGACAGATCTCTATATACATTTGGTTTCTTAAAAGATGGAAACTACTGTTTTGGGTTCCGAACCACATTAGCAAATGTTCACTTAAGACTTAGGGGGACTGTTTAAAACACAGAAACCTAAGAGTTGAAGCTAGTAAGCAGAGTCAGCCCTAGAGCTGACCCAATGAACAAGTTTGATCTAGAACTGGCCACATTCTCCAGAACACTAAAGGGCATGTGCTGGAACAACAATCGAGCAATCTGTCGTTCTCATGCGCACAAATTCAATATACTCTGTGTATAAAGAATCTATAAGGTCGAGCTGATAACTGGCTAACTGGAGTGGATCTCAAAAATTATACCAAAAGGTTGAGCAACTAAGATAACATAGCTTGGTCCAACTACTGTGCGATAAGTTTTCCTCACAGAGAACGAAAGATATCAAATGAGAAAGCTAAGCTAACTTTGTCTGTGCCAAAGTTTTTATACCCTTGCAAGTGCTCGCTTAAATATTTTCCAAAAAATTGTTTCCCACAACGACCCATTTTCCGACCGATCGTTCGTATGAGAGCTATATGATAGAGTCATCCGATTTGGACAAAAATTTGTAGAATTAGGTGAAAGCATGTGAAACAAATAAATACAAAATTTCTGGATGCTACCATTAAAAACAAAAAAGTTTTTCTGACTAAAACTGTTTTTCAGACCTATTTTTTGTATGGCAGCTATGCCATATAGTTGTCCGATTTGCATCAAACTTGGCAAGATTATAAGAAAGCATGAAAAACCTATGAATACAAAGTTTGGAGACGTTTCCATGGAAAATAAAAAAGTTTTTCTTATTAAAACTAGTTTTCCGACCGATCATTCCTAAGGGAGCTATGAGATATAGTCATTCGATTGTGACAAATCTTTGTAGAATTGTTTAAAAGCATATCAAATGACTATGTGCCAATTTTAAGAACATTTCCCTGGAAAACAAAAAAGTTTTTCTCATTAAGACTACTTTCCAGACTCTACTTTTCTATAAGAGGTATATTTTATAGATGACCGATATCGACCAATCTTAGTGGAATCATGGCAAAGCACAGCAAACTAAGAAATACAAAGTTTGAAGGCGTTTGATTTGAAAACAAAAAAGTTTTTCTCACTAAAACTAGTTTATCGAGCGATCGTTCCTATGACAGCTATTTGCTATAGTCATCCGATCCATCCGGCTGCGACAAATGTGCAGCGTATTTGTACTAAAAGACTCCGTGCAAAGTTTGGCGAAGTTAGCTTTCAAGCTGACGGAGAAAATAGCATAGAAACAGACGGACGGACGGATGGACATGGCTAACTCAACTCAGCTTGTCTTGCTGATCAAGAATATATAATATATACTTTATGTGGTTGGAGTTGCTTACATAAGTGCATTTAGAACATCCGGACCATTTTGTAGGGGGTATAAATATATACATTGGATGATTTCCCTTATCCATTTCGACTGGATATGTCTGAAACTTCCTTTGAATCGTCAAATGCAGCTTAAAACCATTCAAATTAGATGATAAGTGATTATTCTGGGATGATTTTCCCATCTTTTAGATAACTAAAAGTATATTAAAGACATATGTAGTCCTACTCCGAACCATTTGCAACCAAAATAGGTTTCAGGCACCATATCGACACTTAATCATATGAGTTCTTTAATCTTTCCTAAATTCTACTGGGTTCCTACACACAAAAGTCAATTTGAACCCCCTAAAATAAACCTAAATTCATGGTAGTTTGGCCTAAATATGGCATCTATAAGGCATTTAAGGCTTGACAACCTGGCCGCTTTATGGCTTACGTTCTAACATCTGATCCACTTAGCTTCTGAAAGCTTAAACTGACACTTACTCCACTGTTTATACTCTGTACCGTAGGTACATAGAGTATTATAAGTTTGTGCAAAAGTATGTAACATCCAGAAGGAACCATCTCCGACCCCATAAAGTATATATATTCTTGATCAGCATCAACAGCCGAGTCGATATAGCCATGTCCGTATGAACGCACAGATCTCAGAGATGGTAAGAGATAGAGGTTTGACATGTATGGGACATATGCTTCTTGTGTCTGCAGGCAGATCAAGTTTATTTTCAATTTTGTCCACGCCCCCTCCCGCCCCCGCAATTTAGAAAAAACGTCATATCTCCCACAATTTTGAAGATAGATGGCTTGTTCCTTCTGGACATATTTAGTTATTAGAATAACTTATCGATCTGCCAAAGGAATGAAGAAGATCGGATGAACGGTTTTCGAGTTATGATCAAAAGACAAAATTTCTTGGTACAGAGTATGTTATAGTCGGGCTTGACCGACTTTCTTTCTTGTTTTTCAAAGCGTTTGGAAAAAGTAACCATTTTCTCAACAAAACTGACAGAAATGTTGCCTCTTAGGTCTAGGTTTAGGTAAAAAGTTGCCTTGAATGTGGAATTAAAGGCAATTTTTCTGTTAAGAAAAACAGCTTTACCTCAAGGCTTCACTTTTTGTGCCGATAAGACGTATTAGAGCAAGCTTTCCTTGGGATTCGGGACATAAAATGGGGAGGAATGACCTTGCCCAGCTTGGTGTGAACAACTGGAGCCAGCACTCGCGACTGAAAACTGCTAAAACTTGTCAAAACAGGAAACTATTCATCACAAAGCCTGGTGGTGAGCTGTCCTACAGCTGGGAAAGTGCAATCACTTGACTTTTGACCAGTTTCTCTAGAGCCTAATGCACCCTTTGCATATCGCTGGGCATCAAGTTAGGCAACAACTCCAACAACTGACCAACAGATCGTTGCAATTTTAATTAACTGCCGCGTCGGCGCATTAAAATTGTTTTGACTTTGTTAAATGCTTGCAAATCGCAAAGCGACATGAAAATTTACGCGCCACCAGCAGCAGCAGCAACAGCATGAAAGAAGATGAACTGGGAGCGGTGGCGGCTTGAAATCGATACCCCCCGAGTGTGGGCATATAACATACTCAGTTCTGTTGAATCCATTGCCCGGGCATTTGGTATTTGCTCTCGGCCAGCCTTTTATCCCGGACACAAAACACCGCAATCAACCAAATGGCGCAACTAGATGATGCACTGGCTCATTGTTCTCCGCCTGTTCCTGGCCAATGCGCGAATGTGTTTGCCAATGTAATTAAAAACGCATTCGAACTAAAGAGGAGCGTAGGCCGGAGCCTCGGCAGCGGCTAGGAAATGCAGCTGTAATCTGTAATCGACGATCAATGCAAATTGTTGGGAATTAGCCACGACGACTAAGAGTCAGATGTGTGGCATTAGGAGGGGAGGCATGTGGCCTGCAACGGCCTTTAAAGTGCCGCCTGAATGGAGTTTTGGGACAAAAGGAAAAAATTATCACATCACACATACGACGTGTTGTTGCACGCGTGAAATGTCAAAAGCTGAAAATGCCATTTAAGCTGAGGTAAACCAAAAACCGAATACACTCGGAGAAATACGTATAGAGTTAGGCAGCAATGCGAATTGGAAACCATTTTTAGTTGCCATTTTCTCTCAGTGCATTCGCGGGAATTTCAAATGCAAAGTGCCCATGATTTGCTCATTGTTGTCATTGTACGCTCTTTGGCTTCGAGCTCCACCAGCTCCACACACACACACGCAGCCGGGCCGCCGAAGATTGCCCAAAAGCGATACCGATAGCCTTTTTCCCTCTCTTGTGCCTGTGCCTGTGCCTGCGCCTGGTGTTTTCCGGCGAATGGAGTTGTTGTAGCGCCGCGTCCACAGTTGAACAAACAATTTCCTTTTCAACGCCAGCGGAGAGTTCGCGGAGCTACGGCCTACGCTCCATCATGGTTTCGATGAAAAATTTGCAAATTGGAATTATTTATTTATTGATGCATGTTTGATGTGACGCTTTTGTACCGCACATCGCCCTCTCATGTGGCTCTATGTCGAATTTGTGGCCGCGGGCCATAAATGCAATTCGCATGCACACACACACACACACACACGCGAGAAAATGTTTGTTTGTTTTATGCAAATGATCAGCAAAGCATGGCCAGCGGCTGGGGCCAGGTCGGCACTCAAGAAATCGCCAGCATTCGAGTTTCCCGTTTCTTAAAAAGTCTTTGAAGTTTGCAATTAAAAATTGAAAGTGTGAAGAAAAACAGAGACGGAGAATGAACACAACTGGCATAATGTAACGATCGGATGAGACACCGGGCCAAAGCGAAAGTGTAATGGCCGAAAACAAAAATGCACCAAATTGGGTAGGAGAAGGGAACTTGTACCAAGGCTGTGCGTGTTGTTGATGTAACAAGATTACCCAGAGTCTATGAAATGAGTGGAATAAAGTGCTGCCGTTAGACTTTACTGGAAAGACTACACCCAGAAAAAAGTAGAACGAATAAGTTAAGAGCGAACGCTCTTAAAAAAATATTTATTCGTTCTTGAATCTTCAAGAATTTCGCTCTTGAAATCGAGCTATATTCGTTCTTAGTATGATGTATTTAGGAGAGGGGACTGAGGTAACAAAACAGAGAGATGAGCAAGCACATTGGAGAGCACACAGTGTAGAACTCGCTCTCTCAGTTTGATTTTTTATGGAAGAGGGGTGTGTGGGGAAGCTATCGAGCGGAGAGCGCAATCGATTTTCGTCTTCTCATGTTGCTTTGGAGTTCCCAACCGATTATGGCATTGCTGGCATGGAGCGACGGCTGTGCGACTGCCAGTTGACAGACAAAGACTGATACTCCTCTGAGGTGTTATGTATTCCTCGAGCCGGCTAAAACTTGCTACATGGCTTAACAATTAGCTATAAATAACTGCTTTTAAATTGTTGTATGATTGGAATCTATGAAGCTCTTGATTTAAGAGTAAACGATTTTACTCTTGAATCTGATGGGCTCTTGATAATCGGAAGAACATTCTATAAATTGGTCAATTCTGTATGCTCTTGATTCAAGAATGAACAACCTTGGACTTGAGTTCGTTTCGCACTTGATTCAAGAATTTTGCTACTTGATTTGAGAATGTTTCGTTCTAAAATTAAGTATTGAAGCTCTTGGATCAAGAAAACCGGGATCAAAAATTCATACTTGGATCAAGAATTTCGCTCTTAGATCGAGAATTTTTACTCTTATCGAACTATTGATCTCGAAAATTCTTGATCCAAGTATGAAATTCTTTATTTTTCTCTGAGTGTAATTCTTGAGTCTTTTCTCTTCACAATAATCCGTTAGTGAATCATACGAAAGTGAATGTATTGGGCATAACTTTAGACACTTCGATGTAAAGACGTGTGATCTAAAGATGGGCGCCGGATGCCGTTCTGCCCTGTTCCCGATCCCGCATCCACATTTCAAATACAATCCCGTGCCATCCCGATCTTAAATATTTATTTAGGAATTTAAAGAACTGAAGACAGTTTTTGTGTGTACAAAATTATAGACAAATATTTCAGTTTATTAATGAAAAAATGTTGATAGCTCCGTTTCGCGGGTTCGAACCAAAATTTACCAATGGTTGAGGTTCAGAATTTTGAGTTTCAAGCGTTTTTGGGCCAAGGTTTTGGTTCGAACCTTGGTTCAGACCATGCTTTAAACAAGATTTTATAGTAATCGATCTAAAAATGACATAAGCTGTAACGGAATTGTATCGATTTTGCTTTTAGGATGAGATTATGCAATGTATAGTTTACTGTTCAGGTCTGTATCCAGCATCCCGGAATTTTTATTTAGTCTCAATATTTTATACAAATAGAAACATTTTCATACAGCTCGTGAGCATCAAAGCAAATGACAAAGTGTTTCTATTTCGACGAATTGAAAAATTTTAAGTCTATCTACTAAAAATGTTTCCACAATAATGTAAAGCTCTTATTTCGTGAATCATTCAATAAGCTTTGCAGTCGTGGATCTTCAAAACAGAAACTAATATGGGGATACTAATGGTAATTTCGGAAAGTTTTTATTTATATTAACATTAAACTTTCCTGCCGATTGTAAGACTCAGTCTTGCAGAAGCATCAGGATAACAGAAAGAGATGGCTAGGATGTAGGTCAAATTTGTTGTGTTTTTTTTTGTAAATTTTAGTTTTGGAACAGGTTTAGGTTCGGTTCACATTAATGTGAAAGCCGGAATTGCAGCCCTGGCTATAAATATTCACATTCTTAATGAAATCTGACAAAAACTTTTCAAACCATATTTTATAAGTAAATGTGCCCGTTTTCAAATTCCTGTTGAATTCCCTTGTTGGTGTGCCCATTTTTGCATTCGTAATGTAAGTGTGATCGTTCTGTTAGTTGGAAAGGGAATTTTCAAAAAAATTGTTTTCATGCGGTCGCAAATAAAAATAAATCAGAACATTATCAAATTTTTGGGTTTTTGCATTAATCCCGTTCCGTCCCTATCCCGACCTAAACTTTTAAATTCAATCCCGTCCCGCCCGATTCCTGCGGGTCCTCTTTTCCCATTTTCCGACCGATCGTTCGTATGGGAGCTATATGATATAGATATCCGATTTGGCCTAAAATTTGTAAAATCATGTAAAAGCATGTGAAACAAACAAATACCAAATTGCATGATGCTAACATTAAAAACAAAAAAGTTTTTCCAACAGACCTATCCTTTGTATGTCAGCTATACCATAAAGTAGTCCGATTTTAATAAAAATTGGTAGGATTATAAAAAAACATATAAAACCTACGATTACAAAGTTTGCAGACGTTTCCATTGAAAAGAAAAAGGTTTTTCATACTAAAACTAGTTTTCCAAGCGATTGTTCCTATGGGAGCTATGAGATATAGTCAACCGATCCGGTCGGTTCCGACATATTAGTAGTGTGCCGCCAAAAAGAAGGCTCTGTGCAAAATTTTAGCTCGATAGCTTTAAAACTGTGAGATTTGATCGCGTAGAAACAGACAGACGGACGGACAGACGGACGGACAAAGCTCAATCGACTCAGCTCGTCACCCTGATCAAGAATATATATAGTTTATGGGGTCGGAAATGAATATTTCTATGCATTGCAAACTTCTGGGCAAACTTACAATACTCTTTGCAATGGTATAAATATAGAGAAATATAGAGAATCGCCGGTAAATTTCCTAAACTATAAAAGATCACCGCTTATAATTCTCAAGTTCAAATTCTCTGTATTCATTTTGCCAAGTGCTTAACACTTGACTGCAAGGTGTCTCATGCGAATGCTTGAGCTAGTCGTATGCGCCAAAATGCCTTACATGTTGAAGTATCCCCGAGTTTAAATCTCAGACAAGGTAAATTTTAAATTACCAATTTGTTTGAGTTTTTCATTTCATTTAAGAGAGGAGGCTACTAAGCGATTTTGTGTTGTCCCTTCCCTTCCCTTCATTTCCTTTTATAATAGTTAGAAAATATTTAACCCTTTCTAAATTCTAGTTCATATTTTTCCTCAGTTTAAAGTTACGCGAGATCATAATACGACCTAGAGCTGACTTAAAAATGATTTAAGACTGCAGGTTTTCTGGCTTAGAGGAAATGGTTTCTTATAATTTTAGAAAACGTTCAACACACTTAGCACACGCACAGCACACTTATGTAGAATTGAAGGTCCACATTGAAATTTTGCCTTACCATTTACAAGTATGGCAGTTACTTTTCTTGATGTTCTATGTTTTTGAGTTGTTATCAATTTTTAACTAAAACCAAAAATTCTTTTTGTGTCGAAACTGAATGGCAAATTAAAGCAGGCCTTTTGATTCACCAGCAAATTTGAAATTGTAGCAGGCCATGGCTTTACTTGGTATTGCTTTAAGCTATCCCAGTAAATCATTCGTTAACTGGCTCTTGAAGAGCTAACAAGTCGCTTTCGACACAATTTTTCTTGGATAAATTTCTTTATTATTATTTTACACTTTTCCAATTCCGCCTAAGGTGATGCGTCTAGGCACTGCTCCTTCTTACGGCGGGCAGTATGCTGCTCCTGCTATTTTGATGTTTTCATATTCCCCATTTTTGTCCAACCAATAAGTTTTTCAAAACTATTTGCTAGAAAAAACGTTTGCTAATTTTTATTTGTTAACTAAAAGCAAAAGCATCGCACGTGATTCGTAACGTGTGGCATTTCCAAAAATGCTCAGTAAGGTTTGCCATTGTAAATGTACTTGTATTTTATTATTCAAATTCGTTCTCTGTGATTCGTCCACTTATTGTATAATCGTCATAAGCAGATGATTGTGACCAAATTCATGCCAGGTTATAGAAAGTTTAGCAAGTGTACCAAAATGTCACAAAATTCGTATAAATCAAATAAAAATGGAAGTAGCTGGCAGACATGTTCAGTATGAATTTATATAGATGACACTCTGTCCACTCTGAAGTCAACTGAAAGTTTATTGCGCAGAAGATACAAATTTAAGTCATCAATCAATCAACACGATCAATAATCTTGTCTTAGTGTTTGCTGCCATACACTTCATTCCAGGTCACAAAGCGCCGAGTATCCTCAGGTGACACGCTCCGGGAATTTACTTTCAGAGCCTGCCTGAAGTCATCCATGGTTACGGAGGGTAGCTGCTGCGCTTGATTTTGATCAATCTCAGAACTGCTGAGTAACGACACAAGCTGTCCATGTCAGCGCCAGAATAACCATCGGTTAGCTCAGCCAATTCCTCAATATCGCGTGAATTCAGGTTATGCTTCACGTGTCGAATGGTTTTTGCAATGATAACTTGGCGTGCTTCCTTAACCGGAAGTGGTATGTACAAGCGACGCACAAACCGTCGACGCACCGCCTCATCCAGCTCCTGCGGACGATTTGTGGCGCCAATAACCAAAATCTGATTTTCCTCGTTACTGCTGGAGCCGTCCAAGTGGATGAGAAACTCAGAGAATCAACTTCATCGAGGAAAATGATAGCAGGCTGATGGGCGGCTGCTACAGCAAATAAAGTCTTGACCAGTTTCTCGCCCTCGCCCACCCACTTGGATGTTAGGGTGGAAGGATTAAAGCTAAAAAACTTGGCTCTGGCCTGCGACGCAATACTCTTGGCAATGAGGGTCTTGCCCGTGCCTGGTGGGCCAAACAGTAGGACACCTCTTGGTGGACAACGTACGCCGGTGAACAAGTCGGGTCGCCTCAGCGGCAGTATGATTGACTCCAAGCCGGCAATGTCCTCCCAGGCCACATTCTTGTAGTTGTGCATGGTTTCCTGCAGTATTTGTTGAACCAGAGACGGAGGAAGCTCAACGGAGGGGGTAGAAGCCGTTGCCGGAGCTTCACTACGTTTCGCCTGTTGCCCGATGGGTGGAACAAATCCGGAATTGACACCACGTCGACCGCCAAGTGTTTTCTTTTTAAAATTCATTAAGTCACAGGGGGCAGTTGGTCCGGCAGTTTCCACCCTTCCATGTTGCTTCTTTTTCTGCATATCCATAAGTATTTGTTGTTCCCTTGCTGTGCGAAAACCCTCACAAAACGGCGTGGAGTCCGAAGCCAATCCGTTGGAGGCTTGTGTTGGATTTGCCTTCTCCATTTGCCGGTTAAAGTTCAAGTTTTCCGGCTCCAACCGGCTCAGACTCGGGCTGCCAAATGTTGTCCGTCATTTCATTGTGTTTGCAACTTTCAAAAGCGCCCTGGCAAACGGGTTCAAATTCAAATGCTGCAGTGTCCGGCAACTCGAGTGCTAGCGTTAGTCCTGAAAGGGTTCGTCAGACCTAAGTCCACACCATTCCGTGTACCAAGCAGAATATTGCTGCTGCATCGACCATAAAGATCGCGACATGCCAATTCGACGCCTTTTCGACAATTTTGCTAGTGTTATACGAACATCTGTAAAACTTTCACTTAAAGATCTGACACCAAAGATTAAAATCCATGTGCACAAGCCCATAATTGCTCTCGACTGGAGATATGGGCTCTACATATATGGCATAGCAGCAAAAACCCAACTAAACAAGGTGCAAGGCGAGAAAATACTCTGAGGAATATCCGAATTAAGTTTATTGTACCGAAAATAGGTGAAACAGTTGCCAGACGATTGTTGAGAAGACGACGAAGGAGAGTTCTAAAGAGGTTACATATTCATGACTTCCCAGCGAGACGCATCTTATGATTATTGAATAATTTGTGACCACACAGATGATCATTTTTTGAAGACTGTTTACCCTATTTTTACAAAGGTAATCATTTTTACCAATTTTTAAATTCTGTGCTACACTTCTTCATATAAGTTTGTGCAAAAGTATGTAAAAGCCGGAAGGAAACAACTCCGACCCCATAATGTATATATATTCTTGATCAGCATCAACAGCCGAGTCCTTCTGTCTGTATGAACGCACAGCTCTGAGATGCTAAGAGATAGAGGTTTAACGTGTATGACACAAAAACTTCTTGTATCTGCAGGCAGATCAAGTTTATTTTCAATTTTGACCACGCCTCCTTCCGCCTCTGCAATTTAGAAAAAACGTCATATCTCCCACAGTTTTAAAGATAGATGGTTCGATCCTTTTAGACATATTTAGTATTCAAGAATACTTATCGACCCGCCAAAGAAATAGTGAAGATTGGATGAACGGTTGTCAAGTTTTGATAAAAAGATTGTTCGCTGCTGCCGGTTAGTCAATGGAGCTAAGAACCAAGCGACAATTTTTGACTACAACCAAAATGAACGAATTGGAATTGAGCGACATGTGGTTTCAACAAAACGGTGCCACATGCCGCACGGCACTCGAAACCATGGACCAATTAAGAGATGATTTGGATGAGTAATTACACTTACATAGTGAACCAGTCTATAAATTGATTTCCTGCACACATTTAGTAATCAGTATTATTTATCGATCCGCCAAAGGAATGTGGAATATCGGATGAACGCTAGAAGA
The DNA here is from genome assembly GCA_035044985.1 of Lordiphosa fenestrarum. Classification (NCBI taxonomy): domain Eukaryota; kingdom Metazoa; phylum Arthropoda; class Insecta; order Diptera; family Drosophilidae; genus Lordiphosa; species Lordiphosa fenestrarum. Next base: position 196,206 of record JAWNNO010000565.1, read on the forward strand.
ATTGTGGGGGGAAAACAAACACTTATGCGGATGGGCTGTACTTTACACACTTTGTCTGGTAATTATAAACTTTGGAGGGGTACAGAGTATGTTATAGTCGGGTTTGAAGGACTTTCTTTTTACTTGTTAAATGAAAATCTCTTGAGATTTTCGTATAAACGTTTAAATTTTTGAACTAAATTTAGGTGTAAAGTGACTGAAACGTTGCTGGCTACTAGATTATAGAGAAGGAAAACCGTTCGCATCAAGCCTACTTGGCCTTGAACAGTCGGTTTCAAATCTCTCAAGTTTTCTCATCTAATCTAGAAGCCCAGGACGCAAGCAGTTTTAGCTTGAAATGGAAGCGTTTATACAAAAATCTCTAGAGCAATCAATTCAAAGAGTGATAATACATCCAAGTATAAAGACAGCAAGCACAACTAATTTTTTCAACACTTTGGATCGCTGGACACATACAATTTGACAATGAATTATGGTCACTTAGAGCCGTTTTCTAAACTACTACATAGAGCTTTCTGTCACATAAACCTACAAATAACAGAGCAAAATCTGAGTTTATCCAACACATAGCAACTCGATTTTTAGGCATTAACTCTACGAATATATGTATTTTGGGCACCATATAACCGATTTGACTCTTTTTATACTCTGTACCGTAGGTACACAGAGTATTATAAGTTTGTGCAAAAGTATGTAACATCGAGAAGGAAGCATCTCCGACCCCATAAAGTATATATATTCTTGATCAGCATCAACAGCTGAGTCGATATAGCCATGTCCGTCTGTCCGTCTGTCCGTCCGTCTGTCTGTCCGTCTGTCCGTCCGTCCGTCCGTCCGTCTGTCTGTCCGTATGAACGCACAGATCTCAGAGATGGCAAGAGATAGAGGTTTGACAAGTATGGGACATATGCTTCTTATGTCTGCAGGCAGATCAAGTTTATTTTCAATTTTGGCCACGCCCCCTCCCGCCCCCGCAATTTAGAAAAAACGTCATATCTCCCACAGTTTTGAAGATAGATGGCTTGTTTCTTCTGGACATATTTAGTTATTAGAATAACTTATCGATCCGCCAAAGGAATGAAGAAGATCGGATGAACGGTTTTTGAGTTATGATCAAAAGACAAATTTTCTTGGTACAGAGTATGTTATAGTCAGGCTTGACCGACTTTCTGTCTTGTTTTTCTCTGTGTAGCTGAAAAGACGGCGTCGCCCGCGGTCTTTGCATTGTGAGAACAAGATTTTTATGAGAGTTCCAGTTAGAACTGGCTGGAAATCGATATGTACATCTGGACTCCTTCAAACTTGTTTGGAATTAGTTTTAAAATGGGAAGGTATCAAATAATATCTGATATATGCGTATCATCTTACACTCACATTATAAACCTACTGACCAAGTTTCCAATCCAAGGATGTAGACCTGAACCACTTTTGCAGTGGCACTGGTGTACGGTTTGTCGAACTTCTAAGCTCCTGAACCAATACAGAACCGGTTCGAAGACACCAGTTCTGAACCAGTTAGTACAATCCAATAAATAGAACAATTTTCAAGTTCACTTTGCAATCGGTTCGAAGCCAGAAAAAGTAGAGAGTTGCATACTTAAATCAAGAATGTTTGATGTCAGAAGATCCATAAGAATGAAAATTCTTGATACAGGATTGAAATTCATGATCCAAGTATGCATTTTTGATACCGTTTTTCTTGATCCAAGAGCATCAATACTTGAACCAAAATTGAATTGAATTGAATAAATTCTTGAATCAAGTGCTAAACAGACTAAAATTCAAGATTGCTCATTCTTGAATGGAGATCTTACAGCATTGTCAAAAATCAAGAATGTACTTTCTAGTATCGAGAGCTTGTCGGGGTTTAAGACTAAGATCGCTAACCCTTGATTCCAGAGCATTATAGATTCCAATCATACAACTATATAAAATCAGTTGTGTTTTTCATTTTGCTTAAATTTAGCCAGTTTGAGGATCACACAGCACCAGAAAGCAGCCTCAGTCTTTGCCTATCATCTGCCAATCGAACAGCCGTCTCTCCATGCCAGCAATGCCATAACTGGTTGGGCATTCCAAAGTAGCATGAGTTCTTTGTTTACAATTAACAAAGTAGACTGGCATAAAAGTTACATAGTTATGTATACTCTTAATGTATACTCTTTAAAGCAACAGACGTGTTGACGTTCTCGTTTAGCGAATCTGAGGGTCCCTACATTCGGATAAAGTATAAATCGGACAAGTTGTCGAGGGACATTCGGTTCCCGTTTCCTTTCTCCGCCATAACTTGCAAATGGTGGAACATTTTGGCGCCCCCGGGTGGACATAGTTAATTGTAAACCAAGAACAGAAGTTCTGAAAAACATAATACCTAATGTTCGCCAGGGCTTAGAGTTCATCAATGTTCAAATCTACTTTGTTAAGTTTAGAACTATTGTGGGACCAAGAAATTTATGTGTTCTGGCCAGCTGTCCAACATTCTAAATTTGAAAAAAAATGCAAGTCTCATGCTGTGGGTACAATTAAGTATGTTAAAACATGGGCTGTTAAGTAAAACCGGGTGGAACTATCACATAGCAATCATTGGTTTACTACTTCGGCAAGAACTCGCTGTGAATTCTCGAGTGTGTTCGACCCCCAGGGGGGGCTATGGCTGGCTAAAGTTGCCCTTGAGTTCGCGTGCATTAACGCTCTATTGAAGAAATCAAAAGTGGGAACCCAAAGACTCATCTTTTAGGCGAGAAGGTAAGGTAACCAACAAATGCCAGACAAATGGGAAAAAGTTGAGGAAAATACTTTGAAATGTAAATTTGTAACAAGTTTTGCAAAATAAATATTGAAAATGTTGAATAATGCCACCGACGATGGTTTCCCGACTCTACCACAAGTACAAACACATTGCTCTCAGCCTAATGCAAGAACATCAGGACCTACTGGCAGCCAAGTTTACGGATGCTACTGCACAGCTTGCCAGGGAAATTTGTTCCACTTATTTTGTTTCCTTCTGCCTGTTACACTTAAAAGTTTTAAGATAAGAAACTAATCTTCAAACTAGGCTGTCTTCATCACTCCATTCCATTATCCAACTTTGTCTCGAAATTGTATTTAATATCACAGCAGGCCTTGATATTCAAAACTAAATTTTTGATTTGCAGTAGGCTTTGCCATTTCATGGCATTGCTTTTTGCTGGTACATTAACTCATTCGTTGACTGGCTCTTGAAGAGCTAACAGGTCGCTTTCGACTCGAATTTTTCTTTCTTTTATTATTATTATTAATTTAACATGTTTTATTTTGTTATTTCCTTAAGCTGACAAAAAACTACCCCATTGCAGCATTCTTTTTGCGAGGAGTAGAGTGTACTCATTCACATAAGACTTTACAAAAGTAAGTAGGGGGCACCGTACAAAATATACGTTTTTATGTTTTCTTCTTGATATTATATAATATTCCTTCCCAATTTGAGTACACTCACCTTAATGCTGGCCAATAGCAAATACAACCACAATTATCTATATTCGATTTGTGTGGAACTGCACGAAGTTTGAAGTGGGAGGAGCCTCCTTTTCAAAATCTGACAATCGTTAGTTTCCTTTATGGCGCAAGTTTTTTTTTTAGAATTTTCATGAATTTGAATTGAATTTTTAATGCTCAAATTGGTACTTGCTATTAAAATGTGAGCCATTGCTCGTATAAATGTGGCATCGGGTGGAATCAATATTAAACCAATGCAATATAGCCCCTAGCATGATTTAAAACAACAATTTATCTTGCGAGAAACATTTAAGTTTTCTACTATATCTTAATATTAAGTATTTAACTGAAACCCATGTCCTTCGTTTCGTGTTTTATTTTTTTGTGTGCTGTTTCAAGGTGAGCTTGTTTTATAAGTAGTTTTGTCTAGTAGACAAAAACTTTGGATGGTCGCCCATCAGCACAGACTACGGTCACTAAATATGCAAAATGGTCAACTGAAGTGTTTAAATTGAATTTGGAAATCGACTATATCTATATTCCTACAATTCTGTTAGGTGAAACCATTTTTTGCTATTGATTTTATAAGGTAAAAAAAAATTCAAATGCTTTAAAATCCTCAAAACTAAACAAGAAAGAAAATCGGTCAAGTCCGACCATAACATACTCTGTACCAAGAAAATTTGTCTTTTGATCATAACTCGAAAACCGTTCATCCGATCTTCTTCATTCCTTTGGCGGATCGATAAGTTATCCTAATAACTAAATATGTTCAGAAGGAACAAGTCATCTATCTTCAAAACTGTGGGAGATATGACGTTTTTTCTAAATTGCGGGGGCGGGAGGGGGCGTGGCCAAAAATGAAAATAAACTTGAGCTGCCTGCAGACATAAGACGCATATGTCCCATACATGTCAAACCTCTATCTCTTACCATCTCTGAGATCTGTGCGGTCGTACGGACAGACAGACGGACATGGCTATATCGACTCGGCTGTTGATGCTGATCAAGAATATATATACTTTATGGGGTCGGAGATGCTTACTTCTGGATGTTACATACTTTTGCACAAACTTATAATACTCTATGTACCTTCGGTACAGAGTATAACAAGAAAGAAAGTCGGTCAAGCCCGACTATAACATACTCTGTACCAAGAAAATTTGTCTTTTGATCATAACTCGAAAACCGTTCATCCGATCTTCTTCATTCCTTTGGCGGATCGATAAGTTATCCTAATAACTAAATATGTTCAGAAGGAACAAGTCATCTATCTTCAAAACTGTGGGAGATATGACGTTTTTTCTAAATTGCGGGGGCGGGAGGGGGCGTGGCCAAAATTGAAAATAAACTTGATCTGCCTGCAGACATAAGAAGCATATGTCCCATATATGTCAAACCTCTATCTCTTACCATCTCTGAGATCTGTGCGTTCATACGGACAGACAGACAGACGGACAGACGGACATGGCTATATCGACTCGGCTGTTGATGCTGATCAAGAATATATATACTTTATGGGGTCGGAGATGCTTACTTCTGGATGTTACATACTTTTGCACAAACTTATAATACTCTATGTACCTTCGGTACAGAGTATAACAAGAAAGAAAGTCGGTCAAGCCCGACTATAACATACTCTGTACCAAGAAAATTTGTCTTTTGATCATAACTCGAAAACCGTTCATCCGATCTTCTTCATTCCTTTGGCGGATCGATAAGTTATCCTAATAACTAAATATGTTCAGAAGGAACAAGTCATCTATCTTCAAAACTGTGGGAGATATGACGTTTTTTCTAAATTGCGGGGGCGGGAGGGGGCGTGGCCAAAATTGAAAATAAACTTGATCTGCCTGCAGACATAAGAAGCATATGTCCCATACATGTCAAACCTCTATCTCTTACCATCTCTGAGATCTGTGCGGTCGTACGGACAGACAGACGGACATGGCTATATCGACTCGGCTGTTGATGCTGATCAAGAATATATATACTTTATGGGGTCGGAGATGCTTACTTCTGGATGTTACATACTTTTGCACAAACTTATAATACTCTATGTACCTTCGGTACAGAGTATAACAAGAAAGAAAGTCGGTCAAGCCCGACTATAACATACTCTGTACCAAGAAAGTTTGTCTTTTGATCATAACTCGAAAACCGTTCATCCGATCTTCTTCATTCCTTTGGCGGATCGATAAGTTATCCTAATAACTAAATATGTTCAGAAGGAACAAGTCATCTATCTTCAAAACTGTGGGAGATATGATGTTTTTTCTAAATTGCGGGGGCGGGAGGGGGCGTGGCCAAAATTGAAAATAAACTTGATCTGCCTGCAGACATAAGAAGCATATGTCCCATACATGTCAAACCTCAATCTCTTACCATCTCTGAGATCTGTGCGTTCATACGGACAGACAGACAGACGGACGGACATGGCTATATCGACTCGGCTGTTGATGCTGATCAAGAATACTCAGCTCAGAGCCGAGTGCTGTAACTCACGAGCCGAGAGCCGGTTGATGGCTCACGGCTCCCGAGCTGTGGCTCTCAGCTCTGAGCCAGAAGCTGTGGCTCACGAGCTGTGAGACGATTAGTGCTCCCGGCTCTCGAACAGCGGCTCACGGCTCTGAGCGAGAGCCGAAAAGAGGCAGAGCGCGCGGCTCGCTCGTGAGCAATTCCGAATCCTGATTTCAAGTAACCATTTGGACTGGATATGTCATAAACATACGGATTCTCAAATCATCTAAAGGATATGAAAAAAGATTATCCTCTGGATGACTTTCAGCTCTGTTGGATGTTCAAAATGATATTAAAGACATATCCAGTCCAAATGGAACTTTTTTGGATCGTTTTATTGCTGCGTAGCAAAGCTTTAAGCCTTTCTAATCAAATTTGCAGACAAGGTTCCCCTATCACTTGGCCCTTTTTCAACTCGTTTTCAATTCTTCTTTCCATTCAATTGAAGGCCATTGAGTTTAAGGCTTTCCCTCGAAGTAACATTTATTTAGCAAACTCTCAAGCAATTGTGAATTTTCACAACTCGGCATTCAACTGGCGCCTTCTTGTCTTCATGTCCATTATCCAGAAGCACTTGCCTTTGCCTCCAACTGCTGCTTCTGTTTTGCTAGCGAAAATTTAGCGTGCAGCTAATAATCCCAGTCGTCTCTGGTTGGGTGGAGTCTGACCTAAAAAAAAAGAGCAGAACTCTTCGCCCCCTCCGTTATGCAGATTTCCACTCGAAACTCAAAGATTTTCCAGTAGTATTTCTGCAGCTGTCAAAAAGCCTATGCAAGATTTCACACATTTCGCTAGAAGCCAAACACTAAAACTGGCAATGGACGAGGATGGGGATGGGTAGTATATGTTTCCTGCTTATTTGACACGTTGATTGCCATGTGGCCGTTTTGCGGCAGCACAGTAGCCGGGCTGGGCAGTCCGGGCTGATTGATGAGGCATTTGCATGTCTGTGAAAGTGTCGACAGTCGCCGAGGCCAGGGGTCAATGCAGTTACTTTCCCTCGACGTTGGTTGATTAATTGGTGGCCCTTCTACCGACCGATCGAATATTGGGGAGTGCAATTAACCCACTGACCAGTCGTTCAATGAGACGGTGGTTGGCTATTCGTGAATTAACATTAAGTCGAATGAAGTTGTTTGAGCGAGGGTAATTTGTGGGTAGCGAAGAAAGTTGCACAAACAATGCACAATTTGTAGGAAACGAGCAGAATTCTTTGCTCCAACTCTAGGCCAATCTAGGCCACACAGAGAAGTTGGTTTGGGGGCAATTCACTTACTCGCATCCTGCTCCTCACTCCCCCATCGAACGAAACTGTTTCAACTTGTTTTCTTGCGAATCTCTTCCCTCCATCTCTGCTCATATTGTCACGTCCCGTGCGGTGTCAAAAGTGCATAAAAATCGTTTGGCTGCATTGCCGCTGTAATTAACTTTTTGACTCGATTTGACTTGAACCAAACAGCGGAAAATTCAACTGGCCAAGCCACCGTGTCGTATGAGTAACTGGTAACGTTCCCAAAGCGAAACAGGTGCTCCCAGTGCGCCGATTTCGATTTCATTGCAATTAAAATTCCTGCCCAGCCAAGCAGCCAAGCAGCCACGGCTTGAGCCTCAAAACTGGCCACTTGATTAGCCGTGGAATGCGTGCAGCGTCGATTTTAATAACAATTTCAATTTGTCTTTGTTTGTTTTGAGTTTTGAGTTTGACTTGAAACAATGCGCAGCAGTACGCAGGCTGATAATTAAAATTGTTTAACACCTCACCCCCCCCTACTCGCTCGCTCGGCCAGCCAGCCCCGCTCCGACGAATCGTGGAAAATTAAATGGCATCGTTCATACGCCACGTTGGCCTCTGTCCCCCCTGGGTTGACTTGCCAAATTGGCTGTCAGCGAAGAAACGGCGACGACGACGACGACGATGACGGTGGCAAAATAATTTGCATAAGCGCAATCTGTGTAATCTTTTATAGCGAGTGAGTGCAGTGGAACTTTGTGGCATAAATTAAGTGTAAATGTCAGAAATGAGAATACCCCAAAAAACACGGGGCCCAGGAAAGAAGAGGAGAGCATCTTGATTACAACTGAGAGCAAGTGAGAGCATTTTGTACGTTTATAGTTGCTCTTTTTTGTTCAGTTGAGCAGAATAAGCTTTAGTATTGAAAAAAGAACCAAACATTACAAGCATAAGCGATTTTTTCTACACATATGCTGAGCCGAACCCAGCAACCATTAAGCGAAACGATTCGGTTCGGTTCGGTTTCTTTTTTCGACGAGTTTAGGTTCAAAGACTATAAAGCTAACTTTAAAATTTACATTGAGTTAAGCACACAAATGGAACAAAGCTCTAAACTCCTGAACTTTTGATCTGTGCCAGCAGCAAGTGCTTACAGCTGGAACCTGTTTCAAAAAATTGTTACCAGAATATCCGACTCGAAGGACCATTTTTGGATTCTTTGCCACAACCCTGGCTTACCGGATGGAGCAACCTTAATAAAGTTCTTGAAAATGCTTTCGTTTGTAGAAAAAAAGTGTAAAGGGGCAAGCGACCCAACTATAATCCGAAGTTTGTACACCCTTGCGGCACGTTTTTATACCCTGTTCTCATTGAAAATGGGAAAATTTGGATCATTAAGTTGTGCGAATGTATGTAACAGGGAGAAGGAAACATTTTCGACCCCATAAAGTATATATATTCTTGATCAGCATGAACAACCGAGTCGATATAGCCATGTCCGTCAGTCCGTCCGTCTATCCGTCTGTCCGTCTGTCTGTCTGTATGAACGCGTCGTTCTCAGAGACTATAAGAGATAGAGCCACAAATTTTTGCATCTAGGTAGACTTATGTCGTACGCAGATCAAGTTTGTATAAGATTTCGAAAATTACCCCCCGTTTCCCTCTTTATCACCAAAAAACCTTGACCTCCTCCAGACATCCTAGACCTAAACAAGAAAGAAAGTCGGTCAAGCCCGACTATAACATACTCTGTACCAAGAAATTTTGTCTTTTGATCATAACTCGAAAACCGTTCATCCGATCTTCTTCATTCCTTTGGCGGATCGATAAGTTATCCTAATAACTAAATATGTCCAGAAGGAACAAGCCATCTATCTTCAAAACTGTGGGAGATATGACGTTTTTTCTAAATTGCGGGGGCGGGAGGGGGCGTGGCCAAAATTGAAAATAAACTTGATCTGCCTGCAGACATAAGAAGCATATGTCCCATACACGTCAAACCTCTATCTCTTACCATCTCTGAGATCTGTGCGTTCATACGGACAGACAGACGGACAGACGGACATGGCTATATCGACTCGGCTGTTGATGCTGATCAAGAATATATATACTTTATGGGGTCGGAGATGCTTCCTTCTGGATGTTACATACTTTTGCACAAACTTATAATACTCTATGTACCTACGGTACAGAGTATAAAAACCGTCAGATCCACAATTTTTAAGTTAGAGCCTCGTGGTTTAGTATTCATCAAGCTAGGCCCAATATCTATCTATTCTGAAAAGTACAGATCGGACACAAAACACCGGAGTTATAAGCGAAACAGTTGAACTGATAAGAGCACCCCCCCCCCCCCCCCCCCTCCCCAGTTGTTGGTCAGGACTAGAAAAAAGTGTTGCCTACATTTAGGATGACAATTTTGTTACAAAAACTGGTTACATTCATCTTCAAAAGTTCAAAAACAAATGAACAGGGTATTTTGTGGTCGGGAAACTCGACTGCAGCGCCCTTACTTGTTCTAACTAATTTGAAGGACATTTCCACTGAAAACAAACAAGTTTCTCTCACCAAGACCACTTTTCTGACTCTATTTTTCTATGACAGCTATACTATATAGATGTCCGATATCGACCAAACATAGCAGAATCAGGAATATGCATAGCAAACTCAGAAAAAACAAACTTTGGAGGCGTTTCCATTGAAAACAACAAAGTTTTTCTAACTAGAACTAGTTTTTCGACAGCTATAAGCTATAGTCATCAGATCCGGCCGGTTCCGACAAATGTGCTGCGTATTTGTACTTAAAGACTTTGTGCAAAGTTTCGTCACGATAGCTTTAACACTGATGGCCAAATAATTGTTAAAGATCGGACGACCAATAGTCAAGTTATGAGTAAAAGAATGTTCGCTGCAGCAGCACCTTAGCAGCGCTGTCTTCTGCTGGTTGAACAGTTGGGACGATGGTTCAAGTCGAGCTAAGCTGGTTAATGGTTATGAACTGGTTCTTTGTCTGATGAAGAGCTGAGATTTTATGGCCTTATTCTGGTTTTGCTGTGCGGTTCAGCCTTTCTGCCCCCCGTTGAAGAAACTGGGGTACAAAATCTGCTAACACTTTCTACATTCTAGAAACTGATATGCAAAAGCAGCACCCAGGGCTGGGATAGCTGTTTCGTGTGGAAATATTACACCTGGGATTTAATCTATTACTTGAGGAAGAATCACCCATTTGGAAGGATTTGTAATAGGAAGGATTGTAAGAGAAGTAAAAGGCTTCCTCTCTTATTTCTAACTTCCATCCACCGTAACTCCACTTTGAGATTTGTACGTTTATTGTCACATGTTGACCCAAAGTTGACGGCACTTCACAGGCTGTCTCAGACCATGAACAACTTAATGCTTAATACTTATTGTCGCGCCTTAATCTAGATACGCTTTGACTAACAACATGGTGTTCGGCACAGACGGACAGACTTCATCATCCTCTCAAACTCCCCACCAGCTCGTGCTCGTCCAGTGAACAGAAAATTGAGTGGCAAAAGTCTTTTTTTTTATTTTTGTCTCATTTTTGACTATTGCGGCAAAACATTTTGTTGTCGCGGCTGCCTGGCTACCTCTTGCTCTCCCCCCCTTCCTTACACACACATGCCGCAGGCGCTGGTCGAGGCTGTCAGTCTTCCACTAACTCCCGACTCACGTCTCCAGGGTAGAAGAAGTTAGCCTGTAAATCTGCATGCGCGTCGCGGTGTCAAAACTTTTTTAAACAAAATAATTAAATGTAGAGAAGAAGAGGGGGAGGAAGCATCAGCATCAGCATCAGCATCACATAAATAGTTGCATGGCTTGTGTCTCCCTCTCTCTCTCTCTCTCCCTCACATTCGGTTTGTCTCCCCTCTCTGTCTGTTTCTTTCTTTGGACCAACAAGCAAATCCCAGGCAAAGAAATCCGCTAGAAAGTCATGTTCGTGTGTTGCATGTTGTTTTGCCGAGTTGCATTTGAAGTTGGGAGAAGCAGCCGAAAAATATAAGAAGAAAAAAAAAAGCAAACGAAATGCTCTTTGGAGTGCAGTTTAGAGATGGGTGGCAGATTCGTGACAATCGTGAGGGGGCTCAAAAAATATGCAAATGAGAAATGACAACAACCATTTTTTTCTATAAACAAGAATTGGGCTAAGCTAGACCCATACCACATTTTGAGTCGAGTGATTCTTTGTTGCCAATTGAGTTAACATACTTGGCTTGGATTGAATATGACTTAATGAAATACTAAAACTTAATTTGAGCTATGAAGATTTCTCTGACTCTAAAGGAGGGTTGACGGCGATAGCAACAAGTTTTAAGTAGCTCAGGATACCAGATCTTGCTTTAACTTTAATTGAAAAGGATACGTAATAACAAGCTGCAGTATTAGGCAGTAAAGTTTCCATCCTTAAGCTGCTTTTACTTGTAGGATGTCATATTTTTCATTGCCAGTTGCTGCCATACATGTGTGAGCACCTGCCAAAAGCAGTAATATTTGACTGGTGCTATATACGGGGTGCGCCATCTAAAGTGTCGGTATGGCAACACTGAATAAATATAAAAACAAACAACCGATTGCTATATGTTGATCTTGTTCCTTTAATTTGGTCCTGTACAATTTATTTCGACTCCTTTTTGAACACAACATCAATCAAGTGGCCGCCTTTATTGGCCTTTTTGCGGCATTTTCCATCACTTTTTCGAGCGTCTCAGTCGATAAAGTGGCGATTTCGGCACGAATGTTGGCCTTAAGCTCTTCAATGGTCTGTGGATCGCTGGCGTAAACCTTGCTTTTTAAATAGCCCCACAAAAAGAAGTCTGGGGCGGTCAAATCTGGAGATCTGGGTGGCCAGTCAATATCGCCTCTTTTTGATACCAGGCGTCCAGGGACGTGTAAAGGTATTTCATGGATGCGGTGTGGATTTTCCGTGCCCCATATGCGACAATTTTGCTTATTAACACCACCAGAAAGCGTGAAATGGGTTAACACAATTGAACGATTATTTTCGATGAACAGCGTCACTATTTCGGCACGTTGTTTTGGTGTGAAGCGTTCCATGGTCAAAATTGTACTAGATTGATGTTTCCAAAACATGTCTAACAAAAGCAATTGGTAAATGTCAAAGTTATTCAGTGTTGCCATACCGACACTTTATATAGCGCACCCTGTACTTTCACAACGAAAAAAATGCACCGCTCTCCAAGTGAAATAAGCTCTAGAGAGTGTTCTTGGGACACTTCATCGGAGAAGTGTTGTTGTGAAAGCAGATTTGAGCAGTTCAATTGAGTGCTTTCTCAGTATTCACAGTGGAGCACTTCGAAATTGTTTGCTGAGAAGTCAGACCTCATTGAAACCTATTTTGGAGGGTGAAAATGTGCTTAAAGTGGCGTTATTATAGGTCAATTATAGGTTATCAGTTAAGATTAAGTTTTGTGGAATAGAACTGAATTTAAAGTCCGAGAGCTCTTGCGGACGTACTTTTACAAATGAGAGAATAAAATTGTTCATTAAAGTTGGATAAGACACAAAGATTGTGAGTGCCCAGCTCTACTGCTTGGAGTTGAGTGATCCTTTTGATACCCTTGCAAAGGGTATTATAATTTTGCCCAGAAGTTTGCAACTCATGGAAATATTCATTTCCGACCCCATAATCTATATATATTCTTGATCAGGGTGACGAGCTGAGTCGATTGAGCTTTGTCCGTCCGTCTGTCTGTTTCTACGCGAAGTAGTCTCTCAGTTTTAAAGCTATCGAGCTGAAATTTTGCACAGAGTCTTCTCTTTGCTGCACACTACTAATATGTTGGAACCGACCGGATCGGATGACTATATCTCATAGCTCCCATAGGAACAAGATAGGTCTGAAAAACAGTTTTAGTTAGAAAAACTTTTTTGTTTTTAATGGTAGCATCCTGTAATTTTGTATTTGTTTATTTCACGTGCTTTCACATAATTATACAAATTTTTGTCCAAATCGGATGACTATATCATATAGCTCCAATACGAACGATCGGTCGGAAAATGGGAAAAGGACAATTTTTATACTCTGTACCGTAGGTACATAGAGTATTATAAGTTTGTGCAAAAGTATGTAACTTCCAGAAGTAAGCATCTCCGACCCCATAAAGTATATATATTCTTGATCAGCATCAACAGCCGAGTCGATATAGCCATGTCCGTCTTTCCGTCCGTCCGTCCGTCCGTCTGTCTGTCTGTCTGTCCGTATGAACGCACAGATCTCAGAGATGGTAAGAGATAGAGGTTTGACGTGTATGGGACATATGCTTCTTATGTCTGCAGGCAGATCAAGTTTATTTTCAATTTTGGCCACGCCCCCTCCCGCCCCCGCAATTTAGAAAAAACGTCATATCTCCCACAGTTTTGAAGATAGATGGCTTGTTCCTTCTGGACATATTTTGTTATTAGAATAACTTATCGATTCGCCAAAGGAATGAAGAAGATCGGATGAACGGTTTTCGAGTTATGATCAAATGACAAAATTTCTTGGTACAGAGTATGTTATAGTCGGGCTTGACCGACTTTCTTTCTTGTTTTTTTTTAAATATATAAGCGAGCACTTGCAAGGGTATAAAAACTTCGGCACAGGCGAAGTTAGCTTAGCTCTCTCGTTTTTACTTTTTCCTTCCTTTTATGGAACATGGTTTTGCTTCTTTCTCTAACATCTTCTCCATCTTGCTGTTTAGCGCCCAAGGTAGCATTTTACATATTATATATAAATTTGGTTACCTGGGTGCAATTATGGCTTGCAGTTGTAACCCCTTTTTCAGGGTTGTTTGGCAAGGGACTACCCAAAAATCTAGGAAACGTAGATCCAATGTACAGACCTGGTAGATTTATTTTGTATTGATATCAATTTTTCAGCGAAGTATGCATATTTGAAACTGCAGGGGAGAGAAAAAGTAGTAGATCGTCTTAGACCAAGACTTCCGCATGGATAATAAAAAGCTTATATTCAGAGTCTCGAGTCGAAACCTCTTACACACAGACAAGTGGGCCAAGGCGAGCTTCTCTCAATCTCTCAATCTTCTTGGCTTAAGTGCTTCTAATACTGCTAAAAAATTTACTTTCTTTGGAATGTTAAAACTGCAATTTTCCAGGGTCATTCAGGAACTCACTTAAAAAGATGAGTACGGCTGCGCTCAGACAAACTGGCAGTCCGTTCATACTGCGATACATGCGAATATAGACAGATTTCACTGAACATACAGGGTGCGCCATATAAAGTGTCGGTATGGCAACACTGAATAACTTTGACATTTACCAACCGATTGCTTTTGTTAGACATGTTTTGGAAATATCAATCTAGTACAATTTTGACCATGGAACGCTTCACACCAAAACAACGTGCCGAAATAGTGACGCTGTTCATCGAAAATAATCGTTCAATTGTGCTAACAAATTTTGATGACCGATGAGGCCCATTTCACGCATTCTGGTGGTGTTAATAAGCAAAATTGTCGCATATGGGGCACGGAAAATCCACACCGCATCCATGAAGTACCTTTACACGACCAAAAAGTGACTGTTTGGGCCGGTATCAATTAGAGGCGATATTGACTGGCCACCCAGATCTCCAGATTTGACCGCCCCAGACTTCTTTTTGTGGGGCTATTTAAAAAGCAAGGTTTACGCCAGCGATCCACAGACCATTGAAGAGCTTAAGGCCAACATTCGTGCCGAAATCGCCACTTTATCGACTGAGACGCTCGAAAAAGTGATGGAAAATGACGCTGGGTGCTGAGTTTGGTACTTACTAGTAAGCAGAAGTCCTTACAGCCCAACCCACCAGCAATGCATTTCAGTGATTACTTTTTGCTGGGCTTGTTCTAGAGGGTAACCAATCGCCACCTCTCCGTTAGTACTAAAAACTGTGAGCTGGGGCTTGAAGACAAAGCGTTGACGGCCCAACACCATTACCTTCTGCACCACCGGTCTTTTTACATGCTGGGAGCTTAAAATATAAGTGCACACTCTACTGTGTTTTACCACACTGTCACACTTTAGGTCAATGGAGCTGATTGTTAAGGGGCTATACCGTCCGCGGTGCTCAGTTCCCAAACTCAGGAGTTTGAATCTCAGACGAGGTGAGGTCAAAGTTTTTTCAAGTTATAAGTTTTGAATCAACTGAAAACTCCGTTTGGAGTTGGAATTATACTCTTCCCTTTTTCAAAGATAATCTAATTTCCAACTACTTTGTGTATCAGAATAACTTAGATTTTGTTCTGTGACTTGTGGAACATTAGAAATCGGCTATATTGTCCACAAACTTTCCAAGTAATAGAGTCCTTAAACCAAGTCCAACATTCTCGCTTCCCTTCTCCTCCTGTGCCATCATCCTTCAACATTCTTCGCATATTGTATCACTCTCGCCCCACTTCCCATCTCTAGTCTATTCCATGCTGGCAGCCTGCTGCTCTCCTCAGCTGCATAATAATTTATGATCGCGTCCAAGATGTGGGTTAATCGTGTTTTGGGCTAGTTTTCTCAATTCCTTGCTCCTCCTTCTTCTCGCCGTCTCCTCTGCTGCGGCTGCTGGTTTTGTTTTGGCTGCTTTGGCATGTTCTTCACATCCAATTACTAGGTCAGGAACCTGCAAGTCCTGATTTTGAGGCAATTTCCTCAACAAGTAGAGCCAACTGCTCCTCCCACTCCTCCAGCTCCAGCTCCAACTCCTTCTATTGCCTGTCTGTCACAATTGCAAATGTCTGGTCTGCTGTGGTGCGGTGTGGAGGGGGGGCGGCATTTAATCTTTGGGAATGCGTAACAAGCGGTGGCCACGCACGACTCCCAACCAGGCAATTAGCCTTGGTCAGACCTCATTCCCATTATATCTTCCAGCTCTGATGAGCCGCCAAAAGCAATAAAATATCATTTTATTAGCATGCGGAGTGAGCTCGAGCGCTCGTCGAGTGCAAACCAACTGGAGGCAAGGTGGAGGCGTTGTATTTTTGTTGTTTTTTTTTTTTTGTCTACCTGGCAGACCACAGTGTCTCCATTGGGAGTGAAGCCGAGCACAAAAGGCGGCCTCCGAGACACCAGACACGTGCACTTGCTAAAACGTTGTCGACGGGCTAAATTCTTTAAATGACAATGGGCTACGCTCGGTAAGGTTCATATTTTAATAAGTTTCTAATTTGGAAAATCTTAGGGAACTCAAAAAAAAATAAAAGTCCGACAAAATGCAATTTCATGAAGTATCCTAAAAACCTTAACAAAACTTACTTTCTACAAATCTCAGAAAAAATAATACTCTATGTACCTACGGTACAGAGTATAAAAAGAACCGGCAAAAAACACAGAGAATTCTGTTTAGAATTCCATTAAGTTGGCTTAAAACTTATACAAAAATCTCAAAATAAAGAAAAATCCAACCAAAAACACCAAATTCAATTCGCAATTTCGCGAAGATTCTGAAAAACTTCAACCAAAATGCTTTCAAAAAACCGAAGAAAAGTAGGATACGACACAAAACAAGGAATTCAATCAAGAATTCTATTAAGCTTCCTTAAAACGATTAAAAATCTTAAAATATAGAAAAAAAAATTCGACTAAAAACGCAGCACTTATTATAATAAAGTTTTTTATCACCGTGGTTTTAGTTGGTTCTATTTCAAATTCAGAAATTTTTGACGGATTTTTATTGGATTTTTAAGTTAACTTCGTCTGTGCCCAAGTTTTCCCCTTTAATATATTTCAAAATAATCTTTTTCCCAAAACTACCCATTTTCCGACCGATCGGTTCTATGGGAGCTATACGATATAGTCATCCGATTTCGACAAAAATTTGTAGAAATAGGTGAAAGTATGTAAAACAAGCAAATACGAACTTGCAGGATGCTGCCATTAAAAACTAAAAAGTTTTTCTAACTAAGACTGTTTTTATACTCTGTACCGTAGGTACATATGTAGAGTATTATAAGTTTGTGCAAAAGTATGTAACATCCAGAAGGAAGCATCTCCGACACCATAAAGTATATATATTCTTGATCAGCATCAACAGCCGAGTCGATATAGCCATGTCCGTCTGTCTGTCCGTATGAACGCACAGATCTCAGAGATGGTAAGAGATAGAGGTTTGACGTGTATGGGACATATGCTTCTTATGTCTGCAGGCAGATCAAGTTTATTTTCAATTTTGGCCACGCCCCCTCCCGCCCCCGCAATTTAGAAAAAACGTCATATCTCCCACAGTTTTGAAGATAGATGGCTTGTTCCTTCTGGACATATTTAGTTATTAGAATAACTTATCGATCCGCCAAAGGAATGAAGAAGATCGAATGAACGGTTTTCGAGTTATGATCAAAAGACAAAATTTCTTGGTACAGAGTATGTTATAGTCGGGCTTGACCGACTTTCTTTCTTGTTTAGACCTATCTTTTGTATGGCAGCTATACCATATAGTTGTCCGATTTTAATCAAACTTGACAGAATTATAAAAAAGCATAGAAAACGCATGAATACAAAGTTTGGAGACGTTTCCATTGAAAAGAAAAAAGTTTTTATACTCTGTACCGTAGGTACATAGAGTATTATAAGTTTGTGCAAAAGTATGTAACATCCAGAAGGAAGCATCTCCGACCCCATTAAGTATATATATTCTTGATCAGCATCAACAGCCGAGTCGATATAGCCATGTCCGTCTGTCAGTCCGTCCGTCTGTCCGTCTGTCCGTCTGGCTGTCCGTATGAACGCACAGATCTCAGAGATGATAAGAGATAGAGGTTTGACGTGTATGGGACATATGCTTCTTATGTCTGCAGGCAGATCAAGTTTATTTTCAATTTAGGCCACGCCAAAAGACGTCATATCTCCCACAGTTTTGAAGATAGATGGCTTGTTCCTTCTGGACATATTTAGTTATTAGTTATTATTATTATCGATCCGCCAAAGGAATGAAGAAGATCGGATGAACGGTTTTCGAGTTATGATCAAAAGACAAAATTTCTTGGTACAGAGTATGTTATAGTCGGGCTTGACCGACTTTCTTTCTTGTTTAGACCTATCTTTTGTATGGCAGCTATACCATATAGTTGTCCGATTTTAATCAAACTTGACAGAATTATAAAAAAGCATAGAAAACGCATGAATACAAAGTTTGGAGACGTTTCCATTGAAAAGAAAAAAGTTTTTATACTCTGTACCGTAGGTACATAGAGTATTATAAGTTTGTGCAAAAGTATGTAACATCCAGAAGGAAGCATCTCCGACCCCATAAAGTATATATATTCTTGATCAGCATCAACAGCCGAGTCGATATAGCCATGTCCGTCTGTCCGTCTGTCCGTCCGTCCGTCTGTCCGTCTGTCCGTATGAACGCACAGATCTCAGAGATGGTAAGAGATAGAGGTTTGACATGTATGGGACATATGCTTCTTATGTCTGCAGGCAGATCAAGTTTATTTTCAATTTTGGCCACGCCCCCTCCCGCCCCCGCAATTTAGAAAAAACATCATATCTCCCACAGTTTTGAAGATAGATGGCTTGTTCCTTCTGGACATATTTAGTTATTAGAATAACTTATCGATCCGCCAAAGGAATGAAGAAGATCGGATGAACGGTTTTCGAGTTATAATCAAAAGACAAATTTTCTTGGTACAGAGTATGTTATAGTCGGGCTTGACCGACTTTCTTTCTTGTTCATACTAAAACTAGGGTTCCAAGCGATTGTTCCTATGGGAGCTATGAGATATAGTCATCCGATCCGGTCGGTTCGGATATATTAACAGCGTGCAGCAAAAAGAAGACACTGTGCAAAATTTTAGCTCGATAGCTTTAAAACTGACGGAGGAGATAGAAACAGACGGACAGACGGGCATGGCTATATCGACTCAGCTCGTCATGCTGATCCAGAATATATATACTTAATGTGGTCGGAAATTCTTCCTTCTATGCGTTACAAACATCTGGACAATTTCAATATACCCTCTGCAAGGGTATAAAGATCAGACAGAAAACACGGAGTTCAATTTGCAATTAGATAATATTTTCTTAAAAATTACGATTTATTTACTTACAGTTGGTAAACCAATGGTTTTAGGTCCGAGCTAGCAGTAGGCCCATCCTCCGTAGAAATAAAGTTAGGTACATGCTTTTATAGCCATGTTGGAGTCGTTTTTGCCTTGTGAGCTGAAGCGCAGTCTTGTTGAAAGGTCAACTGCAAAGAGAAAAAAAAAAGGATAAACAAAAATATTCATTGAATGATTTTTCGAACCCTTTTACTCTGGATATGTCTTAAATATACTTGTAAATCATCCAAAGGATATGAGAAATGAACATCATTTTGATGTTTTTTAGCTCCTCTGGATGATTAAGAGGATACTAAAGACATATCCAGTCCAAATGGATCTTTCTTTTCTGTGGGCATATGTGCAAATATTGTCATATTGAGAGGCTTCACAATCTTTTTCAAAACGTCGAATTGATACACTTTACACCGAAGTTTTGACTACCTTTTCACCAAAAGTGAAAAAGTCATACTCGACCCTTCACCAAACCATCACATAAGTCGTATGGTCACCTCTCTGGGCTCTAATATTGAGATGTTACACTGTTTTAATGACAGTATACACTTTATCGTTCTCTTTGTTGAACGATTTCCCTGTGGTACAAATTATCACGTCAGAAAAACAGAATTCGTCTGTGATCAATGTTCGCGCACTGAAAACGCAATGCTTTCAATCATATCTTGTCTTGTGTTCAATTCGCCAGTGAAGCCACATGCTGTGCCTGCTGATTTTCAATTCACAGTTCATGATTTTCTGTTTGCGCAGTGGATTTGGACGAATTCGATCAGTAACCCCAAATAACTTCTTTTTTGTAAGATTTTAAAAGTTGCCAAGGAAAATATCAAGTTCATCAAACTGTGCCAGGTCAATTACTATCTAAAAACCTCAAAGATAAATTAAATTAACTAGGTATTTCCTGGTCGCATCAGTCAACCACATTGCTCCTACTGGTTTTTCTTCCACCCAAAAATCGCACTTCGTTTACAAACATTTTACAACCTGTGCATGTTTTTACTGCTCTTCTCTTTACCCATCCAAATGTCTACCAAATGCAAGAGACCATTCACATTCAGAGTAGCAAAATTTAAATGCGAATAAAATGCAAGGGAAATGAAATGAGGCAACATTTTTTAGTATGCAGTTACCAGATTCTGTTGGCCGTTGTGCCTCTGCTCTATGGGTCTCTGGGTCTGGCTCTGGCTCTGGCTCTGGCTCAGAATTTATGCATATGACCTTAGTTATTGACATAATTTTTGAGCACGAAACGAAAACGAAATGTGCATACAAAACTGCTGGTTTCGGGGATTCGCCGCTGCCCAGGCAGCTCGCAGGTGATTATCGCCGCTTCCTCTCTGTCTCTGGGCATTTGTCAAATTTTCCACTTAATCCGAAGGCAGTCGAATTCGCATGGAAAATTGTCGCAGGCGAAGAAAAAACCGGGCGCCCCATGGTGGTGGTGGCAGCAGCCGCTGCCGCTGCTGGCGGAGGCTCTTTAATTGGTCTTATGAAATGGACAAAGTGCGAAATGAGTTATGCGCACGCGCGCGCGCACCCGCAGCTGAAGGGGGCTAAGTCGCAGGCCGATAATGAACGCATGTGGGAATTCGAAAATTGGATTTGGGTATTGTGCAACCACCAGCCTGGGTACCTGGGTACCTGCTCCTGCCTTCCAGCCTGCCGAAGTGGCGGAGCTGGCGTCGCGGAGTGTGGACAAAGTGTGAGCACGCAAAGTATCTATTAGCGTCGCCTTTGCGCGCCGGAGTCAAACGGAATCTGTTTAGCAGTCAGTCGCTGCTTGTCGTTTGGTTTTTCGCCGTTTTCATTTTTTTTGTTTTGCAGCCGCGAATTATCTGTTAATTTGTGGCAATTTAGAGATTTGCAGATATCCGTATGCACAATGAACAGCACCAGCTCAGATAGTCCTCGCTGGTCTGTCAACAGTAGCTGGTATTTTTGGCGGTTCGGTGAGAGATTTTGGTTTATCGTTAGTAGCGA
Source organism: Lordiphosa fenestrarum (assembly GCA_035044985.1). Classification (NCBI taxonomy): domain Eukaryota; kingdom Metazoa; phylum Arthropoda; class Insecta; order Diptera; family Drosophilidae; genus Lordiphosa; species Lordiphosa fenestrarum. Next base: position 217,470 of record JAWNNO010000565.1, read on the forward strand.
GTAGCCTGCCATTAACCAACATTCATATGACAAGCTGACTTATCTAATAGATTTCGTTTGCAAACAATTTGATGACGACAAACTTCGTGTCATTCCAAATGGTCACATGAAAATGCATTCACATATGTTTTGCATTACAAAAATGGTGAAATTGCCTAAGCCCTTCGATGAACTTGCTGAAGACTTGCAGGAAGATGATAAGGCGGCTTGCCAGGTAGAGCCCAAGAGTTTACAAGGACTTTGTTTTCAATTGGATCAATCGATAATCATATTTACAAATATTTTGAGCAATGTTCGTTGAAGTGAATAGGCAAATGATAGTTGAAATTGATATTAAACTATTGGCAGTATCTACCGAAACTTGTCTATTTTCAATTCTCAGCAGTTCTTGCCACAATTTAGATAACTTAACTCATTCATTCACCGCTGCTGATTTTGGAATTATGAAAAATGTTGGTCTTATATCGAAAGTCTGAATTTGTTGTTGCCAAAGTTGGAATGTTCAATAGGCGCACCTTGTAAACTTGTTTCTTCTCTTTGCCCCTAGCACGAGTTATCTTTTTTTCAATCGATCTTTAATTGACTTTGAATCTTTCTGATCCGAGCTGATTCCCTTCCACACTTCGAGCGCAGACCATTGACAACATGCAGCTTTTCTTGGCATCGTTACAAATATCGAACCTCTTGCCATAAGGCACACACACTACCCGGTACACCATAGCCGGACTTACAAAGCAGCACTTCGAGAGAGCGTTGCCGGAGCGCTGCGAAGCAGTAATGAAAATGGCGTCCAAAAGAGAACCGCTTGGTGGTGCCGTAGGAACTGCTCTTCGGAGCATTATCGGAGCACAAGATCCATCCCGAAACACTCCGTCTAGATTATCTTTGGATGATTTAGGGAGTAATTAAAAAAAAAAACAAGAAAGAAAGTCGGTCAAGCCCGACTATAACATTCTCTGTACCAAGAAATTTTGTCTTTTGATCACAACTCGAAAACCGTTCATCCGATCTTCTTCATTCCTTTGGCGGATCGATAAGTTATCCTAATAACTAAATATGTCCAGAAAGAACAAGCCATCTATCTTCAAAACTGTGGGAGATATGACGTTTTTTCTAAATTGCGGGGGCGGAAGGGGGCGTGGCCAAAATTGAAAATAAACTTGATCTGCCTGCAGACATAAGAAGCATATGTCCCATACATGTCAAACCTCTATCTCTTACCATCTCTGAGATCTGTGCGTTCATACGGACAGACAGACAGACGGACGGACGGACAGACGGACAGACGGACATGGCTATATCGACTCGGCTGTTGATGCTGATCAAGAATATATATACTTTATGGGGTCGGAGATGCTTCCTTCTGGATGTTACATACTTTTGCACAAACTTATAATACTCTATGTACCTACGGTACAGAGTATAAAAACGAGAAAGCCAAGCTAACTTCGTCTGTGCCGAAGTTTTTATACCCTTGCAAGTGCTCGCTTAAATATTTTCAAAAAATTCTCTTTTTCCCATTTATCGACTGATCGTTCGTATGGGAGCTATATGATATAGTCATCCGATTTGGACGAAAAACTTGTAGAATTATGTAAAAGCATGAGAAACAAACAAATACGAAATTGCAGGATGCTACCAATAAAAACAAAAAAGTTTTTTTAACTAAGACTATATGCTATGCCATATAATTGTCCGATTCTAATAAAACTTGGTAGAACTATAAAAAAACATAGAAAACCTACGATTACAAAGTTTAAAGACGTTTCCATTGAAAAAAAAAGTTTTTCATACTAAAACTAGTTTTCCAAGCGATTGTGCCTATGGGAGCTAAGAGATATAGTCATCCGATTCGGTCGGTTCCGACATATTAGTAGTGTGCAGCAAAAAGAAGACTCTGTGCAAAATGTCAGCTCGATAGCTTTAAAACTGAGAGACTAGTTCGCGTAGAAACAGACAGACAGACGGAAAGACGGACGGACAAAGCTCAATCGACTCAGCTCGTCACCCTGATCAAGAATATATATAGTTTATGGGGTCGGAAATGAATATTTCTATGCCTTGCAAGCTTCTGGGCAAAATTATAATACCCTTTGCAAGGGTATAACAATAGGCGGATAGAGGAGTCCGCACGGAGTCGTTGCGGGTTATCTGAGTGAGCATTCTGGGACGCCGAAATCACTCTTTAAGGGGTCCCTTAGGCACACTTTTTTCATATATATTGAAAAGGACTTTTTCTTCAGCGGGAGACACTTTTGGAGCCTCCCTAGGAGGCTCAGCGCAACATACAGGCAGTCCTAATGGAGCACCTTTCGGACTTCGCTGGTTGGCTGGGGATTAGCTACCAAATGAAACAACCGCCTACTGCGCCACTTGCAGAACTGTAGTTGAATTGAACTGAAAACCGACCAAGTTTTATTATACTCTGTACCGTAGGTACACAGAGTATTATAAGTTTGTGCAAAAGTATGTAACATCGAGTAGGAATCATCTCCGACCCTATAAAGTATATATATTCTTGATCAGTATGTCATGTCCGTCTGTCCGTATGAACACGCAGATCTCAGAGATGGTAAGAGATTGAGGTTTGACATGTATGGGACATATGCTTCTTATGTCTGCAGGCAGATCAAGTTTATTTTCAATTTTGGCCACGCCCCCGCAATTTAGAAAAAACGTCATATCTCCCACAGTTTTGAAGATAGATGGCTTGTGCCTTCTGGATGATTGGATAAGATCGGATGAACGGTTTTCGAGTTATGATAAAAAGACTGTTCGCTGCTACTGCAGCATCAAAATGTATGCTGAGCGTATATCTTTCTTGATACAGAGTATGTTATAGTCGGGCTTGACCGAATTTCTTTCTTGTTTTTTCCTAAGCCTTTACATGTGCTAACAAATCCTCAAAAATAAGTATACAATTTGGTCCAGTCGTTTGCAGGTTTTAAGTATGAAAACAACTCAGGATCTATTTCTAGACTTAATCGTAGTTGTTCAACTGAATGGCTCTTCTACAGCGATCCCTTATGCTTACATGATCCTTCGAGCCGACCAACTTGACCAACAATTTTGCTCTTTTAATGCATTAACTTATCTTGATGGGTAATGAATCTGGATCTTATAATCAGATTGGTTCTTATGCAGCAATGCCTTGCCTTATCATGGTTTTTTGAGTGGAATACTTCAGAATAATTCTTTCTTAGTTGAGTATTTAGCATGTAAATTTATCAAGGGACGGTTTAACTACCAAAATATTCCCCCACACGATGAACCGGTTGCATTTATACAAGCTCACTTGTTTGAGTTAACATCAAGTCTGATGCAGTTCGTTTCTTTTTTGGATGGTCCTTGGAGCCGGATATTTTAAATGAAAGCTTCCATTTTTTGTGTGGCATAAATTTGTATGCTATTTTATGATGATGATAATGATATTTTACAACAAAAATTCATATTTACCTGGTTTTTCTATAGCAATTCATTATCTTTACATCATATGATATGGGTTAGATGCTTAAATCGATCCCCCATCTACATAATAAGCAATGCTTTCCCCTTTTGGTTGGCCTATTTAAGCTTATATTGGTCAAATTTGGGTTTAATTTTGGCAAACCTTCACCTAAAACAAGAAAGAAAGTCGGTCAAGCCCGACTATAACATACTCTGTACCAAGAAATTTTGTCTTTTGATCATAACTCGAAAACCGTTCATCCGATCTTCTTCATTCCTTTGGCGGATCGATAAGCTATTCTAATAACTAAATATGTCCAGAAGGAACAAGCCATCTATCTGTGGGAGATATGACGTTTTTTCTAAATTGCGGGGGCGGGAGGGGGCGTGGCCAAAATTGAAAATAAACTTGATCTGCCTGCAGACATAAGAAGCATATGTCCCATACACGTCAAACCTCTATCTCTTACCATCTCTGAGATCTGTGCGTTCATACGGACAGACAGACAGACAGACGGACAGACGAACATGGCTATATCGACTCGGCTGTTGATGCTGATCAAGAATATATATACTTTATGGGGTCGGAGATGCCTCCTTCTGGATGTTACATACTTTTGCACAAACTTATAATACTCTATGTACCTACGGTACAGAGTATAAAAAACATGTAACCTTAACTATGACACTTCAGGCTAACAACATTCATTCATCATCAAAGACCAGGACATTAAAATGCTTTTAATATCAAAAGTAATACAAAATCCATTCACTTGATATAACTGATACTACCTATAGACCCAAAATCCAGCCAAGTTGAAGGCAATGTTAACGACTTTATATGCAAAGTGGCAGGGACAATGGGCAAACAAAGGGCGTGACCACAAAACCACCGAGAGGACGACTGCGCTTTTGCGGACAGCTGCGTGATAATGGCAGCTGTGTGGACGGGACACAGTCTGCACAGTGGCACAAAAAGCCTGCACAAGCGACTGCCATTCCCCAAATGTTAAGACATTTTTATGGCCCAGTCGTAACCAATTAGCGGCCATAGTCGACACCGACTTCATCCGGTTTTTATGTTTATTTCGGGGGGGGGGTTTGCCAACGATGCCGAAAATTCAATTTGCCGTTAAAAAAGTTGCCACTTACACACACTGTCCGAGCGAGTCTTCCTCTTGGTCTACAACTGGCCAAGAATTCCTGGCCGCAAACAAGCTTAAGGGGGGTGGGGGAGGGGTTGGGGAGCGAACTGAGGCAGGCAAAACCGCGATCCCAATACGCATGCGCAATTTTTCAAAAGCTTTTAAAGTGAAGAGCCCAGAAAATTACGTTGTAATTTTTGTAATTTCTGTAATTGCCTAATTCTGATTAATTTGAATTGACGAACGAACGAGCGAGCGAGCGAGCGAGTGGCGGCGGGGCGAGTGGAATCCCGTCCTCCAATTGGAGTGCCAACCGAACACGAGCAATCTTTTCTTCAAGTGCACACACACTGCATAGTCCAATAACCATGCTCCATGCTGCTCCATACCCAGTGGCCCGCTTTTGCTTAGGGTCCCTCGACGGCGAATTGAGAGGTCAAAACTGAAAATTATGCGCCATTGTTGCAGGCAACAGCAGCAGCAGCCGCCACAGACTCGCGGATTTAGTTTGCTGGCTTCATGTAATCCTTACTTATGCGCACTTGGGCATTGAGCCCCAGAGCTTGTGGCCAGCAGAGGCGAGCTTCAATTTATTTGCCGCCTGCCAGTGCGTGGCTTTCTTTAATTTGATTAAAATTTATGAAGAACTAGCAGAGGCAGAGGCAGGGGCAGAGGCAGAGGGCTGCCGGTTGCCTGGTTCATTTGACTGCAAAAAGGCCAGACGAAATATGTGGGGCATACTTTAGGGGGCCCAAAATTGATAATCATTTACTATTCGATTCATATGCGGACCAGATTGAGATATGGGCGTAGCTATATCGACTATTCTGTTGTTGCTGATCAAGAATATATATACTTTATGGGGTCGGAGATGCTTGCTTCTGTGTTTCTCTGGCATGGAGTATAAAAATGCATTTAACTGATATTTGTAGCCTATCATGTATCAGTGGCCGAGTGTGGTGCAGTGGGTAGTGTGTGTGTGCTTGCTGTGCAAGAGCTGCCTCATACGACCTGCCTCAAGACATCCAATGGAAAAGTGCTTTTGCTTAAGAAAACCTACACACCCAGTCACCGCGTTTAAGGTCAAATCTTATGTCTATATATTTGTGCCAAAATGAGAATCATTCTAAAAATCTAGGTCTAGTTAGAAGTCACATATTTCCTTCCTTATTCACTTATTTCCTAGCCAACACAAAGACAGCAGCAGCTAATTGAGTTGCTTGGTATGTAGTTAATAAGAAACAATTAATTATATTTAATAGCAACTAATAACATAAATCACAATAATAAAACTAGCTATAAAGCTCTAGAAAAGCTCAGTTTTTATACCCTTAGAGCTCGTTTTAATTTTGAGATCGCCTTCATTAAAAACAAAACCAGTTTTCCTAACTAAGACTTTTTTCCCAATCCAACTTTTCAGTGACAGCTATACTATATAGTCGTTCGATTGTGAACAAACTTGGGCAAATCATGAACAAGCATAGAAAACTTATATATAAGAAGTCAGATGACGATTCTATTCAAAACAAAAAGGTTTTACTTATTGAATCTTTTTTTCGACCGATCGTTCCTATGGCAGCTATATGCTATAGCCATCCGATCTGACAGCTTCCGATAAAGGGGTCAGCGTATTTGTACCACAAGACTTCTTGGAAAGTTATACAAAGATATTTTTTAAACTGATAGAGGAGATTAGGAGAAAGCTAAGCTAACTTCGTCTGTGCCGAAGTTTTTATACCCTTGCAAGTTCTCGCTTAAATATTTTCAAAAAATACTCTTTTTTCCATTTTCCGACCAATCGTTCGTATGGGAGCTATATGATATAGTCATCCAATTTGGACAAAAACTTGTAGAATTGTGTAAAAGCACGAGAAACAAACAAATCCAAATTTCAGGATGCTATTATTGAAAACAAAAAAGTTTTTCTAATCAAGACTGTTTTTCAGACCCATCTTTTGTATGGCAGCTATACCATATAGTTGTTCGATTTTAATTAAACTTGGTAGAATTATAAAATAACATAGAAAACTTACGATTACAAAGTTTGGAGACATTTCCATTGATAAGAAAAAAGTTTTTCTCACTAAAACTAGTTTTCCGACCGATTGTTCCTATGGCAGCTATGAGATATAGTCATCCAAACCGGTCGGTTGCGACATATTAGTCGTGTGCAGCAAAAACGAGAGCGTAAGTTAAAGTCGGCCCTGCCCGACTTCGAAATACCCGTTACTCAGCTCAGCTCGGATAAGTATGCAACATTTTTTTTTATTTTTTTATTACTCGATCCTTTTGAAAATTTGTGATATTGTAGATATTGGCCACATAGACTACACTGCAAAATCTGAGCTCGATATCTTAAAAATTGTGGGAGTTATTCAATATTTTGTATTGCGGGGGCGGGAGGGGGCGTGGCCAAAATTTGAAACAAACTTGATCTGCCTACAGACAATACTAGCTTACGTATAAAATTTGTTTGCTCTAGCTCTTCTAGTCTCTGAGATCTAGGTGTTCATACAGACGGACGGGCGGACGGACATGGCTATATCGACTCGGCTGTTGATGCTGATGAAGAATATATATACTTTATGATATCGGAGATGCTTCCTTCTGCCTGTTACATACATTTGCACGACATTAGTATACCCTTTTTACTCTACGAGTAACGGGTATAAAAAGACTCTGTGCACAATTTCAGCTCGATAGCTTTAAAACTGAGAGACTTGTTCGCGTAGAAACAGACAGACAGACGGACGGACAAAGCTCAATCGACTCAGCTCGTCACCCTGATCAAGAATATATATAGTTTATGGTGTGGGAAATGAATATTTCTATGCGTTGCAAACTTCTGGGCAAAATTATAATACCCATTGCAAGGGTATAAAAACAGACGGGCGGACAGACGGACGTTCATATTGATGATCAAGAATATACATAAGAATAAGAATAATATACTCTGTATACCTCCGGTGCAGAGTATAAAAAGAGTCAAAACTCGTCTTCTAAATGTTTACGCAGCTTACTCACATTGTTTATCCCTTCACATTATTACATGTTTTCGGTATGCATTCATAAGAAATATGTTGACACTTTAACATTCTGTAACAGAAAAGATAAACCAGCGCTTTCCTTATCTACATACAGGGTGCGCCATATAAAGTGTCGGTATGGCAACACTGAATAACTTTGACTTTTACCAACCGATTGCTTTTGTTAGACATGTTTTGGAAACATCAATCTAGTACAATTTTGACCATGGAACGCTTCACACCAAAACAACGTGCCGAAATAGTGACGCTGTTCATCGAAAATAATCGTTCAATTGTGCTAACAAATTTTGATGACCGATGAGGCCCATTTCACGCATTCTGGTGGTGTTAATAAGCAAAATTGTCGCATATGGGGCACGGAAAATCCACACCGCATCCATGAAATACCTTTACACGTCCCTGGACGCCTGGTATCAAAAAGAGGCGATATTGACTGGCCACCCAGATCTCCAGATTTGACCGCCCCAGACTTCTTTTTGTGGGGCTATTTAAAAAGCAAGGTTTACGCCAGCGATCCACAGACCATTGAAGAGCTTAAGGCCAACATTCGTGCCGAAATCGCCACTTTATCGACTGAGACGCTCGAAAAAGTGATGGAAAATGCCGCAAAAAGGGCACATTTTGTTGTGGCCAATAAAGGCGGCCACTTGATTGATGTTGTGTTCAAAAAGTAGTCGAAATAAATTGTACAGGACCAAATTAAAGGAACACGATCAACATATAGCAATCGGTTGTTTGTTATACTCTGTACCGTAGGTACATAGAGTATTATAAGTTTGTGCAAAAGTATGTAACAGGCAGAAGGAAGCATCTGCGACCCCATAAAGTATATATATTCTTGATCAGCATCAACAGCCGAGTCGATATAGCCATGTCCGTCTGTCCGTCTGTCTGTCTGTCCGTATGAACGCACAGATCTCAGAGATGGTAAGAGATAGAGGTTTGACATGTATGGGACATATGCTTCTTATGTCTGCAGACAGATCAAGTTTATTTTCAATTTTGGCCACGCCCCCTCCCGCCCCCGCAATTTAGAAAAAACGTCATATCTCCCACAGTTTTGAAGATAGATGGCTTGTTCCTTTTAGACATATTTAGTTATTAGAATAACTTATCGATCCGCCAAAGGAATGAAGAAGATCGGATGAACGGTTTTCGAGTTATGATCAAAAGACAAATTTTCTTGGTACTGAGTATGTTATAGTCGGGCTTGACCGACTTTCTTTCTTGTTATTTCAAAACTACATCCGATTAGCTAGCGGTTCGGTACGGTTTGGTATGGTAAGAAACAGAAGCAATGTAACAGGACCGCTGTAAGATGGATGGAATAGGACCAGGCTATGTTCATTTATCACAAAAAAACCAAGAAAACTTGAACCTCCCCCTCAAAAGAAAGAACCGACTAGCCCAACTACTTTTCTTTGTTCATTCTTAATTTTTCATAAAAGCTCAAAGGTTTTCAGTTCTTCCTACCTTGACTCCCTGCGGATATAAGGCTACAAGTCCTTTTCAAAAACTGTGGCATACCTTTGGGCTGAGTTCCTTTCCAGTCATTCAGCAATTTTGCATTCTTTTAAATCTGTTGACAAGGTCGTTGGGTTAATCCGTTCGCTCTGTTGTCATCAGCAGCAACAATAACTCAATTAAATGCCGGCCCATTAATCATACGACATGTATAACGATAGCCAGATCGGAGATCGCATAAGCAGACGACGACGACGACGACGATGTGTGAAAATCTCCCGTTGTGATGAAAAATATAAATGCAACTCTCTAGGCTCTACATACGTATACGTACTTTCGTATCATCATCAATGAAATTTAATATGCAGCCAGAACGAGACAATGACATTTGGTGTAGCTTAATTAGCCACCGATGTTAGCCGCAGAGGCAGAGCATATTTATCTAACCTGATATACTTTCCCAACCTGCAGCCTAATGAAGCGGCTGATGTTCGGGCAATTAATCAAAACTGAAATCAAAATGGAAATTTAATGGCAGACAAAACGATGGGAAATTAACTCGTTAGATGATCATGATTGCGACTCGCGCTAATCAAGAGTTGTTCGCTCTCACCCTGTCTTCACTTTCAATTTGCGGGAAATGGTTTTAATTTATGCTCAAGTGAATGAATACCAAGAACAAATGCGAATTTTGGACATAATGCGCGAACTTATGCAAATGCTGGAGGCCGGAGGCCGGAGGATGCGGACGCGGAGGCATGACTTATGCCTGAAATTTGTCTAGTTGTCAGTAAATATGGGAAATCAGTTTAGAGCATGCGTGCCACGGTTGCGCAGAGCCCACGTCGTCCGGCGACATTGAGATTTAAGCGGAAGGCACAGCAGGAGCGTAGATAGCAAACATCAGATACAGACGACTCGTAATGGCGACAACAGCCAACAAAAGACAAAGTCACAGGCACGGGCACCAGGCACCAGGCACCAGGCACCGAGGCACCGAGGCAGGGGCCAGAACAAGCAACATGCTGCTTTCAGAGGCTGAAGAAGCCCAGATTGATGCCTATTGACTATTGATGTCTGCTTTGGCTGGGAGGGAGGTCAGCAGTGAGTGGCATATGCATATGAGAGTATCCAAAGATCTCTCCATGCTTATAAGGATAATACGCAAGACACTCGCAGGTTGCTGCTGAAGAATCCGCCGAAAAAAATTTGCATTGCAAAGAAGGGACAAGCCCAGCTTCAGGTGAAGTGAGTAGGAATTATGAGAAATTGTGTGAGAGCCACCGGCTTAGATATGCGCCACAGTGAAGCCTCTCGCAGTAGCACAGTTTCAGGTAGCCTAAGGAATATAAGAAACTCCTTTTTAAACAGGAAACTTCGAGTTGCAACTTCAGTTTCGTTGCATTTTTTAATGGATTCGGGTCTTTTTGAAGTTTTTTGGGATTTAATGATGCATCAGTCACGGCAAAATGGTTTGATCAACTATTTACAAGTTTAATTGTGGTGCCTGATGTCAGTTTCTTTTGTTTTTTTACTAGGTTGAGTCCTTTTTGCCATTTTATTGCAGTTTAATGATTCGTCAGTCACGGCAAATCGGTTTCATACCCTAGTTACAAGCCAAATTGGAGCAGCTGTTGTCAGTTTTCTTGCAGTTTTACTAGTTTGAACCTACTTTATACATTTTTTTGGATTTTAAGATACGTTAGTCAAGGCTGAATGGCTTAATACATCAGTAACAAGCTAAATTCTATTTTTTGATTTAATGATTCGTCAGTCACGGCAAAATGGTTTGAAACATCAGCTACAAGCAAAAATTGTAGACCTAATGTTGTTTTCATTGCAGTTTCACTAGATAGAGTAGTTTTTGCCATTATTTTTCGCTATTTAATGATTCGTCAGTCACAGAAATGATTTGATACCTTATTTACAAGCCAAATTGGTGCGCCCAATGTCAGTTTTGTAGCAGATTTACTTGGTTACTTTATCAAACATTTTTTTTTTTGGATTTAATGATTCGTCAGTCACAGCAAAATGGTATGATAAAAAAATTTCGGACCTGCTGACAGTTTCCTAGCAATATTACCATATTTCGGGACTTAATGATTTGTCAGTCACGGAAAATCGATAAATTTTCCTAATTTTGCTCGCTAGTTTCTTAAGTACTTTGCGATTTGATTACCATGAAGAATCCTCAGCTGATATTCACACTTGCTTGGCACTTAAGCTTGATTACATAACGTTTACTTTTCATTTTTGCAATTTCATCACTAAAAATTTTCAAATTTTTAACAAAAGCATCAACAAAAATCGATCCAAACCACTTACAATTCTAGTCTCGATCCCAAAATCTAGTTGATAATTTGCTTTTATGAAACTTGGAACATTTTTCCAGTTCGTTGAACCATTTGATCAGTCACTGCTTCTCAAATTTCCGGCCGAACTTAACGCGCTAAATGCCAAAAAAAAAATTGTATGCATAATTTTAGTTTATGGCAAACGTTTACATAAATTTTCGAAGCTAAAGAATCGATCAAAATTTTTATGTTTTCCCATAAATCATCGCACAAACTACTCGATAAATTTACAATAGATCTCACACGAGAACAACTAACTATACAATACAACATTTTGTAGCATTCGTTCGCCGCTGGGAGTAATCATCAGCCCGAGTCAATTAGTATTTTATGCCATTTTTATGGGACAACTATTTCTGTAGTTTTCAATATTTGGCCAACGTTTCCCACATCAAAAGAACCGAAGGGGCCAAAATTAGAATTCATTTTTGTGGTCAGTTTAAATATTTATGCCTGGGACAGTCCGACTTCATTAGCAACTCATCGTCGTCGCCGCCGCCGCCACCGTCGCTGGGAACCCACCCAAGTGGCAGCGCGAACTTAACTCATGTAATCGGAACGCCACCTTATCGCCAAACAAACCCCCAGAGAACTCCGAAGACCCATTCTAAACGCAAGTTTATAACGAAAGCGTATTTCAATTAAAACTAAAACAGAAGGCTAAAACAAGTTGGCTCTTCCCGCGGAGAGGCGCATGAAAAGTCGTACAAAATGTGTGCGTCTCATTAAAAATTCGCATAATTTAGAGATTAATGAACGACAGCAACGAGGTCGACTCCAGGCCAGAAGTTGGCTACCGAAATAAAATAGCAGAGTTTATATGTCGTCATGGGGAGAGCGGGGGCGACGGATTTGGCACGGATTTTTATGATTTGATGATGCGTCCGCTGACAGTTCAGGAATGCCAATCCATTTGCATAGACCCATAACAAAGGATTAGAAGCAAATAAATTCAACTTACAATCGGACGTAGGAAATCAACAAACTGATCCAACCAGCAAGCAAAGCGAAATTGATCATAAAAGTGGAAGAAGTTGGTGATACTCTTGTGAGGGCTAAGGAAGATTCGGCTGTTAGCGGTGAAGAACTAAAAATATACCTACAGGTGAAGGTTATATGCCTTCTGTCTGCTCATTTCATTTGCTTAACTATATGATATCGTTTTTATCCAAACATAAGGAGCGTCACCTGTAGACTGTATGGTCAGCTCTAGGTTCAGCTCTAGGCATTTTATACAATTTTAATAAGGTTCAGCTCTAGGGTCAGCTCTACGCTCAGCTCTATACTCAGCTCTAGGCTTTTAATCCACTTATTATATGGATCAGTTCTAGGGTCAGCTGTATGTTCTGATAAGGTCTAGGTTAGGTCTAGGTTAGGTCTAGGTTAGGTCTAGGTTAGGTCTAGGTTAGGTCTAGGTTAGGTCTAGGTTAGGTCTAGGTTAGGTCTAGGTTAGGTCTAGGTTAGGTCTAGGTTAGGTCTAGGTTAGGTCTAGGTTAGGTCTAGGTTAGGTCTAGGTTAGGTCTAGGTTAGGTCTAGGTTAGGTCTAGGTTAGGTCTAGGTTAGGTCTAGGTTAGGTCTAGGTTAGGTCTAGGTTAGGTCTAGGTTAGGTCTAGGTTAGGTCTAGGTTAGGTCTAGGTTAGGTCTAGGTTAGGTCTAGGTTAGGTCTAGGTTAGGTCTAGGTTAGGTCTAGGTTAGGTCTAGGTTAGGTCTAGGTTAGGTCTAGGTTAGGTCTAGGTTAGGTCTAGGTTAGGTCTAGGTTAGGTCTAGGTTGGGTCTGTTCGATTCTTCAAGTCCCTTTTAACACAGAGCTAAAAAATCTTAAATTTTCATCCAACGAAGCTGAAAATCATCCAAAGGATGTGAAAAATGGATGTTTGAATATCAAAAACTGGACTATTCATAACTATTCATTCCAATTGGATAATTTTTTCGGTCTGGGATAATAACAATTGTCTCAGTTCGCAACTGCTGTGCCTCAAGAGCATTCTTAAGCTTTCACTGCCGCACAAGCCTCATCCCCAGCTCGGAATACCCCATTCGAAGAGTGCAAAAAGCCAACAAGAACAACAGCAGCGGCAAACCCGAGACTAGGCGCGCCTGCCGAGCGGCAGAGCGAACAAACGAACGAGCGACCGTACAAACGAATGCCCAGCCGAGAGCAAGGCTAAGGCTGAGCCTGGCTGGATGTGCGGTTGGGGCTGGGGTCTGGAGTTGGAGAGGAGCCTGCCAAAGTCAAGCAACATGTGGCTAAACAACAATTTATGATGTTGCCGCTGACAGGCGAATGTTGTTTGCAGTTGTTGATGATGACGATTCCAAGGATGATGACGACAACAACAACAACAACAACAACGACGACGGCGGGGCTATTGAATGGCATGGCCAGAACTTTGCATATTGCCTAGTATGATGATGGATTCCGTTTGTGTAACGTTTTGTCGTTCTGCGGCTGTGTGGGCCCCGGCGACATGTGGCCAGAGCCAATCAGGAAGCAGCCCCACGAGATCTCCCAGACGAGTGCCAAAAATTCGCTAAGTTGCTGCAAATTATTTCAGCATCAATCCATCCATCAAATGCAATGGCAATTGTGTCCATTGCCATTAAACTGATTTGCAAAATCTGGAGAGAAGCACAGCGGGAGGTACCCGGGCAAGAGGTCTGCGTCTGTGTGTGGGTGGCGATCGATGCGAAATATGGTCTGGGGCAGTTCAAGTGGCTTTTGGCAAATGCTGGCGGACAGCTTTTGACGTTTTGGTCTATTGTTTGGTCTGGAGGAGATTCCCCAGAAACGGCAAGAATTTGCGCCTACTTGAGAGTTCTGGGGAACTGGGCAACGGGTAGAAAAAGAGCTAGGGTGGTCTCAGGGTTACACGTTGGGCGCCAATTCTTGGCAGCGGAGCGCGCAGAAAAGCTTCTGTGGAGAATGTAAGGGTGGGGTGGGGTGGGGGGGGATCCAATTTCGGGAGACAGTTAGAGCAGAGGAAGGGCGCGGTAAAGGTAGCATACCAAACACTCAACGCCGAAGCGCACTCCACCGGGCACTTCAATGCACTCCAAGCCAAAAACAACAACAACTTAAAACACAGGTGAGAGACAAACCGGTTTATGTTACTCTCCACACAATTGAGAGAGAGGCAGAGAGAGGGAGAGGGAGAGAGAGAGCGCGAGCAGCACTCGGGCTAATTTACATGCCAGCGACTTTGAGCTGAGGCGTTGGATGCATTGTTGGACTTGACTTTTATGCTTTTATTGCACGGCAACAAAAACAATGTGCAGTTAGCGACTTACGCTCTCGCTCTCTCTCCGTTGCGTAGGCCCTCTCTCGCTCTCTCCCACGGCTGCTAATTGTGGACCTGTCGCCGTTTGGTTTTTGTGTACCTTTTAAAATTCTTACCTGCAACTGATCTCTCGCGCCCGCTCTCGCGCTCGCTCTCGCTCTCGCTCTTTCGCGCTCTGCACCGCTCTTCGGGACCTACCAAACCACTGTGGTGGATCTGCAATCCACCTCTACCAAACTGGCCATCTTCATTACAGCCAGTTCTGCTCACCACATACAGGTGAGTGACGGCATCTCCAAGCCAGAGAGCCAGCTTCAGTCTGTCGTGTGTTTCCCTGGCCGCAGCATTGGGGCAACTCGTGAGCGCGTTACCGTGTGACATCCGTACGTATTTGTCGCCGTCGGAATCTGTTGTGGTGCCACCAGTTGGCAACCAGAAGAAGAAATAAAGAAAATTCATTAATCGAGAAAAGTGCAGTGAAGTGTAACAACCAATCAGCCCCCCCCCCCCCCCCACCCAAAGGAAATCCCAACCAAATAAATAGTAAAGAAAAAATAGAGTGTCCCACGAAAACTACGCGCTAGTTCGGTTGTTTTTTTGTCGAGTCGCCGCTTTTTTAGTGCAAAATGTGATGTGAAAATCTATGCTCAAATATTTTCAAGAATTTCCAAGTGTTTGCTGCAGCAACAAAATACTCACACAGCAACTGCAACAACAACAACAACAAAAAGAGTAAAAGGCGAAAAGAAATATTGTTCAACAAGTCAAACGAGTTCTTTTTGGCTCGCTTTGGCCGTGTGGCGAGTTTTGTTGTCGTTGTTGTTTTTGTTTGTTGCGCCTTTGGTGAAAAATATTGGCAGCCACACCAAAAACCCAAAATGTAAGCAGAACAACAAAAGTAACAGAGAAATAAACAAAACTGAAGACAGCTTTTAGTAAAAGTTCAATCTGAGCCTAATTAGTTGGGGTTTCGGTTCTCTGTATTATTATTATTGTTATTATTATTATTTGTAGGTAGCGCGCAGCAAAGAAAACAACTTGAAATAGTCAAATTGGTAATCGAAGAAGCGAGTGAAAGAAAATAAGAAGAAAAGAAAAACAAAGACTGGGCTACCTACCTACCTATCTATCTATCTACCTACCTACCTACCATTGGCCGAGTGTGTGTGTGAGTGTGTGGAAAACAAATAGGGTTTTTGTTTTTTGTATGGCTGGTGTTTCTACCTGTTGTGCATCAGCAGCTCACCTTCTATTCCCTTCAACTTTTAATCTCCCAATAGGCGAAACACCCTGCTCAGCTGGGGTAAAACGTGCAAAGAATTCACTAGGTCGAAAGAGATTCCTGGAAATGAATGCCACTGAAACACTGAAAGGAATCTGTAGACATGCTCTGGGTTGTTAATGTAAACTGAATGAAATATGAAAACAAAATGTGCATCAAAATTCTAGATATACCAAAAGAAAATTAGGTGTAAAGGCTTGGATATAGTTTGATACTCGGACTAGCATGCGATTATTGGAGCCAGTGAGAAAACCTACAAATCTACCCAGCGTTTACTTTAAGCATGGGCCAAACCTAACCCACCTTTATTTTTCCAACTCGCCACATTATGCGGACCCGGCGTGAAGAGTTCAATTTGCCACTGGTCGCCCTTTGCAGCTGTGTTTGTTGGGCTTACATTTGATACAAATGCATCGACATAACCAAAGAACACTGCGTCGTTTCAGTGGTGCTGTTTCTCGTTAGAAATTTGCTTTTAAGAAATTTTGGACAAAAAGATACATATGCTTGATATTTTGCACATATCTTTAATACAAAAATATTTTCAAAATCATCTTATCAGCTAATATAGGGCTAATTAAGAGTTATAAGTTATCCGATCCAATTTATTTAGACTTATTTGAAAATTTTAAGGTCCGATTTCTCATCTTCTACTTTGACGTACTACTGTGAGCAAAAAGTAAAGTACATTTTCAATTTAAACTTCGCGGGCCTAACAATTCGGGCTATTTCTTTTTTTCTTGAGTTGGCAGGACTGTTGATGACATCTGTGCCAAATTTCATGTGAATGTCATTATCAGAAATATATTTACGCTTGTGTTTTCCAAACGACCAAGAGTGCATTTTTCGATTTTTACAATGTCTGATTTAATTGAGCAGAGAAGTGCCATCAAATTTTGTTTGCGGAATGAAATTTCGGCTGCGGAAACGTTGAGGATGTTGCGGAAGGCCTTTGGTGATTCTACCATGTCACAACAAAATGTTTATAAGTGGATGACTTGGAGCGCTCCGGACGACCATCGACGTCAACAGACGACCAACACGTCAATGAAGTGGAGGAATTAGTGCGCAAAAATCGTCGGTTGACTGTTAGAGACCTTACTGATATGATCGGAATATCAGAAGGATCTGTGAAAACCATTTTGAAAGACCATTTGGGCCTACGAAAAGTCAAATCTCGTTTGGTACCGAAAGTTCTCAATTTCTTGCAAAAAAGTCATCAAAAATTCGACGCATATCGTTCCGCAACCACCGTATTCGCCTGATTTGGCTCCGTGTGACTTCTGGCTATTCCCAAAACTCAAGAGACCACTTCGGGGAACGCGTTTCGAGTCGATTGAGGAGATAAAAGCTGAATCGAAGAAAGCGCTGATGGCTATACCGAAAAGGGACTATTTGGCATGATTCGAGGATTGGAAAAAACGTTGGCATAAGTGTATTTTATCGGGAGGGGATTACTTTGAAGGGGATGAAATTTATTTAGAAGAATAAATAAAGATTTTTCATTTTTTTTTACAAACAAATTCACCTTACTTTTTGCCCACAGTAGTATAAACTTACAAATCACAGTGTAAAATCTAAGTTAAGTCGGCTATGTAGCAGATGTGAAATCGGTCCTTAATCGTACACAGAGGAACAAAAATGTCAATATCAATTCAACCTGGGCTGCTTAATTTGACATTTTGACATATCTCTTTTTATACTCTGTACCGTAGGTACACAGAGTATTATAAGTTTGTGCAAAAGTATGTAACAGGCAGAAGGAAGCATCTCCGACCCCATAAAGTATATATATTCTTGATCAGCATCAACAGCCGAGTCGATATAGCCATGTCCGACTGTCCGTCCGTCCGTCTGTCTTTCTGTCTGTCCGTATGAACGCACAGATCTCAGAGATGGTAAGAGATAGAGGTTTGACATGTATGGGACATATGCTTCTTATATCTGCAGGCAGATCAAGTTTATTTTCAATTTTGGCCACGCCCCCTCCCGTCCCCGCAATTTAGAAAAAACGTCATATCTCCCACAGTTTTGAAGATAGATGGCTTGTTCCTTCTGGACATATTTAGTTATTAGGATAACTTATCGATCCGCCAAGCGAATGAAGAAGATCGGATGAACGGTTTTCGAGTTATGATCAAAAGACAAATTTTCTTGGTACAGAGTATGTTATAGTCGGGCTTGACCGACTTTCTTTCCTGTTTTTTCTGTGTGAGTGCCCTTTGCAGCTGTGTGTTGTTTGGCTTAAATTTGACTCAAATGCATAGAAATAGCCAAAGAACACAGCAAACGTTTGGGAAGAGCTACTTCTCGTTAGAAAAATGAGTTAGTTGTATTCATTCCCAATTTTCTCTTAGAAAATTTTGAGAAATATGGTCTCGAAAGCGACTTCTGTTTTGTTAACTTGCAAATTCCTTGCAAATATTTCCAAAATCAAACTTACAACAAGGAAATTCCCTTATTGGTTTGATTTCGAAAATGGATACAAATTTGTTTTTGCTTTAACTTTGCCACAAGCACAGCACAAAAAAAAGAGAAAACATACAAAGTTATTTTAGTTTTACTTAAGTCTGTAATTGCTGCGCGCATAGGTCGTGGGCACCCACTTAAAAAAGCTATCAGGCATGTTCCATTTTCGATCCAGTTTCGCTTGGGAATACTGAGAAAACTTATTCCGAATTTCATACTTTTCAAAAAGTTATGGCATCAAGAACATGTTCTGTATGCAACCTTATTGACAAGAGATATATACACGACATGTTCTTGGCATACTAGCATAATTCGAGCTATGTAAAACTGAAGTTTTTAATGCAAATGGTTTGTTCTGGTTAAAATCTATATTGTGGCATATTCTTACACCAATTGGTTGAGATATTATACAAAGATATAACGAAAAGACAAACCAACATTCTTTGAAGAGTACGAAGTGCATTGTAAAAAATATAGACAAAGCTAAAAACAACTCAAATAAGGAATAAATTCTGCCTTGAGGAGGACTTTACACCACAGCCTCTGATTTCTCAAGCAATAGAATTCAACTAGGCTACGGGGCTTCTTGCTCTATGCATAAATTTTAAGTGGTAATATCTACATTCTTTGCTATGATTTTGTCGCTCGCGAGCGCTTGATCGCTTGACGTTCGTGTTATCAAACCAATACGCATATTTTGTCATATTTTCACATATTACAAACTTAAGGTCAATATTTTTATAAGAATGCTTGAGGATGATCCAGCAATCGGTATTTAATACGTTTACTTTTTTACAAACATTATCGATAAGTTAATGCCATTGATTATCCCAGCATTCTGCAGATAAAATCAACAATCGCAAATCGAATTTTTCTGCTGAATGTGCCCATTGTCACATCGACTGTTAGGTGTACTGAATATATGAGTTCTTGGGATCCTAAAATACTAATTGCCGATTTTATATCTTCTACATAGCTGCTATGTGTCAGATAAACATACACTGGTAAAACAATTCGCCCTGAAAACTAGAAAAACCCTAAAATTAAGAAAACTTTTTCTCATTTATGGAAAATTTTTCTGAAACTTTGAAAGTTTTCCATAAATGACAAAATATTTTTCTTAATTTTAGGATGAATCGCCTTAGGACGGATTTCATAGAAGAATTTCTAGTTTTCAGGGCGAATGTTTTATGAGTGTAGATTTTCCTCTGTTTTTTGTGGGTTTATGTAGAAGATGTTAGAAATCGGCCCTAAGAAAAATGTGAATTTGAAAATCAGTTTGAAAATATTCAAAATCCGCTGTATATTGATAACAGTCCGCAGGGCTTTCTTTTAGCGAGTTTACAAACGATTTCCCTTTGGTACAGCCCTTAAATGAAAGTTTTGGACCTAAAGATACAGGCATGATGTTCGTATTGAACTGAGTTTTAGGGCAAGTACTGAAACCAATCATAAATTCAGTTATTTCTACTGGCATGGCCTGAATTCAGCACCGTTGAATGCAGTACTGACTCTTAGAGCTACCTACTATATATAAAATTTTCCTTAGTTTCTATTGTTGGAAATCCCAGAAAAGTTACCAAATTTGCTTGTTTCCCAAAGAGCATGAGTAAAAGACAATTCAGTAGGTCCACATGGACTCGAAACATCAGATTTTAATGGCTCTTTTTTTGGTGGTTCTTTTTTCACATACCTCTTAGAAGTGCAACAATTAAATTATTAGCCGAAATGTTTCCTGGGTGTTCTCTCTCTCTGTTATTTTTGTGTTACTAAAAGCCAAATGCTTAGGCCTTTAATGAAAATGACTAAGGAAAACAATTACCCGAAACATCAAAACAAAAAAAAAGAGCGACTCAGTTTTTTATGGCCCCTAATTTACACTTCCTTCCCAGTTGAGAAAACCCAAAAGAGATCAAAGGCGCAAAGCGAAACAGAAACAGAAACATAATTTTCATCATTTCCCCCATTTTCCGTCTGTCTAGCCTCTGCCTGCATATTTCAGTGTGTTATCAACGAGCTAACGGCAAAACCTTTTTAGCTTCTTGCTCTGGTGCTGCGTGCGGCGGCAGGTGTTCGGGCGGGTGATGTGTGTGGGGTACCCACACTCGCAACGATGTTGCAAAACGCAGTTTAATGCGCTTTAAATTGCCCACCTGGACCCCCCCCCCCCTCCCCTCCCGGCCGCTTCTAATTGCTGTACAAACAAAAATTACGCTTTAATCTATTTTCGCCGCTCCGGAGAGTAGAAGGCCATCAGCACAGACCACACACACACTCGTCCGTCGTAGGAAATTACATTAGACGTGGCCCGCGCCTTAGTGCACACACACACTTATACACACACACGCACCGGCCGCACCTGCCGCACCCCCCAGCGCTGCCATAATCCTCGTTTCTTTGCGCTAATTTCTTTGTTGAACCTCATGCAAGTTGGCACTGCGCGGACATTTGTATGTGCTAGGCTGTGATTAAGTTTGCAATATGTTCATCGTTCAGCATTCATCGCCAAGTGTCTTCATTGGCACAGCCCCCGGCCGCATAAATATTTGTTCTATATGCCGGCCATAAAAACAGAATAGAAGAAAATAAATAAAACAATAAACATTGATAATTTGAGGGCCATCTTTAGAGTGGAGATGTTAAGTCTCGGGCGTTATCATGGATTTTGGTTTTTATGGCCACCGAAGCTCTTTCCGGGGGTATATTGCACGGTTGGTTTTGGTTTTGGTTTTGGTTGATTGAGCCGTCGCTTAGGCTATAACATCATCATCAAATCGCGATTAGTTTTTGTGTGTAAAAACAAGAAAGAAAGTCGTTCAAGCCCGACTACAACATACTCTGTACCAAGAAAATTTGTCTTTTGATCATAACTCGAAAACCGTTCATCCGATCTTCTTCATTTCTTTGGCGGATCGATAAGTTATCCTAATTACTAAATATGTCCAGAAGGAACAAGCCATCTATCTTCAAAACTGTGGGAGATATGACGTTTTTTCTAAATTGCGGGGGCGGGAGGGGGCGTGGCCAACATTGAAAATAAACTTGATCTGCCTGCAGACATAAGAAGCATATGTCCCATACATGTCAAACCTCTATCTCTTACCATCTCTGAGATCTGTGCGTTCATACGGACAGACGGACGAACAGACGGACAGACGGACATGGCTATATCGACTCGGCTGTTGTTGCTGATCAAGAATATATATACTTTATGGGGTCGGAGATGCTTCCTTCTGGATGTTACATACTTTTGCACAAACTTATAATACTCTATGTACCTACGGTACAGAGTAGAAACAAGAAAGAAAGTCGGTCAAGCCCGACTATAACATACTCTGTACCAAGAAAATTTGTCTTTTGATCATAACTCGAAAACCGTTCATCCGATCTTCTTCATTTCTTTGGCGGATCGATAAGTTATCCTAATAACTAAATATGTCCAGAAGGAACAAGCCATCTATCTTCAAAACTGTGGGAGATATGACGTTTTTTCTAAATTGCGGGGGCGGGAGGGGGCGTGGCCAACATTGAAAATAAACTTGATCTGCCTGCAGACATAAGAAGCATATGTCCCATACATGTCAAACCTCTATCTCTTACCATCTCTGAGATCTGTGCGTTCATACGGACAGACGGACGAACAGACGGACAGACGGACATGGCTATATCGACTCGGCTGTTGTTGCTGATCAAGAATATATATACTTTATGGGGTCGGAGATGCTTCCTTCTGGATGTTACATACTTTTGCACAAACTTATAATACTCTATGTACCTACGGTACAGAGTAGAAACAAGAAAGAAAGTCGGTCAAGCCCGACTATAACATACTCTGTACCAAGAAAATTTGTCTTTTGATCATAACTCGAAAACCGTTCATCCGATCTTCTTCATTTCTTTGGCGGATCGATAAGTTATCCTAATAACTAAATATGTCCAGAAGGAACAAGCCATCTATCTTCAAAACTGTGGGAGATATGACGTTTTTTCTAAATTGCGGGGGCGGGAGGGGGCGTGGCCAACATTGAAAATAAACTTGATCTGCCTGCAGACATAAGAAGCATATGTCCCATACATGTCAAACCTCTATCTCTTACCATCTCTGAGATCTGTGCGTTCATACGGACAGACGGACGAACAGACGGACAGACGGACATGGCTATATCGACTCGGCTGTTGTGGCTGATCAAGAATATATATACTTTATGGGGTCGGAGATGCTTCCTTCTGGATGTTACATACTTTTGCACAAACTTATAATACTCTATGTACCTTCGGTACAGAGTATAAAAATAAAAATTTGGCGGTTGGCAATCTTAATCATTTAATTTGTTCCAAGTAGATTTGTTTACATCAATTTTTGAATATGATATTTCTCAAATGGCAGCATTTTCCATCGTTTTCGCCAACATTTCGGCCGGAATAGCGGCTATTTCTTCACGAATGTTGTCCTTGAGCTCTTCTACGGTCCTTGGCTTGTTAACGTAAACCTTTGACTTCAAATATCCCCACAAGAAGAAGTCAGGCGGCGTCAAGTCGGGCGAACGCGGTGGCCAGTCCAAATCACCACTTTTCGACATCAAACGGCCCGGAAACAATTTCTTCAGAAAATCGATTGTTATGCGACTTGTGTGCGGTGGAGCGCCGTCTTGTTGAAACCAGAACTGCCTCATACGCTTTCGACGAATAATTGGCATCACAAAATTGGTCATCATGTCGCGATAACGCTCCTGGTTGATGGTAACAGCATGGCCATTTTCATTTTGGAAGAAAAACGGCCCAATGACCGTTTTCGCACTAACGCCGCACCAAACTGTGACTTTTTCGTCATGAAGAGGCACTTCTTGAATCTCCTGAGGATTTTCAGTGGCGTAAATACGGCAATTTTGCTTATTTACGGTCCCATTCAATGTGAAATGGGCTTCATCGGACATGATAATTTAGTTTTCACAGTTTTCACAATTGACTTGTTCTGTGAATGTAAATTTCAACTATTTCAGAGCGCTCGCGTGGCGTGTATTGTTCCATGGTAAAAATCTGCTTGGACTGACGCTTCAAAAGCAATATGTCATTAAGCGATCTGACATCTCTGTCAAAAGTTATGGCGTTGCCAGATGGGTCCGTCGAATATGGGCAACCCTGTATAACTTGCAAATTATATACCGTAATCGAAGTTAAAGAAGTCTAGAAACACATGTTTAGAACCAAACTGTAGGCTAGTTCTGTTCCCAAGGTTCACAGACATTGAACCGAACCAGGCCTAATTTGTTTGCACAAAGCTCAACTTTGAAGGTTTACTGACCATAGATCTTATACCTATTCTCTTAGTTAGTCTTAGTCTTAGCCCTGCTACCATTCCCAGAGTATGCCAGTTTCGTTATATAGCTTCAGCATCATTTCATTTGGCATCAGGTTATGGCTGGTTACCTTCTTCACCATCTTTTGGAAGAGTCATAAACACACAGTCTACATAATTTGATTGGCTTAATGGCCAGCACATTCTTTATTAAAAATCAGCTCTCATTTGATTGAGCATTTTCATTTTCTGTTTGATAATTTGATTAGGAAATATTTTTGTGTGTGTGTGTGTGTCGTTTTTTATGGCAATTCAATGGGTTAACGAACCGAGAGTTTCTATGTTTTGACTTTGCAGTTTAATGGCGGTCGTAAAATGAGCCAACACAATAGTCTTTTGGCTACCTTCGAGCCACAAAAATGAAAAGGGGAGGCTTCAATCTGTTAATACCGCTTAGCAGCCCACTGCAGGTGCCAGTCCGGGCCGCTGCAATCTCTAACGTGAGCGTATTTCATATTTTTTTCTTTCTTATTTTTGCCTGCGAACGGGAAGGATGTTGTTTCCCCGCCGAGAGATAAGATATGTCAGAAATACAAGTGACTAATTAGCGCTTATTATGCCAAATGGAGATGTTCGCTGGCAATTAAGAAGTGTCAATTCGCTCGGCCCTTGTTTTTTTCTTTTCATTTCATTTTTTGTGTGTTTGCCCCTCGAAAGTGAAACTCTAAACGAAACTGAAATCGTTCGTGCGGGGCGTTTTCTCACTTGCCATTTTGCACGTTTTCCTGCAGAAAATTCCATGCAAACTTCACGCTTTCTTGACGCTTGACCAAAGGCGTTCCACTGGCGCGGATGGAGGATTAGCATTTAGATGAGTGTGTAAACAATTAATTCGAACGGTTACTGCTTACGGGCCGGCAATTAGAAAACCATTAGAAATAACTTATTAACTGGTCCCGCGCCGCTCTCTGCCAGTTTTCATAAATTACTCAACATTTAATTAAACACGCTCTAAAGCGTCTACTTACCACCTACTTAGCCGCTGGTTTTAGACAACATTTTTTATTTAGTATTTTGCATAATTTGAAGTTAAATCACGAGCGCGGACAAGTTGATTTTCTTCTTTTTTTTTGTTTAATTGTTCGAGTAGAAAATTTGTGTGCTTTGTGTTTTGTTGTCGTTTGTACATGTGTAATGTGCATGTTAATGAAGACCCGTGGTGGGCAAGTGATTAAGAGATTGCAAAATACTAAAACACTTCTTCCGGCTTCTGTTGGTTATTAAGATTTCTTTTGCTTCCCTTTGAATGAAATCAATTTGCAAGGAAAATAAACTGATTAAAGACTTTTCTTGTTTGGTTTAATTAATGCCATGGGAATGGGATACCCCAGTGGTGAGAAGGTTTCTTGCGGTTAGTGGTTTTATTGCCTTAGGATGGGACAAGTCCAATTTGAGCCTGCTTAATTGAGGATTAAGGAAATTAAAAAAAGCTGAATCCAAATTTAATTGAAAATGTTGTAAATACACTTGAAATGTTGAATAATTGGATTTAATTCGCGAAAATTTATGCATGAAAAAAACTTGTTTTTTAGCTGGGAAAATGGTAAATGAAGAGGCGCCATCTATTGGGCAATTTGAGACTTCGTGTAAGCTAGCATTGTCCGATTTGTATCAAAACTATAAGGATTTGTGTAAAAGTTGAGACAAATATCATACAAACAAGTTTTTCTCACTAAAACTGGTTTTTTTGACAGATTGTTCCTGTGACAGCTATAAGATATAGTCATCCGATATTGATCAAACTTTGTATAGCTGCTTAAAGCAGACTTACTTAAATGTATACCCAATTCGAAGAAGTTACCATCCCAAACAAAAAAGTTATTCCTACTGAGACCTATTTTTTCTATGACAGCTATACTATATAGTCTTACGATATTGATCAAACTGTGCAGAATTGTGAAAAATCATAGAATACTAATATTACCATAGCTTAGAGATGTTTCCATTGAAAACGAAATAGTTTTTATCACTAAAACTAGTTCTCAAGCAGATCCTTCCTATGACAGCTATATGATATAGTCATCCGATATTGATCAAAATTTTTAGATATGTTCAATACAAATATAATTAAAGTAATACCCAATTCGAAGAAGTTACCATCCCAAACAAAAAAGTTATTCCTACTGAGACCTATTTTTTCTATGACAGCTATACTATATAGTCTTACGATATTGATCAAACTGTGCAGAATTGTGAAAAATCATAGAATACTAATATTACCATAGCTTAGAGATGTTTCTATTGAAAACGAAATAGTGTTTATCACTTAAACTAGTTCTCAAGCAGATCCTTCCTATGACAGCTATATGATATAGACATCCGATATTTATCAAACTTTGTAGATATGCTTAAAACAAATTCAATTAAAGTAATACCCAATCCGATGAAGTTACCATCCATACCAATAAGTTTTACTTACTTAGAACATTTCTGAGACCTATGTTTTCCATGACAGATAAACTATAAGGTCTTCCGATTTGGATCAAACTTGGCGGAATTATGAAAAAGCATAGACAACTATTAATACCACAGTTTAGAGACGTTTCCATTGAAAACGAAATAGTTTTTATCATTAAAACTAGTTCTCAAGCCGATCCTTTCTATGACAGTTATGTGATATAGTCACCCGGTATTGATCAAACTTTGTAGATATGTTTAAAACCAACTTTATTGAATTTATACCAAATTTAAAGACTTTACTATTAAAAACAAAAAAGTTTTTTTTACTAAGATCATTTCTGACACTTATCTTATCTATGACAGCTATACTATATAGTCTTCCGATTTTAGTCCAACTGTGTAGAATTATGAATAATCATTAAAAACTGAAATATACGAAGTTTTCTGGTGTTTCCATTGAAAACAAAACTTTTTTCCTACTAAAAATGGATTTTTGACCGATCGTTCCTATGGCGGCTATATGTTACAGCTATTCGATTTTGATGAAACTTTGTAGAATCATGTAAAAGTGTTCCAAATATACATATGCCAAGTTTGAAAACGTTACCTTTGAAACCAAAAACCTTTTTTTTGTTTAAGACCGTTTTTAGACCTATCTCTTCTATCATATCTATTTCTACAGTTATACGATTTTGGTCAAACTTAGTGGAATTATGTAAGAGCATAGCAAACCAATAAATACCAAGTAAGGAAAAGATTCCATTAAAGACAAACAGTTTTTTCGCACTAAAACTAGTTTTTCAGCCTATCGTTCCTAGCTATAGTCAGTCGATTTTAATCAAATATACATGATATACAAACAATAATACAATTAAATGCCAAATTTGAAGACCTTGCCTTTAAAAACACAGAAGTTTTTTGTGGTAAAACATTTTTTCAGTTGTCCGATTTTGATCAAATATGTTGGAGTTAAAAAAAAACAAGAATGAAAGTCGGTCAAGCCCGACTATAACATACTCTGTACCAAGAAAATTTGTCTTTTGATCATAACTCGAAAACCGTTCATCCGATCTTCTTCATTTCTTTGGCGGATCGATAAGTTATCCTAATAACTAAATATGTCCAGAAGGAACAAGCCATCTATCTTCAAAACTGTGGGAGTTATGACGTTTTTTCTAAATTACGGGGGCGGGAGGGGGCGTGGCCAAAATTGAAAATAAACTTGATCTGCCTGCAGACATAAGAAGCATATGTCCCATACATGTCAAACCTCTTTATCTTACTATCTCTGAGATCTGTGCGTTCATACGGACAGACAGACGGACAGACTGACAGACGGACATGGCTATATCGACTCGGCTGTTGCTGATGATCAAGAATATATATACTTTATGGGGTCGGAGATGCTTCTTTCTGGATGTTACATACTTTTGCACAAACTTATAATACTATATGTACCTACGGTACAGAGTATAAAAACCATAGAAAACTCATGAATGCAAAGAAAGCAGACGTTTTCATTGAAAACAAAAAAGTTTTTAAAATTTAAATTAGTTTTCTCGACCGATCGTTTAGCTTTAGATACTTCCTTTTACACATCTGAATAGTTATATTGCGTTCCCCATTTACTTTAGAATGAGTTAGCTGCTCACGTTAGCCAGCAGCTTAACGAATGCATCGCTCTTTTTAAAAAAAAAAAGTTTTTAAGATTTAAATTAGTTTTTTCGACCGATCGTTTAGTTTTAGATACTTTCTTTTACACATCTGAATAGTTATATTGCGCTCCAAGTTTACTTTTGGATGAGTTAGCTGCTCTCGTTAGCCAGCAGCTTAGCGAATGAAACACGCTTTACCTACCATTCCAATAGTGTTCCAGCCCCCTAAACAAAGCCTTTGACTTGGCCTAAGCTTACGATCTCTGGATGGTTAAAGGGTCAACTCTTGATGCGCTGTTTCATAAGAAATCAGTTTCACCCAGAGCTGACCAGCAACACATCCCATGACACCCAAGAAGAAGTGCTTGGCACACAAAAAGTGTCAGCGTACTAATGACCAGTGTGCACTAAGCGGTATAAACCTGCTTCCCTGACCACAAATGACTGCACAATAATTCAAGTAAATTGTTTCTATGGTTTGTTTTTTGTTCGAGAGAGGAGATGAGACTTGAAGATTATGTAGGATCAAATGATGCCCAACCGCCCACAGTCCCCCCCCACCCCCAAGGATCATCTATAGTGACCACTGACCAGTCCAGTCCTATCCAGTCCACTCGCTCTATCGTCTAATTAGTTGCGCTGTAAACTTTACGCTGTTATTGTTATGATTGTGGTTTGTTTTCTTATTTATTTTTATACGTGTTTTTTTTGTTACTGGAGTTCGGGTTCACCTTTATTTGCTATTAACCAGGTTTTATTGATGCCGCTCTGTTTTTCTGTGGTTTTATGCGCTTTTGCGCTCGTAAAAAATAACTGAAACAAAAATCTCCCAGGAAAGAGCATAATTTTTTTAAGTGTCCATTGGCCTGGGACTGGGTATTGGGGATTGGGCACTGCCAACGGTGAGACACAGCTGGCGCAGCACCAGAAAACTACAATATAATTACAACTTTGTCATTTGATATTAGATGCCGGCAGAGTGCACTCCCCGACATGCCGGCCAGCTGCAGCGGCTGCGGCAGCGGCAGCCACACGCAAGCTGTCCAACTTGCAGACGCAGTCCGTCCACCATCCAGTCCAGTTGTCCAGTTTTGCTGCATGAGCTTTCTAATGTGTTTGGGTATTAGCAGTTCATCTAAAACTTATGACAAGTGCAAATCAAACTGACATTTCCGCAACAGCAACTCACCCAATCCCAGCTCTGGGGATGTTGGTGGGGGTAATTTGCGTATGAGAGCCGCCGTCACAGAGTTCAAGTCGGGATGGCAAATACAGCAGTGGTTGGTGTAATAGGACAGCATTAACAGCTGCTTAGGAGTGGGTATTTGGTTCAAGTCTTTTGCAACTATATTTCCTTAATTATACTCTGTACCGTAGGTACACAGAGTATTATAAGTTTGTGCAAAAGTATGTAACAGGCAGAAGGAAGCATCTCCGACCCCATAAAGTATATATATTCTTGATCAGCATCAACAGCCGAATCGATATAGCCATGTCCGTCTGTCCGTCCGTCTGTCAGTCCGTATGAACGCACAGATCTCAGAGATGGTAAGAGATAGAGGTTTGACATGTATGGGACATATGCTTCTTATGTCTGCAGGCAGATCAAGTTTATTTTCAATTTTGGCCACGCCCTTTCACGCCCCCGCAATTTAGAAAAAACGTCATATCTCCCACAGTTTTGAAGATAGATGGCTTGTTCCTTCTGGACATATTTAGTTATTAGGATAACTTATCGATCCGCCAACAGAATGAAGAAGATCGGATGAACGGTTTTCGAGTTATGATCAAAAGACAAATTTTCTTGGTACAGAGTATGTTATAGTCGGGCTTGACCGACTTTCTTTCTTGTTGTTGTAAATATTTCTCAATTTGGCTTGCTCTAGTTGTGTGACCGCCACTGTGTCTAACCTGCATGTCTAACGTTTTGCCTACTGCAGTTGCCTTTGATTTAATTACATTTCCAGGAAGGGATACACCATTTGGTCCGATCATTATAAAGTTATTAGAGCCTGAGCTCCACCAACATGAAATGTTCACTTTGAGCTCGTTTGGCTAATTTTTTGTCCCAGCATTTATGTCAATCTTGTCCAGAAGTTGACAGTATGATTGCTGGGAAAATGTGAAAGAAGTAGTTGTATCAATGAAGTAGTTTCGTTCTGATTTCAACGCAGTTATGAGAGATTTTAATCTACAGCACGAAATTTCTAAGGCAAAAACAAAATCATCATAATTTGTATTTGGTTGTTTTGTTTTTTTGGTCTTTTTGTTCCTACTTTTTGCTTATCGCGCGAGAAAAATCTTTCAAATTGCAGTCAGCCAACTGAAATGTGTTCCTTTTCGGCCACTCGAATGCCAAACGAACGACGGGGCGAACCAAACACACACACAAAAAAGTGTTAGTCATGGTCTTGTTAACTAAATTGTTGACCACGAATGTAGTACCCAGCGAAAGATGGTCAAATCCAACAATGGCTCAGAAACTCAGAAAGTCAGAAATTCCGAAATTGTTTGTTCGATTTCTCCTCTCGCTGCTCTGCTCTGCGGCCCGCAGACCCTTTTAGCCTTTGAACCTGACGGACCGCGGGACAAGAACGTACGCAGGTAGTTTTTTTTTGGGTTTTGCTTTTGTCTTCCATTTGTGTTGTGGTGGCGGAGGGGGGAAGGGGTTCTTTTTTCTTGTCGACATATTAGAAATTCAAAGTGGCTGTGGAAATGCTTCTACAATGCGTAAGCTTCAAGAGCAGCTTTAGTGCAGTTATCAGTCTATTAGAGAGGTGCGACGAGTGTGGGCGGGCTTTTGGAAAAGATTTCTTGGCATTTGTCAGTAAACGAAGAAATTGTGATTCATTCTTTAAAGAAGAGACATTGAAGCTGCATTCAAGAATGCATTCTAGATGTTCTAGAAAATGCTTCAATAAAAAGTATGGGCATTCGTTTGATATACATAAAGAATACTTTATGCTAGTTTTAAGTATGCACTTTCTGGTTTTAAGAGTCCGCAAGGCTTGATGTATAAATTATAACAAATCGGCCTTAGCTCAGGCATAAAGGTACAACAAAATACTTACTTAAAATAAGCACTTTATAACACATACATTTCTTAAGAATTCTGTACTCAAATCAAGTATTTTCGAACTTATTGTATACTCCGTCTAAAATTCAGACATTTTTGTACTTGTATCAAGAACAAACAGTATCATTAAAATGGTAAGCTCGAATATACTTGATTCAAGTACAAAATACTCTTTTTAGTTTAGACTTTTCAGACCTAAAATACTTCTTTTTAGACCGTTTCAAGCAATTTTTGAAGCAATTTCAAAAGCTTGAAGCTCATATCATTCATTATAGACGTGATAAATATATAAGTAAGCGAGAAAGCTAAGCTAACTTCGTCTGTGCCGAAGTTTTTATACCCTATCAAGTGCTCGCTTAAATATTTTCTCAAAAATACTCTTTTTCCCATTTTTCGACCGATCGTTCGTATGGGAGCTATATAATATAGTCATCCGATTTGGCCAAAAATTTGTAAAATTATGTGAAAGCATGTAAAACACAGAAATACAAAATTGCAGGATGCTACCATTAAAAAGAAAATAGGTTTTCTAGCTAAGACTGTTCTTCAGACCTATCTTTTGTATGGCAGCTATGCCATATAGTTGTCCGATTTTCATCAAACTGGACAGAATTATAAAAATAGAAGAATAGAAAACCTCACGAAAACAAAGTTTGAAGACGTTTCCATTGAAAAGAAAAAAGTTTTTCTCACTAAAACTAGTTTTCCGACCGATTGTTCCTATGGGAGCTATGAGATATAGTCATACGATTTGGCCAAAAGTTTGTAAAATTATGTGAAACAAACAAATACAAAATTCCAGAATGCTACCATTAAAAACAAAAAAGTTTTTCTAACTAAGATTGTTTTTCAGACCTATCTTTTATATGGCAGCTATACCATATAGTTGTCCGATTTTAATAAAACTTAGTAGAATTGTAAAGGAACATAGAAAACGTACGATTACAAAGTTTGGAAACGTTTCCATTGAAAAGAAAAAAGTTGTTCATACTAAAACTAGTTTTCAGACCGATTGTTTCTATGGGAGCTATATGATATAGTCATCCGATCCGGTCGGTTCCGACATATAAGTAGTGTGTAGCAAAAAGGAAACTCTATGCAAAATTTCAGCTCGATAGCTTTAAAACTGAGAGACTAGTTAGCTTAGAAACAGACAGACAGACGGACAGACGGAAGGACAAAGCTCAATCGACTCAGCTCATCGCCCTGATCAAGAATATATATAGTTTATGGGGTCGGAAATGAAGAATTCTATGCGTTGGAAGCTTCTGCGCAAAATTATAATACAAGGGTATAAAAAGGTAACAGCAAACTAATTAGAATTGTTCTTGTAATGTCAAGAAAGAGAGAGAGAGAGAGAGAGAGAGTGCGACAAGAGAGAGAGCAACAAACCCCATCAGCACCTAAACGGTTTGCTTAAGTATAAGAAATGAGCCAAACGAGTAACGCGATTATCCTTGGCACTGCAAGAGCTAAGCACAAATATGCCGCGAGGAGGGTAAAGACTGCATACATTTTATTACAGTGATTGGGACATTCGGTTGTAAAAGATATTAAGATCTAATGCAGTGCACTGCTGCAGATCTCTGGCTAAAACCAAGTCCTTTTTGCACATAATTCCATGCTGACGTGGTTTTAATTTAGTCCCATTATTCGTTTTAGATTCAACTACAAAATACTAACCCTTGTTCTCTTTTTCCATCTTTTTACAGCACCAACGTCATGGCCTTGGCAGGGTGCATGGAGTCATCTAAGTCATCATCCGCATCGTCGTCGTCCTCCGCTGTTCACTAAGTGGTGGCGCCATGTTGTTGGATTCTTGCACGAAACAACGACCAGTTACCACCGCGATGCCCGCGTTACCAGCTGCGACCAGCTGTACCGTAAACAACAACAAAACCACCACAAAAGATAACACCATGTACCACAAATGTAGAAGACGCACCGCCATACCCAGCTGTTGCTTTTGGCTATTTCTGTGGCTAATCACCGCCAGCCAAGCGGCGATGGCTTCCTCCCAGGATAAGGAAAGAGAACGCAAGTTGGAGGTATTCGAGGGTGTGGCCATTGATCATCAGATAGGCTATATCGGTGACTTCGATGGCATAGACAGTGGTCCGCCCTATATAATTGTAGCCGAGGCGGGAGTGGAAACGGATTTGGCCATTGACCGAACCACCGGCGAGATACGCACCAAAGTCAAGTTGGATAGGGAGACGCGTGCCTCGTATAGCCTGGTGGCCATACCGCTGAGTGGTTTGAATGTGCGCGTGGTGGTTACCGTCAAGGATGAGAACGACAATGCACCCACCTTTCCGCAGTCCGCCATGCACATAGAATTCCCCGAGAATACGCCACGTGAGGTGAAACGGACGCTGCTGCCGGCAAGGGATTTGGATTTGGAACCCTTCAATACGCAGCGCTATAACATAGTCTCGGGTAATGTCAACGATGCGTTTCGTTTGTCCTCGCACCGGGAGCGAGATGGGGTGCTTTATCTGGATCTACAGATCAGCGGTTTCCTCGATCGCGAGACCACGCCTGGCTATAGTCTGCTGATAGAGGCCTTGGATGGTGGCACACCACCCTTGAGGGGCTTCATGACCGTCAATATCACCATACAGGATGTGAATGACAACCAGCCCATTTTCAATCAGAGTCGCTACTTTGCCACTGTGCCCGAAAATGCCACCGTGGGCACCAGTGTGCTCCAGGTCTATGCCTCGGACACGGATGCCGATGAGAATGGTCTGGTGGAGTATGCCATCAATAGGCGGCAGAGCGACAAGGAGCAAATGTTTCGCATTGATGCTCAAACGGGAGCCATTTATATAAACAAACCGTTGGACTTTGAGACCAAGGAGCTGCATGAACTGGTGGTGGTGGCCAAGGATCATGGTGAACAGCCCTTGGAGACGACCGCCTTTGTGTCCATACGTGTCACCGATGTGAACGACAATCAACCCACCATAAATGTCATATTCCTCAGTGATGATGCCTCTCCCAAAATCTCGGAATCGGCTCAGCCCGGAGAGTTTGTGGCTCGCATTTCGGTACACGATCCCGACTCCAAGACGGAGTATGCCAATGTAAATGTGTCCCTAAACGGCGGAGATGGTCATTTCGCCTTGACCACACGCGATAATAGCATTTACCTGGTCATCGTAAACCTTCCCCTCGACAGGGAGGCCATCTCGAACTATACGCTCAATGTGATAGCCACGGATAAGGGTACACCACCCCTACATGCCACCAAATCCATTTTCCTGCGCATCACCGACATCAATGACAATGCTCCCGAATTCGAACATGAAGTGTATCATGCCAATGTGATGGAAGTGGCCGACCCGGGCACTTCGGTGCTTCAGGTGCAGGCACACGATCGCGATGAGGGCAACAATTCGGTTCTTAGCTATGCTCTGGCCGAAACCCCCGAGACGCACGCTCAGTGGTTCCAGATAGATGCGCAAACGGGCCTGATTACCACCCGTTCGCACATCGACTGCGAGACCGAGCCAGTGCCTCAGCTGACGGTGATTGCCCGCGATGGAGGACAACCGCCGCTGTCGTCCACCGCCACCGTTCTGGTGACGATACACGACGTCAATGACAACGAACCGATTTTCGATCAGAGTTTCTACAACGTATCCGTGGCCGAGAACGAGCCCGTCGGCAGGTGTATACTGAAGGTAAGTTTGACCCACTTTGTGGTTGATTTTGTGGGGTCACATTAAATGGTGACTCGAATCGCCCAACGAGCGTCACTTATGAATTTTCTACCCCCCGCTCCCCCCAAAACTAATCTCATGCATCAATTACACAGACACGGGCAACTGTTAGACATCGACATCCGTAGGGAATCGTGGCTGTAATTTTGTATACTCTATGGGGGCATTGGGGTACGTGCAGATGGCTAAGAAGTTGAGTGGAAAGAATAGGCAAAATTGGTGGGTCAATTTGAAATTTAAATTGGATTTTCTCTTTGAAGCTTCAGCTATGAAAAAGCTCTCGTACTTTAATCTAAGTATTGAAAGCTCTCTCTTCTGCAGAAATGCAGATATCGTTTGTCAATTGAAATCGATTGTTTTTCCACCTTTCGACTTAGCAAAATATGGTGAAAGTATTGTGAAATCTTGGGATATTTAACAAAACAGCTTTATCGATATTTCTCTTGATATTAAAAAGGCATAATTTCAATTTCATATATTATCGATATCTTCAAAACATAAGCCAGTCTTTAGAATAAACAGCTCTATTGAGGTAACTAGCTTTATGTTAAAAAGGTTAAGTTTAAAGTGACACTAAAAAGCTGCCATCTTTCAATTTAAATCTTTCGATAGCCGATATATATCGATATATCGATAAAATGAACCATCGAAAGAAAGGAAAATAACTTAAAGTTAAGATTAGAAAATCTATATATCCATATTTCTCTCGATACAGGAAAAGTATAATTTGGATTACATTTTCTTTTAAAAATTAACCATAAAAGAGATATTATGTACACAAAGATGTTTGAAAAAAGCATTTGAACTTTAAAAAACTTCATCCAAACCACAAAAGAAAAGCTTAGGTTGGGTTAAGTGGACATCAGTTATCGGCCATCGGCTTCTGCTGTCCAGAGACCACACTTTTTCAACAAAAGTCGATATATCGATATCATTTCCTGCATACCTACTTGAAAGCAGTTGACGTATAAGAATTTCCTTAAGCTAGATATTGATTTGCAAGAGTCTAAGAGTTTTAGTTATTCGACAGCAACTTCGAAATTGCGCAACCAAAAAATAAAACTTCAATATACCTCGAACCGTTGAAATAATTACACAACGATAAACAATCGAGTGACACGGTGTCCATCGGTTGCCACTTTCCTATCGATAAATTAATGTTTTAGTAAGACGATATGCTATATTTCGATTTTTATTTCATGTCTCTAATGGATAGATTAGCACAATAAATACCCCGATAGTTGTGGTTAGCTCTCAGACTTTATTCCGGTCGTCTCGCTTGGACGCTACGATTTAACTGAATCTAGTTTATCCAACAGTCGACAAGGCTGTCAATTGCCCTGACAGCCAAGGCCCCGGCTCCTACAGATAGTGTCTGTAAAGATATTTCAAAATTAAGTTTTATTTGCTAAGATCTAAATACTTGCTTAATGAAGTTCTCAAGTCTTATTGTAAAGATGTTTGGTCACTGATTTTATAAGGCCTTAGGATAAAACAGTTTATCGAAATATCGACATATTCGACATGGATAACTATTCCCGACTCTACATCGAATAGTAACACTGAATCAATGAAAAGACTTTTCCGCTACTCATATCAACTAAAGCTATTGATATAAACGACGAATCCAGTTTTGAGCTGAACCAATTAAAAACCTTTATTCCGAGAACTGAACCAAGTGTTACACAAGATTGTTGATCTAAATCGGAACTGCAGGACTTCGATTTACCTGACACTGCCTTTTCTTATGCTAATTAACAGAGCATTTAAAGTAATGTAAGCATAACAAAGTAATGTTAACCAACAGCGCATGCTGATACAAAAAGTATGCAGCGTTTTTGTAACCGCTATTATTCGATCTTTATGAAACTTTTAGATAGTGCAATAGATGATCAATCGATTTGTTAAACATTTTGGGAGGAGGCGTGGCATATACTCGAATAAGTTATCTTAAAACAAGAAAGAAAGTCGGTCAAGCCCGACTATAACATACTCTGTACCAAGAAAATTTGTCTTTTGATCATAACTCGAAAACCGTTCATCTGATCTTCTTCATTTCTTTGGCGGATCGATAAGTTATCCTAATAACTAAATATGTCCAGAAGGAACAAGCCATCTATCTTCAAAACTGTGGGAGATATGACGTTTTTTCTAAATTGCGGGGGCGGGAGGGGGCGTAGCCAAAATTGAAAATAAACTTAATCTGCCTGCAGACATAATAAGCATATGTCCCATACATGTCAAACCTCTATCTCTTACCATCTCTGAGATCTGTGCGTTCATACGGACAGACAGACAGACAGACGGACAGACGGACATGGCTATATCGACTCGGCTGTTGATGCTGATCAAGAATATATATACTTTATGGGGTCGGAGATGCTTCCTTCTGGATGTTACATAGTTTTGCACAAACTTATAATACTCTATGTACCTTCGGTACAGAGTATAAATATTAGTCTACATCTCTCTGAGATCTAGGTGTTCATAAAGACAGACGAGCTTGGCTTTATCGACTCAAATATTGTTGCTGATTAGCAAGGTGTTTTCTACTGCCTCTTACATACAGGTCTTTAGTGTACACTTTTTACTTCTCGAGTAAAGGGTAAACAAATAAAGGAACCTGAACCTGATCCGAACCAAAGAATATGATTCGGTTCAACAAAAATTGTTCATTAAACCAGAAAGACAGTCGACTAAAACTTTTGGAAGGTACCACAGTAAAACCAAATGTATCTAATCAAATTTTAGTTGCATGCCACTTAAAGTATTAAGGGGACTCCCATCTTTTATGACCACTCTATGGTGTCGCTTATTGAATAGTTCTCAAAAGCGAACCTACATGCTTACTGATTTCATATTATCTAAGTCGTCAAACCTTCCAGATCATCTTCGACTCAAGTTAAATAGGATTTTTCTACTTAGATTGTGTAAAACGTGAGACGTGAGAAACTTTCATGCAAAAGCCTTGAACCGCAAAACTTTACAAATGTAAACAACTAGTGAATTTTGGTACGAACCCGTGAACCGGAGCTCCGGCAGCTAAGATTGAATCAGTTGATAGTAAATATGGTTAGACAGAAACCACTTCCAACCGAATTCAAACCTTTTGGTGAAACAGAAAACTCTTTCCCTTAGCTGGTTGTACCAGAATGTGGATATGTACCCTATTAACTCTGGCAGTTTACACTTCTTTATCTTGCTTAAGATTACTATCAACCAACACTTTTTAAATCTCATAGAATTTGATGGGTTTTTGACACATTACACTTATTTTTGTTATCTTAGCTTAAATTTCATGTGTCTTTCCTTGAAATACTTCTGCTTTTTACTTGATCTAGGTAAGGGTATCCCCGAATCGTTACTTTTTTGTGAGTAGAAGTAATGTTTCTTGTTAGCTGATTTGTTCCCGTCGTTCCCGTTGTGTCTGCCCCCCAGCCCGGCTGCCTCATGCCATCCTTACCCCGAGCAATGCAGGCTTCGCACTCGATTTTTTCTTTCAGTTTGTAGTTAATCCATTCATCATCGGGTAATTACATTTTTATAACATTCCCCGCTTACACAAAAACAAAATGGGCAAACAAAAAAAAACAACAAAAAACACACCGAGAACAACAACAACAACAACAACCACAACGACACGGCCTAAAACCGTTTCTAGCGCTTAACGAAGGCATTTTGTTCGCTGTTGTTTTCGACTCTTGGTCGTTTGTCTATCACCCATTTTTTCCACACACACACAAACACACACACACCGACAAGATTGTTTTGTTGTGACCTCCGTTGTCTCCCAGAAACACGAGTTTCAACTTTAGAGAAGAAATTCGTTTGCAGCCAGCCAGCACGTTGCAAGTGTTTTTCAGTGTCCAGCCGGAGATTATGATTTCCGCAAATCAAACCAAATCAAATCTCATCAAAACTACAAACTCCCAACATAATAATGCCAATTCGTTTGCAATGAAATCGCCCAGCCAGAAGTCACGTTTCCTTAATTACAATGAAAGAAAACCAAATTTCGTCTCGACCAAAACCACAAAAATACAAAACTCATAATTGGCTCACGCAAAATATATAAAAAGCGAAATACGAAATCGTAAAAAGCACCAAAATAATAAAGTCCGAACTTCCATCCAGATATCCATCTAGAGTTTTGAGAAAGAGATAGATGGATAGGAGGCTTCAATAATCATAAAAAGCGGCACTAAAAAAAACTTAAATTCGGATCATACACACACAGACACACACGCTCTCACATATTGCAGCCAATCTGTGGTCGTCGTGCAGACAATAAAAGCGAGACCCAAACCCAAAAACCCAAACACAACGAACCAAAAAAAAAAACAGAAAAAACGACGCAAAATCGGAATTTCTTCGTATAACAAAAAAAAAAAATAAGTGAATAAAGAAGCTCTGGGCAAAAAGGGCCAAAGAAACATTTTTTATCCAACTAAAGCAACTTTGAAACGCATTTAATACGACCAGTCACAGCTCCCAACAAAAACTCAAATATTTGCCAGAGCTGCGAATGGAATTTGAACTTAATTGCAGCAAGGCGGCACAGGAAAAAAATCCATCAATTTTGGGAAAGTAAAAAACCATTTCGAATATTTTTGCTATGCTTTCATTAGACCAATTCAATTAGTTCCTCGCTGGCTACACCACAATAAAAACTGCAACTAGGACAATTAATGTAATTGCCCATATCTTGGGACTTAAAATTTTACTGTCTTTTTATAATCTTAAGTACTTAACCGCCCAATAGCCCCCAACTGCCACATCAGGCACAGGAAAAGCCAGCCAAAAAAAAGCTTGTTAGAAAACTCAACAGCAACTGCCGGGCGATGCACTTAATGCACGGCTCGAAATTAATTATTACTGCAAGAAAGCAAAAATGCGGTGAGAGAGCCAGCCATGTCCAGGGTATTCGGTTGATTTTGCCCCACACCAAGCCACAACTGTGACAAACAAACTCTTTCAAGTCGGATTACAACATTTTCATTCTTTATTTCATCGTTTCCCTAGAATTTATGCCCTCAACTAGGCATTTTATGCTTAAATTGCAGTGGCATTGATGCTTTATTCGAGGCCAGCAGCAGCATTACCATCTGCACCACTGTGCACTTCTTTGATTGCTGTCAGTGGTAAGCAGCGCACACTCATCGGGCCGGGTATAAAGTTTATATCCTTTTTCATATCCATTTCAAGCATGTTTTGTTCTTGGCAGTACTTAAATTAAGTAGAATAAATTCTAAAATTGAAAACCGACCGACCGTTAACTTTATGGAAATGAGAAAAAAGGTCTTGAGTCCGCAAACTTGGTCTTCTTTTATACATAACATTTAAATTTGAGGATTGTTTTCTATCGAAAGCAACCGATGCAGGTACCTGAATTCAACTGCACTTATTTGAAAAAGCATTATTGATCTTGGATTGAGCACAAAAAAAGGCTTCTAATGCCAGCTCCAAAAAATGTGCTTCAAAAATTTGTTAATTTACAAGAAACTGTTCTTGAAATTCCCAACTGTTTCTAACATTTAATGTCTCTGTCATATAAAGAACGTATTGGGATTAGCTTTCGTATTGTTTGGTCTTAAACCAAGAACATTTTGTTCCAAGTGCATAAAATTTATAACAAGAATGTATGAATGTTGCATTTAGAATAAATAAGACTTCAACCAAGCATATTTTGTACTTATTTTAAGTTTTATTTGGGCTGCACTACTTCAATCTTAAGTTATGATTCAACATAAGCCAAAACAGTTTTAAATCAACTATTTCGGCATTGAAAAAGTCGTACTTGATATAAGAATTTTGTGCTTGAATCAAGTATTTTTGTACTCACCGTACACAGAGGGATAAGCCCCAGAACATTGGACTTCAGATAGGCACAAGTGTAACCAAAATTGGGCCATGAACGGATTTTCTCACTTGTAGTAAAAGGTAAGCAAAGTATTGCAGTTATAAGAGTCAAAGTTCCATAAAGGAACACTGTAGGTGACTGTTTCAAAAGCTTTTTGGTATGAAATAGCTTTTTATGACAAAATGTTCAATATTTGAAAGATTAGCTGGACCAACTAGAGTTGGTTCAAGCAAAATGATGGGTCTTAATACCTCTTAAAACCAGAAGTAATGTTTAAGAATTGTTCCAGCATAACAGATTCGACTTTATATTGTATTCATAGCTTTTCAAACTTACACACCTTAAAAAGTAAACAAAAAAACCATTTGAAACAGATATATGGAATTTTCTGAATATTAGCTTAAGATGCGAAAGGTTAGGGAGCGATTCCTAAACAACTATAAGTTATTGAGATCATTTTGGTTTTAACGTAAATTGAGAGAAGATGACGTTTGAGCGAATTATAGAGTGAGTCGCAATGAAATATTCAAGGAAGGGCTTTAAGAACTCAGATAGGGTAATATAAAGGGTGATTCAAAAACAGAAATAAGTTTGACTTACCTTCGAAAGTTTGAAGATACGTTGCGACTCAATGGTAAGGATTTATACTGAACGAAATTAAAGGCAATTCTTATACAGAAATTCCATATTTCCAAATTGGCAGACTGTATTTCCCATGAATGTCTGGAATATAAAAACATTTCTTACAGATTTAATCAAAAATTTGGGACTTATACTAATTTACAAGATTTAAGGTTTAAGATTCGGTGGAATTAAGGGCATTCTTGGAACAGAAACAAATTTTAGGCATATGAAACTGAAACTGAAACGAAACGAAACCGCGGTTCAGTTGGCTTCCAAGGCCATGTTATGAAATGCAAAGTACATCAAATCCACCTAAAACGAACTAGTTCTTATTCCCTAATAGCTTGCAGCCCTGGTTATTATGCCCCCAAAATTTAGAAACGTCATATCTTCTACAGTTTTATAAATAGACGGTTCATTTCTTCCACGCAAATTTGTTAATTAGTATTATTAATCGATTTGCCAAAGAATTGTTGAAGATTGAATGAATGATAGCCGAGTTATAAGGAAAACAAAGTACTATGCTGGGCAGCACCGGCCGCAAAAGCAATGGGCAGCACTTTACACAACTTAATACATATTTTGAAAGGTACAAGAAGAGTATATTTTAGTCGGGCTAGACCGAATTTTTTACATGTTAACATATGGGCATTTCCATTCTGTCAAACGCGGCCGTCGTACACATTAAAATTAATAAAACAAGCAAACTAAAGCGCATTTTTAATTCGTTCTTTACTTCATATTAAAGGTCTTCACTAGCACTTTAATTATTGCTAAAAGAGGATAGCAAGTGAAGTCAAGTTACCAAAATATAGACAAAATAGGAAGCGATTCGAACGCGACAAAAACAGAAGTGATTTTCGTGCCTATCTATATAAAGACAAAGTTTAGCGAATCCTGAGGCCCCAACAAAGCCCAAATTGATTTAATATCTTATCAATGAATTGCTCTTTCAAATGTATTTTGTTTGATTTGGAAATCTTCTGTATTTTTTTTTTCATTAAATATTGATCTGTGTCGCTACGTGACATGTCGAACGCGACATTTTTCCCATCAAGATATTTATGTGGTTTCTGATTAATGCAAAGCAAAAACTTACAGTTAATTGCAATTATATAGCTTGATATAGTCTCTTATCCAACCTTTTTTAACCCTTCGGACCCTTAGAACAGTTTAAGATATCAAAAGTCAATGAAATCCCTAGGCAATTTTTTAGGAAAAAACTTGCCATAAAAGTATAAAAATGAGAAAAACTGTGATTGCCCGAATTTGCGTTCGAAAATCTAAAATAAATATAGTTTAATTTAATTTGTTCCCTGGGGAAAATGTGACAAAAAATAGTGTTTTTTACTACTTTTAATTTTTTCGTGTCGGTGGACCTTTTTGCGGAAATGCCCATATCTTGATAGCTTACCATAGCAGTTAGGCACTGTATCTGGTAGTCGAAAGCAACCATGCTAGATCGATTTCTCGGTACAAAACTTAGAATCATTAAGCCAAAGCAGACTGGGATTAGCCAAGGTGCGCAGAACGTCAACTTGCAGTTATTGTATCCTGACTTTACTATTCTAATTGAAAAACTCTCTTCAAATACAAAATATCTGCACTTTTAAATAAGTCAGAGAAGTTTTTCAAAAATTTGGCAAAAAAATTTAAATTCAGAATGCGACGACTCTAAGTTGGTTTGAACAAAAAGTTCCTATCCACATTAAAATCACTTCATCCACTGCAAAATAAGCCATTTGTTGTGTTTTCTAAAAACTTTCAAACAAAATTTCATTCTTATATTACAAACCAGCCACTGCCCTTTTTTGGTTACCTACAATCCGGGGGCCGCCGTCAATCATCAGCAACACAAACTGCCAAAGACAGTTTCCCCAATTTCATTGCCCATTCTAGGCCACACCTAGCTTTGCCAAGTCAGCAGGCGGCGGGCAGCTGTTTCTATATCATTTTCGACCTCAAGCGGATATGCTATATTTAATTAGAGGCGATCAAAATGCCGCCATTCCAGGCCAACAAACAGTCCCATCTAATGGCTGACCAAATTACACTTTAATTCGGGCCACGAACGTTAAAGGCGAACCGAGAGAGTCGGAGAAGACAAAAAAAAACAGAACAACAAAAATCGAAAGACTTAGGCAACGAACTTGCGTGGAGGAGTCTGGAGTTGTCTTTTTAATATGCGACTGTAAAAAATTAAAATCTCATTATGCAAATTACACAAAACTAAAGAGAAAAGAAAAAGAGCGAGACAGAGACTCCCCCACAAGTTTTGTTTTTTGGAGAATTTTGTATTTCTTTCGCTGGAGACAACATAATTTGCTCAGCGTGTTTTGTTGTTGCAGTTACACACTAAATTACATGCAATTACATAGGCAGCGGGCACGGGGCGGTGGGTCGGGGAATGTGGGAACTAGAGGCGCAGATGCCAAAAAAAAAAATTACTCCCCCTTTTGGAGACTCTGACAGCCAGCAGATTGGCAGCTTGGGGGAATTGGCTCAAGAAATTAGTTGCTGTTGTTGTAGTTGTTGTAGTTGTAATTTCGCATTGTTTGGCTAATCTACGTAAATCTCATTTTCGGCTTAAGCTCCCACAATTACGGGGATGTGATGCGGGAGCGGTAGTGAGGGGGGAACCCGATCTGCCCATTTGGCAAAGTTATGTGGTCGCTCCTCTAATGCACACTCACACACACACACACACTCGATCATCGAACTGGTTTCCAAGCTGAGGGTGCAAGTGGCAGGTTACCCCCACCCCACCGTCCCCGGCCCCTTCTTCCTGCTTCCCTGATTGCGTATGCGGCGCTCTGTGCACCAATTTTTCTTTGTCTCTTGCATCAATTCACTTTTTTCTAAACACGAGATGCCCTTTTCTGGCCACACCATCTCTCTGCCTCTCTCTGTCTCTCTGGCCTCTCTCTCTCGCTCTCTCTGGCCTCTCTACGCTCAGTTTTCCTACGCAACTTGTTTTGCACAATTTTAATTTTATAAACACCTTTAACGCATTTTTGTGCGCTCACATTCCATAAATGCCAAGAGCGAGCCAGCGAGAGCGGGAGAGAGCCAGGGAAACTCACCTCACCTCACGGCGAATTCAACACACAGGCCATTCAGAAATAGTTTCGCTCCACCAACGGCGAATTGAGAACCTGGCAAAGACAAAATGGTTGGAAAAATCATAAAGCCGGTTTTTGTTTTTGGTTAACGATTTCTTAGTATATCATAGGCCCTCTCTCTCTCTCTCTCTCTCGCTCTCCCTCTCTTCGGTCCTTAGTTAATATTTTAATTAAGTTGCGGCGTCAAGCGACAACATAATTTTTGACACAATTTCCAACTGCAAAAATCGCAAGAT
This sequence comes from Lordiphosa fenestrarum, assembly GCA_035044985.1. Classification (NCBI taxonomy): domain Eukaryota; kingdom Metazoa; phylum Arthropoda; class Insecta; order Diptera; family Drosophilidae; genus Lordiphosa; species Lordiphosa fenestrarum. The sequence goes on from JAWNNO010000565.1 coordinate 262,013, forward strand.
TATCTTTTTTGTTTCGTCCTTCCCTTTTGGCTGCGCAAACACCATGAAGTAACCAAAATAGCCAACAGCATTGATCACAATCAAAACATCAATAAACCTTAACTGATGCAGGAGGAGGAGGAGGAGCAGCGGCAGCGGCAGCGGCAGGAACGAGAGCTTTCATTTTGCCTGGAAACGCACATCAAATGCGCATCAATTTGCGGTCCCAAACGCGACAACAGGCCAGACACGCGCTCGTGCAACATTTTCGAGGCTTCGGCTGTTGCTGCGGCTGTTGCTGCTGCTGCTGCCTCTGTGGCCATATTTAGTAAATACCGCTTCTGTGGGCAGCCTTTAAACGTGCAATTAAAGCGCACACACACACAGAGAGAGATGCACTCACACACACACAACGCGCGCGCTCGCACATCACAACAACCCGAGGGCATTGGCTACTGCATTTGCATAGCCGCCGACAACGGACGACGGCGACGACGAAGAAGTCATGGTGAAAGACAGCCTTAGCCAAAAGGAAGAAGAGATGCGGATGCAAAGCATTTTTGAGCCCGAGCAGCAAGCAAGCGGCTGCCACCCATTCCAACCGTTTTTGGCAGTCGCACTCTAGGCCAAGGCAAAGGGACAGTTGATCAGGGGGGAGCCTCATATAAATATGTATAGAAATCGATAGAAAAAATGTATATTTTCCTACACAGAGAAAAAAAAGGATATGAAAAAATGTCCATTGGATGATTTCCGGTATCAATTTGGGAAGGATATGTCTTAAATATCCATTTAATCATCCAAATCATCCAAAGGACATGAAAAAGGATCATCATTAGAATGATTTTTCAGCTCCGTTGGATAATTAAACGGATATTAAAGACATATCCTTCCCAAATGGAACTTTTTTTTTCTGTGTATCTATTAAGGTAGGTGCATAGATGCAGGACCAAGACATACTCTTCCTAGGCACAATTTGTGTTTAGTTTTAGAATTTCATTCTTCACGAATTGTACGAATTGCGTTGGTACAAAGGATTTTGGTTTAAGTACACAGAGCCAAAAAGGGTAAAGTGTGTGCTATTCTGTTCTGTACATGAAATTCCCAACTGCTTCAAGCTGTGTTAGCCAAATCCAAATCTCCAAATCTGAATCAAACTGCGTACAGTATACACCTACTTTCATGCAAAAATTTGTGGCTCTATCTGTTATAGTCTCTGAGATCGACGCGTTTAAACAGACAGACGTCTGTTCATGCTGATCAAGAATATATATGTGGATTCAAATTTTATTTAAAGTAATCTAAGTAATCTAAACATTGGTGGGATTATAATAAACTTAAACAATGCAACTTTGAACAACTGTTCTTAGCAACTCTCGTTCTGCAAATTTATGTGTTGTGCGTTTTAACTTCATTCAACGACTCTTTTCCTCTCTCTTCTTCGTCAATTCACTTGCCTAGATCTCCGTGTGACCAGGTTTTTTAAAAGTGACCGCTTCTGGTTCTTTTAGCGATAGGTTCCTCACAACTGGTTCCCACATATATATACATCGTGGGGTCGGAAATGTTTCCTTCTCCCTGTTACATACATTCGCACAACTTCACGTTACCCCTTTACCCATTTTTAATGGGAACAGGGTATAAAAAGCAACAGGCCTCCATAAAATTGGTAAAAAATCAAGTGGGAACCACTGAACCAAACTTAAACCGCGGTTCAGTTAGCTCCAAGAACCAAGCATTGAACCGAACCATAGGTTCGAAAGCCCTGTGAACCACAGAACTGAACCAGCGCTTATTTCCAAGTGGTTCGCATCCCTGCTTTTAAAATCTTAAAGTATGATCAAAATGCGTATATCTTATACATATAAAACATTCTTAGCTCAAATTGTACTTGAAATTTGAATTTTGTTCTTAATTCTGTACTCTTTTTATACTCTGTACCGTAGGTACACAGAGTATTATAAGTTTGTGCAAAAGTATGTAACAGGCAGAAGGAAGCATCTCCGACCCCATAAAGTATATACTATATATTCTTGATCAGCATCAACAGCCGTGTCGATATAGCCATGTCCGTCCGTCTGTCTGTCTGTCCGTATGAACGCACAGATCTCAGAGATGGTAAGAGATAGAGGTTTGACATGTATGGGACATATGCTTCTTATGTCTGCAGGCAGATTAAGTTTATTTTCAATTTTGGCCACGCCCCCTCCCGCCCCCGTAATTTAGAAAAAACGTCATATCTCCCACAGTTTTGAAGATAGATGGCTTGTTCCTTCTGGACATATTTAGTTATTAGGATAACTTATCGATCCGCCAAAGGAATGAAGAAGATCGGATGAACGGTTTTCAAGTTATGATCAAAAGACAAATTTTCTTGGAACAGAGTATGTTATAGTCGGGCTTGACCGACTTTCTTTCTTGTTATACTCTGTACCGTAGGTACACAGAGTATTATAAGTTTGTGCAAAAGTATGTAACAGGCAGAAGGAAGCATCTCCGACCCCATAAAGTATATACTATATATTCTTGATCAGCATCAACAGCCGTGTCGATATAGCCATGTCCGTCCGTCTGTCCGTCTGTCTGTCTGTCTGTCTGTCCGTATGAACGCACAGATCTCAGAGATGGTAAGAGATAGAGGTTTAACATGTATGAGACATATGCTTCTTATGTCTACAGGCAGATCAAGTTTATTTTCAATTTTGGCCACGCCCCCTCCCGCCCCCATAATTTAGAAAAAACGTCATATCTCCCACAGTTTTGAAGATAGATGGCTTGCTCCTTCTGGACATATTTAGTTATTAGGATAACTTATCGATCCGCCAAAGGAATGAAGAAGATCGGATGAACGGTTTTCGGGTTAAGATCAAAAGACAAATTTTCTTGTTACAGAGTAAGTTACAGTCGGGCTTGACCGACTTTCTTTCTTGTTTGACAAGTTTCTTTGTGCTGATAGTGAAGAATCGACTTGAGATCGAAGGATCTCAATAGGCTGTCTCTATTGCAGCGATGTTCAAGAAGAGAGGCTCTCTGACGCTCTCTGTCTCTCTCCGACACTCACTGAAGCATTACTTCGGCAAGCATTCGGCATGAATTACCGAAAGTGTTCGGCCCCTGGGGGCTATGGGTGAACATTGCTGCTCTATTGACATGATGCTTCTGAGCTTCGCGAACTGCCACATTGCATGGGGTAGGTAGGTGTATCGAAGATAGAACTTGCAGAGAAGCCAGCAGAAAACTATGAAGCAAACTTCTCTCGTAAGTCCACCTATTGTAGCGTTTACCAACACTGAAAGTTCTCAATTCAACCAACGAAAAAGTGCTCAAGAATATTTGTTGTAGGTTTTGCCTGTGTATCGAAACCGTTTTGCACTCAACAACGAAGGAAGCATGATGCAATAAGAGGGGTGAGGTGGCATCAGTGTGAGTTCTCTCTCTCTCAGTGCTGCGCGTACTTTTGAAGCATAAGCTTTTGGCAAAAGTATGCATCACACCTTGTATCGATGCATCATGGAAGGAAGTAACGCAGTGGCATCGCACACTTTTGTAGCTAACTAAGAAGGGCTTTTCACGGTGGAGCAAACTTAATGAAGTTTTTTTAAAAAGCTCATGCTTGCAGGAAAGAGGTGTGGTGGTGTCGCCTGCCCCTCAACACATCTTTCCTACATACGAAAGTTCTTTCAAGAACTTCAAGAAGCTTGCTCCACCGTGTAAATCCAGTCTTATACGTTTATGAGTGGTGCCTCAATTTGTTGAGTATTCAAAATAATATTCCAAATTTTTTCAGATTAGGAAAAGCTTGTTTGAATGCGACTTAAGAAGATGATGAGTTTGAGTTTATAGAGGCTATAATGATATTACTGATAATTCTCTTAAAACTATAAGAAGTTCGATTTTGGTAGATATAATGCTGATTTCACACCCATTCCGAGCATTAAACAAAATTATTGTGTTTGAAACATGTTCAGGTTTATTTTATTCACACTTGGTTCGTCTCTAAGATTCGGTTCACGGTTAAATAACATGTCCAAATTCATGTCCCTCTCGTCTATGCCAGCTATGTGGGCTGCTACCCAAGACTGACTACCGTTCTAGTACTCCGTAGGAAGTGGCACGACTCCCCAGTCTCACAGCATTTCGTTCCCCCTTCTTTATTCCTGTTACTTTAACCCATAAATTTGAGTTGAGCTGGCGAAAATAGCTTCTATCTTCTTCATCTGCTGGTGCTGCTGCTGGTGTCAAGTGCTTAGCTCAAACAATTAACTCGTCTCGCTGTCCATTAACTGCCTGACCAAGACCGCGACCAAGACCAACACCAACACCAACACCAACTCCAAACGCCAAGACCGAACCGACGACGACTACGATGAGTCGTTGTCGGCTAAAAATCAATACGCCAAATGTTTCATAAGCCCGCCTAGCACTTTATGAGCTAAGAAAAAAACAAAATTGAAAGTGTGTTGATTGATGGGCCAAAAGTGGAAGTCAAAGTCAAAGAAGATGAGCTGCCAAATGTTCTTTGTCGCTCTGTGGCCTAACTTTGAGGTCAGGCCACGTGTGTTTTTTTATTTTTTTGGTTTTTTTCGGTTTTTGTTGTTTTTGTTGTATTTTGTCTCATCTGCATGCGAAAGGCAATCAATGCAAGAAGACGACTGACTTCTCGGCCTCAGCCTCTGCCTCTTAACAACTTCTGGTGAAAAAACGTGCGATTCTAAATGAGCATATCAACAGCTTACAAGCAGAGAAGGCGGCGAGGGGCCGAGGACAGGACCCAACCTCAAAACAGAAACCACACACACAAAAAAAGCTACCCAAAGACGTAAGAGACTTGGCTCTGAGATGCACTGTTGATAGCTTTTGCATATCGTCGTCGTTGCTGTTGTTGCTGTTGTTGTCGCTGTTGACTCCAGAGTCCTCGTCGTTTACTTTTAGCTTATTTAAGCCCTAATGTGTCTTTTGGCTACCATTCCCCGTCCTCGGCGTTCGAACAAGCGAGTTCACAATTTTAATTAGTTAATTATTTTTACTTTTAAGCAAACAAGATTTCAGAGACAAATAAAAAAAGGAGAGGGAAACGACCCAACAGGCGCTTTTCCCGACCCAGCTTGATCCCGAACCCAGTCCCTGGAGTGCAGTGGAGTGGAGTGGAGTGGACGGCCAATCTGCATACGTGCATCTCTGAAATTTCCAAAGCAGCAGCTCCCTTTCCAGGCACCCTCTCTGGGCTTTTTTTTTGTTTTTTGCTGATTTGTAAAACGATTTGGGGGAAAATCTCTTGACCGAAGTCTGTCTAGAATCCACTTGATATTTGTTTCTCTTTTTTTTTTTGGTAAAAATTCCTCAGCCACATCGTGTGGGCTGGAAATCCATTGTCCACTGCTGTTGATGACTGTTAACATATGTGTACGGATTTGCATATTTTGCTAAACAAAAGTATTCCATTTAAATCCCCCGACAAAAATAAGAAACAAGACTTCTTTTTGGGGGCTTTGCAAATTAAATTGTCAATCATTTTTATTATAACCAACGACGAACCGACGAGGGCAAAATGATATGTGAAAAGCAGATAAGTTTTGAATTTTTAAACAGTCATTGGTCTTTTGTTTTCACCCCGCTGCACAGTGGAACGCTGAATATCAATTCACAGCCCAAACCGCTTCACCTAGAGATCTAAGATTTCACATAGACTTTTCTTTCGATTCCAAAATGGTTGAAAAGTTTGTGCTATGAACTTGAGTACTGCCGTTTGATTCGAAACTCCCTTCCTTATCAGAATCAATTTTTGTACTAACACTCTGATTCGGACTTTTTGAACTCTCAAACCGAACTACCGTCAAAAAATTGGACATTTCACGTTTATAAGACTTTCAATATGTAGTTTTTATACTCTGTACCGTAGTAGGTACATAGAGTATTATAAGTTTGTGCAAAAGTATGTAACATCCAGAAGGAAGCATCTCCGACCCCATAAAGTATATATATTCTTGATCAGCATCAACAGCCGAGTCGATATAGCCATGTCCGTCTGTCCGTCTGTCTGTCTGTCCGTATGAACGCACAGATCTCAGAGATGGTAAGAGATAGAGGTTTGACGTGTATGGGACATATGCTTCTTATGTCTGCAGGCAGATCAAGTTTATTTTCAATTTTGGCCACGCCCCCTCTCGCCCCCGCAATTTAGAAAAAACGTCATATCTCTCACAGTTTTGAAGATAGATGGCTTGTTCCTTCTGGACATATTTAGTTATTAGAATAACTTATCGATCCGCCAAAGGAATGAAGAAGATCGGATGAACGGTTTTCGAGTTATGATCAAAAGACAAAATTTCTTGGTACAGAGTATGTTATAGTCGGGCTTGACCGACTTTCTTTCTTGTTTGCACTAAGAAATCAGAGCCGAATTCGGTTTAGTGCGATTTTGTAAAGAAAAACAAGTAAGGGCGCTGCAGTCGAGTTTCCCGACCACAAAATACCCTGTTCATTTGTTTTCATTTATTTGTTTTTGATATTTTGAAGATGTCATCCTAAATGTAGGCAACACTTTTCTAGTCCTGACCAACAACTGGGGGGGTGCTCTTATCAGCTCAACTGTTTCGCTTATAACTCCGGTGTTTTTTGTCCGATCTGATTGTACTTTTGAGTATAGATAGATATTGGGCCTAGCTTGATGTACACTAAACCACGAGGCTCTAACTTGAAAATGATGGATCTGGCGGCTTTTTAGGTCTAGAATTTCAAGAGGAGGTCTAGGTTTTTTGGGGATAAAAGGGGGACAGGGTGGAATTTTCCGAATCTGAAACAAACTTGATCTGCGTACAGCATAAGTCTACCTTGATGCAAAAATTTGGTGCTCTATCTCTTATAGTCTCTGAGATCGACGCGTTCATACAGACAGACAGGCGGACAGACGGACAGTCGGACAGACGGACAGACGGACATGGCTATATCGACTCGGCTGTTCATGCTGATCAAGAATATATATACTTCGGGTCGGAAATGTTTCCTTCTCCCTGTTACATACATTCGCACAACTTCATGATTCCCCTTTTCCCATTTTCAATGGGAACAGGGTATAAAAAGGCAATCCCATCAAATTGCAAACATAATTTCCAATTCAAAGAAAATCTACATAGGCTTGCTTGTGCTAGACCACGATATCCGGCTCGAAGGACCAATGTTTATGTAACAAGGCGATCTTATCCCAGTTTGGGTAAGACTTTAGTTCAGTAAAGGATTGGGGACTTTAACTTCAAGTCTTTTCAACTATATACGAAACGAACCAACTAAGATTATCAGGTCTGTTTCGACGAAATTTGTCGAGTTCGTCGAGTGTGGTAAATGTTCTGCTGTTTAAAATTGAAGCAGCTAATCAGATTACAGTGTTTGATTTTGAATCCGTAGAATTATAAGAAACGATTGATTGATCAAACCCAAATGGCAATGTATGAGAAGCTTTTTCATGGCTAGTTGCTTGAAAGGTGGCGCCAATAGCTAGTAAAGGTGACCGGGTGTGTAAGTTTATAGAGAAAAACGGTATGCATTAGATGTCCCACAACCTGCAAACTTCCCACTGCACCACACCCAGAAAATTATAGCAGAACAGTCAGAAAAACACAGTTACCAACTATGGAAAAGTTAACCCAATTGACATTTCTCCTCTGTCTTTTGTTAACGAGCTCTTTGCTCAACCAACTAGTGTTTCAGCAAATTACAAATGTGTTCCTCTCTTCAAGAACCATAAAACAGAAAGGACGAGAGAATCAAAAATTGGTGCTCTGTTGAGACTATAAGCGAGTTTGCTTATTTTGTACCTGTCATTTTGTTGAGCAGACAGCATAGGAAAAATTATTGGACTCTATTTTGCGCACACTGATGTTAAGAATTAAACAAAATTCAAAATCAGTGCAACAGCAACATTATTAAAAGGATTCTGTAACAAATTTTGATCTTGTAGAAGAAATCGTAAGTTCTATTATTAGAGACAAAGTAGTTGCAAGCCAGTCAGTCAGCAAAGATTTTTAAGTTTTACATAAGGATAGCATAGGATAACTGTACAGCACTCTTTCCCTTGCACCAGTCTTTATTGCTCTCACACAACAAGTCGTTTTGCATGTTCCTTTTTTAAAAGCACTGCACTGAAAAGGCAACTCTACATCGAGCTGCTTTCTTTATGAATGAATGCTTTTGTGCTCTATATTAGGAAATGCGGATCGGCAAGCAACGGGTTTGAAAAGTTGCCAATCTCATTTTACACAGAACTGCACTTAAAGAAGTATAAAGTACTAGAACCGATCGTTACGCTAGCTTACATAAACAAGAAATTACTAAGAATTAGCTACAAAATGTCAATATAATCTTAAACTTACCCTTGTGTAATTAAGTCCCCAATTTCACCCAATATCACCCACTGTGCGCTGTCGGTATCTGCCAGCAAAGATCTAAAGATTTCGATTTCTATGTTTTGGGCCGCAGTCACATATAAATAATGAATTATGTCTGATTATTAGGCGACTTATGCAAAGAAGGTAAGCTAAAAAATTACAGCGATTAGGTGATTTGAGTGTTTATTGTAGCTGCTGCTACCAAAACCAAATGCTAAACAATGCGACTCTTAGGTCATAAATCTGAAATATCTTCCAACTGTTGAAATTGGTAACAAACAGTGGAGTGGTGGAGAAGGAGGTGGAGTACCGGACAGGTTTCTGGCTTTTGTTTCGCCGATGAGCAGTTCGGAATATCCCTCACAGTTATTGATTAAGGGCCATAACGTAAGAAACGCAAAAATTACTGATTGAAAGCCACCAAAAATGTGTTGAAAGGCAGGCCGCACCAAAAAAAAAAAAAAGGAAAAAATATAACTGTAGAGGCTGAAAATTCAAGTAATTGCAGTGGCAATTTGCAGGCACGGGACTTTAGGACTCCTCCCTAAACTTTCTGCAGATTCAGCCGAGTTCTGTTCTGTTTGAGTGCCCTTGAGCAAAGTCAAGCAAAGCCCTGGGCCCTGCGGTGCCTAGTTTCCATTCCGTCAAACCAAACTTTGACCCACTTCACTGGTTTCGATTTCAACTTTTTCTGCCGAATTGTTTCATAAATTATTGTATCGACTTCCTGTGGGCACAAAAAAAAAGAGGAATTCATAAATTAAATCAAGTTAATATTTCAGTGTCCCTTCTGTAACACCTACTTTTTTTTGTGGGCCTCAGAGAGATATTAAAATGCTTAATTGAATTTGTTAAACACAAAGAGGAAGAAGAACCCAGCAGGGCCAATGGTCAGATAAGGAAAACTTCTGCACTGCCCTGCGATGCCCTGCCCTGCCCTGCCCTTGCCTTCTCATCCTCTCATAAACAAACGCAAACATTTATTGCCGCTGATTGTTAATTTGTGAAGCGATAACGCGTCGCCTGGGTTTGTTGTCGTTGGGTCGACCTCAATAACAGCACACAAATACGAGCAATACTGGCCAGTGCGAACTTGTGACACCCGAACCAAGTAAGTGCTAACTAGGGATGGTCTCGTGAAAAGTTGAGAATTTTTTGGAAAGTTTTAGATTGAGTTTATATCTTGTTTGAAGAATTCATTTGAAAATTCGTACTTTATCGCGAATTGGTACTTCAAATTCCCAACTGGTTCTAGCACTTACACGAGTTATATCTGAAGTACAGAATGTTTTCCCTCTATATCCCGTTCTTAGTTCTACGAATTGAGTACAGAATTGACTTGGAAAGTCTTCAGTGGGAGATGCGAAGTATTTTACTTCAAATTTGACCTTAAAATTCCCAACTGGTTTTAGTACTTTGCATATGGAGTGTTGGTAAATTCGGACTAACATTTATATATACCTTCTGGTTTGTGGATCTAGGCCGCATTATTAAACACAGAGTTTTTATTACAAGAACAAATTTTGAATAACTGGGCTTAACCCAAGAACATTTGGTACTTATTTAGTTCACTTTATGTCTATATTATTGCGGTTGACTTCTGAGTTTATTAGTGTTCAATGTACTCAACTTAAGTATGCAAATTCTTGATTTAAGTATTAATCGGTAATGGCTTATGACTGTAACTATCAAAAAGTAAGATCGTACAAATTTAGTGCGCTCTAAAAGAAAGTATATTGGGTTTGAAATAAGAATTTTGTACTTGAATCAAGTATTTTCGTAATTATTGCACATTTAACACTGTTTGTGCTTGATTGAATTGAAAATTGCAGTCCAGTTATCAGCTCAGATACTTCTTGTAATGCGTGACACGTTCCCATCTCTAACCCAGGGCCTCCCCTCTGATCTTTTGATATCGATAAACTCATCCTTGTATATATATTTTTGTATTTTTCTTACTTGAGGGGCCCCTACTCCTCCTGCACCACCACTCACCATCATCATCTTCATCTCTCACATTAGCACGCATGTCGTTTCCTGCATTCGCCGCACAAATGACATGACAAATGTCTTTTGACCAGAGAAGAACCCACAGTGGAGTTTTGCCAGCGAAGCGACTGCCTTCTCAGTCGCTCAGACACGGTCAGAAGACACCCAAAGGCAACTCTTCTTTTTTGTTGTTCTTGCCTTTTGTTGTTCAATTCAATTTATTGTCGAAAGTTCGTAGTTGAAAGAACATTTTAATTTGGTCGAGGAGGAGTCGTCTTCCGAAGGCTGCTTTCCTTATAGTTTATGTGCCATGAAGTTGCAAAAGTCTCGTGGCGAGCGTTAAAAATTCTTGGCAAATTGAACTTGCGCGGCGCAAAAAAAAAAAAAACTCTTATTTAAACTCTTATTTATGCGGCTTCATTTCAAAATTTATTTGCCACTTGCTTGTGTTGTTGTATTTATTAGAGAGTTTATGACATGTGCCTCGTTAGTCGAATTGTGAGCGTCAATTGCCATCGCTGCTGTCAATCAATCAATCCATTTAGCTAACTGTACCCGGGCTTCAATCTGAATTTGAATGCTGAACAAAACTGCGCCTGCTTACCAAAAGATCATAAATTTGTGCATGCGTCTCATTAAACAGCAGAGCAGAAAAAAAGGGGAACAAAAGTATCGGGTTACTGCGCTTCATTTTCGTTTTTAGTACTTCCACAGAACAGAGAAAGAGCAGACAACGCTTGATGGACACGAAAGTGTATCGTTGTTGGCATGTTTGAAATTTTATACACCTGGGGATTGGCCGGGCTTAGAGGCGGATTAAGAGATTTTCCTGCCAAAAACGGAAAACAAAACAAAAAGCCCAAAAAGAAAAAAGTACGCGTACCTCAACTTTCCTTTCGTTCCGCATTAAACTTAACAAGACAGAGTGTTAATGAATTATTTGGAGGACACGTTGCAATGTCGCAGCGACAAATGAATTTCATTAAAGTGGCCACAGAAACATTGTCGACAATTAAAACAGAGCCGAAGAGTGTCCGCAGTCTGCGCTTCCCTTGCTATTTTTAGGCATTGCAAATGCAACGAGGTCTGAAACCGAAAGTGGGAACTCTCTGGAGTATTCGGGCTTTTGTGCGTTGTTGTCTGGTTGGGGTTTTGTTTCATTTTGTTTTTTTTTGTTTGCTTTTGCGGTTAACCACAGATTGGAAAGGGACTGGGCTACCAGTTGTGTTGAATGCCAGTTTAAAACATAGCCACCAATCAGGCAAATTAGCAAACATTTAATACCCTCTGAAAAATGCACTTTCATGTTCGTTGCCTAAGTCTTTTGTTTTGTGTGGAGTTGAGGCTGGAAAATGTACGCTGGAGGATGGGCTTATGCTTTGAAATCTAACTGAAGGGCTTAGCAACAACAACTGATATATTTTGTATATATTTCTGTGGGAAACAAATATTTCTTGCAAGAATTAGTTATATGAGCGTTTTTAGGTACATAGAGTATTATAAGTTTGTGCAAAAGTATGTAACATCCAGAAGGAAGCATCTCCGACCCCATAAAGTATATATATTCTTGATCAGCATCAACAGCCGAGTCGATATAGCCATGTCCGTCTGTCCGTCTGTCCGTCCGTCCGTCCGTCCGTCCGTCTGTCTGTCTGTCTGTCCGTATGAACGCACAGATCTCAGAGATGGTAGGAGATAGAGGTTTGACGTGTATGGGACATATGCTTCTTATGTCTGCAGGCAGATCAAGTTTATTTTCAATTTTGGCCACGCCCCCTCCCGCCCCCGCAATTTAGAAAAAACGTCATATCTCCCACAGTTTTGAAGATAGATGGCTCGTTCCTTCTGGACATATTTAGTTATTAGGATAACTTATCGATCCGCCAAAGAAATGAAGAAGATCGGATGAACGGTTTTCGAGTTATGATCAAAAGACAAATTTTCTTGGTACAGAGTATGTTATAGTCGGGCTTGACCGACTTTCTTTCTTGTTTTTAGAGCAAAGCTACTTAACGGACATTCTAAGTTTGGTGTACTGCCTTTCGAGTACTGAGTATTGAGTACTGAGTATCGATTACTAAGTATTGAGTACGGAGTTTCGAATATTGTATATCGAGCACTGAGTATCTAGTAATGGGTATCGACATATTGAGTACTGAGTACTGGGTGACGCATAACTAAGTTTCAGTTTTGAGTACTGTGTATCTATGTAGAGTACTAAGTATCGAAAAAAAAGTGAGTAGAGAACTGACTACAGAAAACTGAGTTTCCAACACTGAGTATTGAGTACTTATTATTATTCTATATTGAGCACTGATAGTATCGAATATTAGGAATCAAATACTGATTATCGAGCATGGAGTATCAAGAACTGAGATCGATTACTGTGTATCGAGAAATGAGATCGAATACTGAGTATCCAGAACTGAGTTGAATACTAAGAATCGAATACTCATTATCGAATACTGAGTATCGAGATCTGAGTATTGAAGGCAGTGTATCGAGAACTGAGTATCGAATACTAAGAATAGAAAACTGATTATCGAATACTGAGAATCGGGGGCTGAGTATCGAGTATTCAGTATCAAGTATTGAGTATAGAGCACTGAGTACCAAATAGCTAGAACTGAGTTCGAATACTAAGAAACGAATACTGAGTATCAAGAACTGAGTAGCGAGTACTAAGTATCAAGTACTAAGTATAGAGCACTGAGTATCGAATAGAGAGTATTCAAAACTGAGTTCTAATACTAAAAATCGAATACTAAGTATCAACTACCCCAAGTATAGACCACTGAGTATTGAATAACGAGTATCGAGATCAGAGTTCGCACACAAAGAATCAAATAGTGGGAACCGAGAGCTGAGTAATGAGTACTAAGTATCAAGTAACAAGTATAGAGCACTGTGTGTCGAAATCAGAGTATCCAGAACTGAGTTCGAAAACTAAAAGTCGAATACTAATTATCAACTACTAAGTATAGACCACTAAGTATTGAATACCGAGTATCGAGATCAGAGTTCGAACACTACGAATCGAATAGTGGGAACCGAGGGCTGAGTAACGAGTACTAAGCATCAAGTAAAGAGCCCTGAATATCAAATACAGAGTATCCAGAAAAATTGAGTACTGATTATCGAATACTGAGCATCGAATACTGCCTATCGAATTCTGAGTATCGAGTACTAAGTATCGAACATGAAGCATCAAGAACTGTGTCAGAATACTAAGAATCGAATACTCATTATCAATAACTGAGTATCGAGAGCTGTAAATCGAATACTGAGTATCAAAAACTGAGTATCGAGAGCTGAAAATCGAATACTGAGTATCGAAAACTCAATATCGTATACTGAGCATCGAGTACAGAGTATTAAGAACTGTGTTCGAATGCTAAGAATCGAATTCTGATTATCGACAGCTAAAAATAGAATTCTAAGTATCGAGTGCTGAGTATTTGACTTAAACAGCCCCGAGAACCAAAGCCAGCAGTTCTAAAGCCGAGCTTATCTCATTCTTTTGGCTTGTTTGGTATAAGAATCATATTTCATCCAAGTCAAATCGAATCCAATATGATAATTACCAAATCTAAGTACCCTAACTTTCATTTCTATGTTTCGGACTCAATGTGGTACATTTAGAGTCCACTCCGACGACATTCGACAATTTGCTGAACCTAAGGAAACACCTAACTGTGGAAAAACCTAACCGATAATACCTATTTCTTATTGTAGAAGGTAGTTTTGCATTTTTTTTTAAGTTTCAATTCCAAAACAAGAAAGAAAGTCGGTCAAGCCCGACTTTAACATACTCTGTACCAAGAAAATTTGTCTTTTGATCATAACTCGAAAACCGTTCATCCGATCTTCTTCATTTCTTTGGCGGATCGATAAGTTATCCTAATAACTAAATATGTCCAGAAGGAACAAGCCATCTATCTTTAAAACTGTGGGAGATATGACGTTTTTTCTAAATTGCGGGGGCGGGAGGGGGCGTGGCCAAAATTGAAAATAAACTTGATCTGCCTGCAGACATAAGAAGCATATGTCCCATACATGTCAAACCTCTATCTCTTACTATCTCTGAGATCTGTGCGTTCATACGGACAGACAGACAGACGGACAGACGGACATGGCTATATCGACTCGGCTGTTGATGCTGATCAAGAATATATATACTTTATGGGGTCGGAGATGCTTCCTTCTGGATGTTACATACTTTTGCACAAATTTATAATACTCTATGTACCTACGGTACAGAGTATAATTAGGCTTTAAGAACTAACTTCAAAACAGTTTTCTCAGTAGGCGTAAGAATTCTTTTAATTTTCCTTGGAATTTCCCGCCCTCCATGAAAACCTCATGAAGTTTGCTAGTCCCCACCACTAAGTATCCCCCCAGTCGATTCCACTCTACGAGTACATTCTCAAGCCATCTTCTTGTTGGCTTAACACTCGTCTGGGCAATCAGCTTAAAAATTAAACAACTCCAAGTGCACCAAAGCATGCCGGCAAAACTGAGGGTGGTTCAATTTGCTGCCAAGTGCAAACAAATATTGACTCTGCCTTTCAAATGAATCACCCGCAAATTGTGTGACAGTCGCCATTTCTCATGTCTCTTCATTTTAATGCCGAACAGAAGCGGCAGAATTATTTCGGAAACGGCTTCTGCCCAAAAGGAAATCGCATAAAAATTAAGAATGCAAATTAGTAACAAAACAACTACAAATCATAGCTGTTGACGTTTTGCCCAACAAAAAAAGTTCATTAAACGCACAGCGAATAGGCGAAATAAGGAACACAAATAAATAATATGAATGTGAATGACGGAATGAGGCAAGAGCCAAATAAGACAGTGCAAATAATGGCCACATCGGAGAGCAGCCGGCAAGAAGAAGCAGAGAGGATGGTCGGGCCCACCAGCGGCGAGACGCTGCGCACGCACTCCGCAACGCAACAACAACCGCCGGCCAAAGACCAACCAACAGCAAGTCGCAGACATTGCCAACATTTTTGCGGGTTGACAACTTAATAAATTTGTGAGGCGACGAGAGATGAGAAATTTCTCCAAGCTTCAAAGTGAATTTGCTTTGGCTCTGGCTTTGGTTATTAAACTCGCATATTTCTAATAATTTGCTCCGACTCTCATGGCCAGGGAGGACGGACCGTCGTCTGGTAAAAAGACATTTCCTCTATTTATCAGAAACGCATAAATTTCTCAAATATTTTCTTTCAACGATGGACAAGCGCGAGCAACAACAACAACAGCAACATGATGAGGCAGCTGATGAAGAAGACGAAGAAGAGCTGCAACTGCAACAACCACACGTGTGGAAGACACAAAATATGCACTGAGAAGAAGTTCTGATTCTGATTGTTTCTCTAAACTAATCTAGCTAGGTGTAAATTACTTTGCTCTTTTCATTCAGTAAAATGAATCATTGTTCTTAAGTTACAATGTTTGCTCCGGATCAGCCAAATCTCTTGGGAAAGTTGTCAAATCTTAAAGATTAAAAGTGGAAGTTATGGGATTTCCAACTACTTCGCATCGAAGTACTCAAATGGGTCTGGCCGAAACACTTGTTAGATGTTTCCTACACAGAGAAAAAAAAGGATATGAACAAGAAAGAAAGTCGGTCAAGCCCGACTATAACATACTCTGTACCAAGAAATTTTGTCTTTTGATCATAACTCGAAAACCGTTCATCCGATCTTCTTCATTCCTTTGGCGGATCGATAAGTTATTCTAATAACTAAATATGTCCAGAAGGAACAAGCCATCTATCTTCAAAACTGTGGGAGATATGACGTTTTTCCTAAATTGCGGGGGCGGGAGGGGGCGTGGCCAAAATTGAAAATAAACTTGATCTGCCTGCAGACATAAGAAGCATATGTCCCATACACGTCAAACCTCTGTCTCTTACCATCTCTGAGATCTGTGCGTTCATACGGACAGACAGACGGACAGACGGACATGGCTATATCGACTCGGCTGTTGATGCTGATCAAGAATATATATACTTTATGGGGTCGGAGATGCTTCCTTCTGGATGTTACATACTTTTGCACAAACTTATAATACTCTATGTACCTACGGTACAGAGTATAAAAAGTATCCATTGGATGATTTCCCGTATCCTTTTGGGAAGGATATGTCTTAAATATCCTTTTAATCATCCAACGGAGCTTAAAATCATCCAAAGCATATGAAAGAGGCTCATCTTTGGGATGATTTTTCAACTCCGTTGGATGATTAAAAGGATTTTTATGATCTTTTTTGGATCTATTTTTTCCTTTGTATGTTTATTTATTAGAAAACCTTTAATTTTCGCTCAGTGTACTCGTTGCTAGCATTTCATTTCAACACCAAACGTAAATTTGTACTTCCTCAAAGGAGAGGCAGCATGATTCTTACCCAGCCCATCTCCTCCCTGGCCCCCACCCCCCTACAACTACGCGCTGCTCGCCATGGAAAGAGATTTATGTTCATTATAGATTATTTCTGTCTGATGATGTTAATTTTGTTGCATTTCTCGCATTTGCTTGCAGCTTTAGCAAAAGCAGCTTCTCCCTGCTTCATGTTTGTTGCGCGTTGCGCGTTGCGCGTTGCGCGTTGCACGTTGCACGTTGCACGGTTACCGTTGCAGAAGGAAAGGAAATGAGGGGTATTCAGCTGGCGCTGCTCATAAATGTTGTACATTGTTGTTGTTGTTCTTGTTGTTGGGATTGCATGGTCAACATTTGATTTGTTGCGCGCACGCCTTGGCAACATTGTTGCCCCGTTGTACTTTTGCCTTAGATTTGTACTAATGCTCTGTCTTTCTCTCTCTCTCTCTCTCTGTTTTGCAGGTAAGCACGATGAATCCATATTAAGTATTTAACCAGGCGTATGAGTATTAAGTGACTTTTGTTACCTACTTGTCGCCTGTCAACACGTTTGTCAACATTGAATCGAAAAACTGATGTGCGCTAACGATGCCGACAACACGACACGTAAGTGAACACCCGCACTGACCACACCCCTCGCTCGCCCTTCCTCGTGCAAACATAATGCAGCCATATAAATGCCAGATGTCAGTCAAAAGGCGGTCCAGCTGATTGAGGTTAAGTTGGAGTCGGTCTAGCCTTGCTATCCTGCCTCTGCCACCAAACAAATAAATATGGTTGAATTTTCGAAGATAAGGTCACAAATGCAAAGAATTTTCACTCATTTTGATCCAAATTTATCCAAGTGGAATTTTTCGGAAAATACTTGGACAATTAATGGGCTATTTTAGAGTTTGGTGGAAATATTTGTCTCAAGTTAACAAAAGTTGTATACAAATTAAGCCTTGAACTGTGAATCTTTGCCAAATACTTATTTGGCGTTATATTTGCTCTTCGAATCTAAATTTGGTGCAAATATTTGTCTCAAGTTAACAAAAGTTGTATAAAAAGTTAGCCTTGAACTGTAAATGTTTGCCAAAAACTTATTTGGCGTTATATTTGCTCTTCGAATCTAAATTTGGTGCAAATATTTGTCTGAAGGTAACAAAAGTTGTATAAAAAGTTAGCCTTGAACTGTAAATGTTTGCCAACGACTTATTTGGCGTTATATTTGCTCTTCGAATCTAAATTTGGTGCAAATATTTGTCTCAAGGTAACAAAAGTTGTATAATAAGTTAGCCTTGAACTGTAAATGTTTGCCAAAAACTTATTTGTTTCTATTTTCGCAAATATTTAGTCCAAGGAAATTAGCACAAATTTGAATTAGTTTTTTTTCACTAATTCTATGAAATATTTCTTCTGTTTGATTGACAATTTAGATATATTTGAGGCGTTTGCTTGTACAATTTTCTTCCAACAGCAAACTTAGAACTAATTTAGTGTTCCCAAAAGCGCAAATATTTGCAACTAAGCAATAAACTCAAACTATTCACACTATTGGGGACAAATTTTATTACACTTTTCTTAGTGCAGTTTATGAAATTAACAAATGAATAAGTAAGAGCAAACTCACAAACGAGCAAACAAATTTGCACATCTCCCACTCGGCAAATATTTGATACAAATAATTGGTGCACAAACATAAGCAAATGTTTGCAAGAAAACTATTTGACATTTGTACTTAAAACAAACAAAATGGTAAATTTTTTTGAAATATTTGCGCAAATAATTTGTGTTTGGGTTAAAGAAAATTTGAACATGGGGTTTCACTGGGCAACTGTTTTGTTCAATTGCCATAAGCAGAGACTAGTTGACCAATGTTTAAACGTAAACTTAGCACTTGGAAATCGCATTTAAAGAAAATTTGGAAAAAATTTTGGAAATAGTTTGCGCAAATTATTTGCTTGTGAGAGTTTTGCTAAATCAATAATTCTGCTTTTACAATATACAAAAATAAAAGAGGAAACTCGCAAATATGCACACAAGTTTGCACACGGGAGTTCCTAATTGGTTCCACTGGAAAAATATTTGGTTCAAATAATTGTATATATTTGTTGAGATATATTTGCGTAAATTACTTACGTTAAACTGGCAAACAAACAAACACATTTGTTAGTATCAAAGGCAAATCCGGCAAATTTGGTGCTCCCACTTAAGCCAATAAAAGTAGCCAAATGCTTTGCGTGATGAACCTTATCTTAAGGATTAATCTTTAACCATCTGATAGATTTGTAGTTGCCCGTTATGTATGTTAATATGGACGCCGAGTACGAGCGTCTTTATAGCTTTACGCACACTATTAGAGGGGTGTCACACACCTCAATAAATAGCCAATCATACCCCCAATTCATTTTCCCATCTCCAGTCTCACATCTCAAACTGTTTTTCGAGCTCGTTGAATCTTTATGCTCGAGATTGAAGATTTTCTTCGTTTTGGATTTATCAAGCGAGCCATGAACATGGACATCAACCGATGCACAGCTGGTTGCACACGGAAATTCTAGACGAGCGCCGGGCGAGAGGGGGAGAGGGCGAGGGAGACGCACCCAGTGGATGTGCACGCATATCTGTGTGAGCTTTTATGTGCACCTTTAAGTCTCCTAATGAAAACCCGACTCAGACCCTAATGGCGACTGTGTTGTTCGCTTTATAGTCGCGTTGACATTTTTATTAACGCTGGCCTTAATAACAGATCTTCTTCCTCACTCCCCTCCCCCCTCCCCGCTGGCCCACGCCCTGATCGCGGGGCCAGCAGATTTATGATGGCCATAACAATGAATTAAATGTGACATCGATTGCTATCGATAGAGTTGTGGCCCGTTTATTATCGCCAGGTTCAATCGATGCGTATGAAAATGGAAGTGGACATGACATAGATAGCAGCAGCCCGTAGAAGAGGACATGATAAGCAGTCCCGCTGCGTGGTTATGCAATCGTCTGCCTCATATTTCAAAATGCCTGACGTGTACATTTCAAGACACGAACGGAACGGAAGGGAACGAGCGGACTGACTACTCTCCTCGAGTGGCGTCTTCGGCGTCTCTTTGCACTATATAATTAGTTTCATCAACGCAATAATCATGCTGTAAACAAATGCAAAGAGAAGAAGGCAAGAGAAAATGCAATAAAACTGAAATTACCACGTCTCTCCGAACGGCAATATAATTATTGTTTTATCTCTCTATACGAATATAAAGAGTTCATTCGTTCGCCCGTCCGTCCGTTCCCCGGCCCCTTGATGGCGGAGTGTGGGTACAGCGATTCTAACGCAAAATTATGATGCTTCCAGCTGGTAATTGGAGTTGAGGTCTTCTGTCCTCTGTCCTCTGTCTGGTATTCGGCCATATCTTTCATCAATTGTGTTTCACTTGTTTCCAAAGGCATCAAATTTCCAGCTGAATTGAGGAATGGGGCCAGACGACATTCAAGTCGGCCAGACGACGATGACGACGAAACCAAAAGCAAAAGTGCCTAGTTAACCACATTCGCTGATTCTGCTGTAGCAATGAGCTTGCTTGTAAAACAAAACGAGACACTGAAATAGACGAATTGATTTCGCGCTTCGTTGCAAATGATCAAAGCGGAGTGTTGTGTAGTTGTTATGCAGTCTCAGGGTTAGGTATCAGCTGGTTCTTGAGAGGCTGTGTCCTACACAACAACATTAGCAGACAGTTTTGCGGTTGCGACAGTTCAAAAATGTAGAAATTAATGAAGGGAATGTTTAGATAACAAAAAACACGAAAATAGACCAAGTATTGGTAGTGTTTATAACTCCACGCTTTGAAAATATTGTAGTAAACTGGATTTCTTAGATAAGTTTCAAAAACCAATTGGAAAAGGGAACATGCAAGGACTATGTTGCAAGTGGTAGCTTGCATTTGACATTAGCTTCCATCATTATATACAGAAATATTTCAAGTGCACGGAAATGTTAGAGTTGCAATAGAATCCCTTCCTGGAATGTGGTTTTTATACTCTGTACCGTAGGTTAAGTTTGTGCAAAAGTATGTAACATCCAGAAGGAAGCATCTCCGACCCCATAAAGTATATATATTCTTGATCAGCATCAACAGCCGAGTCGATATAGCCATGTCCGTCTGTCCGTCTGTCTGTCCGTATGAACGCACAGATCTCAGAGATGGTAAGAGATAGAGGTTTGACGTGTATGGGACATATGCTTCTTATGTCTGCAGGCAGATCAAGTTTATTTTCAATTTTGGCCACGCCCCCTCCCGCCCCCGCAATTTAGAGAAAACGTCATATCTCCCACAGTTTTGAAGATAGATGGCTTGTTCCTTCTGGACATATTTAGTTATTAGAATAACTTATCGATCCGCCAAAGGAATGAAGAAGATCGGATGAACGGTTTTCGAGTTATGATCAAAAGACAAAATTTCATGGTACAGAGTATGTTATAGTCGGGCTTGACCGACTTTCTTTCTTGTTAAGCTTGTTCCTGTGCCACATCAAGCGACAATCCACAGAACTTCAGGCCATTGAACAAAGTTCGCAGCCCCAAACATTAAAGAGATTTGCTCATACAAACTTTTCCGGGCAGTTTCACCCACTTTGCAAACGAAATTGCCCAGCCCTAAACTATACGAAATTCCTTAGTTAGTTAAAATTAGTAACTCGACTGTTGTTCATCCGATCATTACTATTCCTTTGACGGATCGATAGTTAAACCTGTTTATATGGTACAACTAGAAGGTGAAGATATGACGTTTTTTTCACACTGTGGGAGCGGGAGGATGCTTGGCCTACTCTGACTATAAACTTAATAAAATACTCTATATCATGCCATTTCAAAGATCTGATTGCTTACACGGACAATATATATCAGGGATGCAAACCGGTTTTGAACCGTACCAAACCGCTTATTCCAGCTTGTGAGCCGAACCACAAACCGAACCGGCTTCCTTTAAGAATTGATGAACCGAACCCGAAACCACAAATAAAAACGGTTCGGTTCGGTTCAGCGCTCTGACGAGTTTTAAGACGGGTGTCGCTTTACTCTAGCCAATGATACTTATTATTTTGGGAATTTGAATCGATTCCCCAAGACAATTTTTCTACATATCGTTCGACTCTCTACATTCTTACCTATGCCGGAACTTTTAAGGATGACCTAACGAAAATTTAAGAACGAGTAATTCTGCAAGTCTTCTGTAATTGCCCTCCGATCTTTTAATATACGTACCATCAATGAACATTCTTTCCTCTAGTGGACAATATTTGGAATTTTCTGTAATACATTCACCTTAATTCAATGCTAACCAGGAGAGTTTTTATACTTTTCTATTCTAATCTTTTCTGGCCGACATTCTCTGTTTTCAAAGATCATTTCTCTGATCATTTCCTTTGAATCTGGCACAATAAATTTGCGACATTCTTTTAAGGGTTTTAAAGATATTCAAATGGATTATAGGAATTCAATTTGAAAGTGTGCAAAAGTCACATGACAATAGAAATCATAATGTACCTTTGTGAACCACTGAACCGAACCGGAACCGCGGTTCAGTCAGTTCCAAAAACCGTGTCAGAAACTGTCTGAACCACTAACCGAACCAGTAATTATATTAGATTGGTTTGCATCCCTGATATATATACCCGCTCATTCGCTCTTAAAGTCGAGCTTAATTCGTTCTCAGTTTTGTGCTTTTAGGCGTGTGATAAAGAACCACACAGAGGAGAGCAAGCACATTTGAGTGAAAAGCGTTGAACCCGATCCCACAGTTTCAATATTTTTTAAGAGGTAAGAGGTGCTTGGGGAAACTATCGTGCGAAGAGCGGTATCGATTTTTGCCTTCATGTTGCTTTGAAATTCCCAAGCAGTTATGACAGTGCTGGTGCATGGTTAAGCTGACACTTAACAGTCAGAGACTGATACAGCTTTGAGGTTTTAAGTGTTCTCCGAGTCGGCTAAGACTTGCCAAATACTTTGACAATTCATTTTCTATGAAATTTTAAACAAAAAGACGAAAAAAAGAACGGGCACCCTTACTTTTGAAACTGTACAGCTTTTGATTCAAGAGTGAACGTTCTTATGCTTTAACCTGTTAAGCTCTTGATACAAGACAGAACATACTTGGTTTTTGACAAAGCAATATGCTATTGATTCAGGAATGAGCAGCCTAAGCACTTGATTACCTAACTTTTCTACTTGATTTGAGAATGTTTCGTACTTGGTTCAAGTATTTAATTACTTAGATCTAGAAAAACGGAATCAAAAATGAGCTATATAAGACATAGAGTACGTTTAGCTCTTGATTCAATCTCTGTTTCCTGATTTGAGAATGTATCGTACTTGGTCTAAATATTGAAGAGCTTGTATCTAGAAAAACGGGATAAAAAATGCATATTTGGATCAAGAATTATCATACTTATTGAACCTCTGACACTCTTGGACCAAGTATAAAATTCTGTTTTTATACTCTGTACCGTAGATACACAGAGTATTATAAGTTTGTGCAAAAGTATGTAACATCGAGAAGGAATCATCTCCGACCCTATAAAGTATATATATTCTTGATCAGCATCAACATCCGAGTCGATATAGCCATATCCGTCTGTCCGTCTGTCTGTCCGTATGAACGCACAGATCTCAGAGATGGTAAGAGATAGAGGTTTGACATGTATGGGACATATGCTTCTTATGTCTGCAGGCAGATCAAGTTTATTTTCAATTTTAGCCACGCCCCCTCCCGCCCCCGCAATTTAGAAAAAACGTCATATCTCCCACAGTTTTGAAGATAGATGGCTTGTTCCTTCTAGACATATTTAGTTATTAGGATAACTTATCGATCCGCCAAAGGAATGAAGAAGATCGGATGAACGGTTTTCGAGGTATGATCAAAAGCCTGTTCGCTGCTACTGCAGCATCAAAATTTATGCTGAGCGTATAATTTTCTTGGTACAGAGTATGTTATAGTCGGGCTTGACCGACTTTCTTTCTTGTTTTCTCTTAGTGTAGGATTATAAAATTTAGAAAATACAACAAATTTTGTATTGTTTTATGGGTATATTTAGGTGCTCCAAATTCAATTCTGTTAATATTTTTGCGATCAATTGAGAAAGCGTTTACCTATGGAGGAGGTATGGGGGTAGAATTTATATAAAAATTGTTATAGATTATCGTTTCAAGGATTTTCGGTGCTCTTATTTCCTTTCGGGCAATATTTTTCCGATCAGCAGAGCGTTGAGCAACCCAAGGAAGACAAACAATGGGTTTCTTTTATACAACTTTACACCATCAAGAAGCAATGAAAGTTTCCTACAGACAGGCAGCATCTTAGCGCAGAGGACTGTCAACCTCACGCGAGACATTGCGGTAAATGAAAGTGAAGAAAGCAGACTTAGCAATCAGCAAGCAAGATTGCCAGTGTTGGCATTCTATGAATGTTGGACTTGAACGAAACCGTTTAAAAATAAAGTCCGTTTGGGCTAAGTTTTGGACGTTCGTTTTTTTTTTCAGAGCAACAAACCAAAAGGAACAGCACGAATCCAAAAAGTCATGTGAAACTGAAGAGCATGATGGTAGCTATTAGTTTTCGACTATAATATATCGTTTCCAGTTATCGTTACTGTCTACTGTGCCCCTTCAACTTAAACAAAAGTACAATTCTTTTCTACCCACACAGAGTTGTGCCTCCTGATATGTCTTAAATATACTTTTAATCCTCCAACGGAGTTGAAAATCATCCAAGGGATATGAAAAATGATCATCATTTGGTTGATTTTTATATCCATTTGATGATTTAATGTATATTAAAGACATATCCAGTCCAAATGGCTCCTTTTTAGATGGCTTTTAGTTCTGTGTAAGATATAATTTTTGGGAAATTTTTATACTCTGTACCGTAGGTACATAGAGTATTATAAGATTGTGCAAAAGTATGTAACATCCAGAAGGAAGCATCTCCGACCCCATAAAGTATATATATTCTTGATCAGCATCAACAGCCGAGTCGATATAGCCATGTCCGTCTGTCCGTCTGTCTGTCTGTCCTTATGAACGCACAGATCTCAGAGATGGTAAGAGATAGAGGTTTGACGTGTATGGGACATATGCTTCTTATGTCTGCAGGCAGATCAAGTTTATTTTCAATTTTGGCCACGCCTCCTCCTGCCCCCCGAAATTTAGAAAAAACGTCATATCTCCCACAGTTTTGAAGATAGATGGCTTGTTCCTTCTGGACATATTTAGTTATTAGGATAACTTATCGATCCGCCAAAGGAATGAAAAAGATCGGATGAACGGCTTTCGAGTTATGATCAAAAGACAAAATTTCTTGGTACAGAGTATGTTATAGTCGGGCTTGACCGACTTTCTTTCTTGTTGTTACTTGGTTTTTAGCGGTTTATTTGGAGGTGCCCTAAATGAAAATGTCTACTTTCTTAAGAACTGTTTGACTGACGGTTAAAATCAACTGAAAAAGTGCACTTCAAACACCTCCCAAGTTTCTCTATCAATGCTCAACCTATTCCCAAGCCCAGCTGACGCCAAATAATGGCGCTTAAAGTGGTATTGAACTATTTAAATGTAGATATTCAAAGACAAATTAAAGTCTGGCTCATTCTCAACCAGCGGCCATTACTCCAACTCCACAACAAATGCCCCACCATACCTGCCCCATAAATATGTATTGGCTGCTCATTTGAATAGCGTTTCGTTCGTCTCTTGTTGTTATTTTTTTAAATTTTCCATTTGGTTGTTTATTAATCAATGAATGGACATACCGAAAAACGATAAGCTGGCAAGCGGCCCGCCAATAAGTAGAGACATATGTAGAATCTAATGCCCTCCAGTTGTCGTCGTTTCTGTTTGGTATTTAAGGCCAATCAATTTTCTCTTTCTCCACATTTCTCTACTCCGGCAATTTTATCTCGCCGCAATTAATAGCAGATTATGCAAATCAGTTGGAAGACGTTGAGTGACCCGAAATTCCATTAATGTCCAGCGGCCCCCTCCCCCCCCCTCCACATTCTCTCACCAGCCAGCAGCAAGTGCGAAAATTGAAAATTGTCTTGTGACTTCGATTAGGCTACGCGCCTAATCGATAAGCGAGGAAAAGCAATTTCCGATTGGGCTGAGTTATGTTTGGCACGATTTATGTCTTGTTACCACAAGGGAGCGCAATTTGCAATTCCGAGAGGTGCTAGAGATGATCAGCGGAGTTGCAGCTGCTGTCGAAAAGCGAGTCAGGGCGGCGCGTATAATAATATAAAATTAATTAAAGATGGTAAAGATAATTGATTAGGCGCAGGCGATTAATAGTGCGGCCGAGGTCGAGGACAATCGGTGCGGCTTGATTTGCCGGCCATTTTGCAGAGTCTGCCACTGTTTAGCTAATCAGCTTCCTGCCATATTTCTTATTGCGCCCCCCACTCCAGACTCCCTCCACCTGTCTCCTGTCGTCTCCTGGCTCATAAAATTTTGCAAATTATTTACCAACTTTTTGTGTGCAGCTCTCAGCCTAGGCCGGGCGTTGGGGAGGGGGGCCCCAAGTTATGGGACGTTTTCGTGCAACTTGTGTGGCTCCTGGCAAGTGGAATGCTTTTGCCTTGGCACAAGCCCATGTTGTTATCTTTTTTACGGCAAATTATTAGTTTTTTTACGCAGACGACAGAAAAAACGAAAAACAAACCCAAAGCCAAAAAAAAAAACACAAAAATAATAAAGAGCCACAGACGATAATTAAAAGTCTAATTGTACGCGCTACTGCCGATGCCGACTCAGAGTCGTAAACTTTGACGATTCACCGAAGAGTGAAAAAAGTTCCGTGCTGTGAGCAGGCGAACCTTCTGTAAGTTTGTCCGCTGAGCAGTTTAGCAATTGTCTGTGTCTGCGATATACAAAGTAAGCAAAACGACTTCGTTGGCGGCCACGATTTTAATTTACCGAAAAGGGAAGTGCAGGACTATTTCAATTGATTTACGGCCAAAATATTTGTATTTTTGGTTTTTTTAGTCCTGCATTTGATCGATATTTTTAAGCTTTTAAGATTTGCAAATGCTCGGAAAAAGTCTCATTAATCAGTTTTCATTAAAGTTAGAGATCATTAAAGTCTCTAATAAAACGGCCAAGTTGTTGACTTCAAGGCTAACTGTTGCTAAAGCGATAGGCTACTAATTATCTTTGAGTCACTGAAATGCTTTTTAGATTTGATGGCCATTTACGGAAGTTATGACATTTTTCGCAAGTGCAGCTTAAAAAAAAAATGAAGAAGAACAGTAAAAAAATGCAGTAAAATTCGTCTTCATTTTGCGATTCCCAAAAAGGTTAAATTTAGTGAATTGACAAATAAATAATTGACTAAGCCGAGCTTCGATTCTCAATCTGTTGGCTTTTGAGGTTCTTGTTTTTGCACAAGAGAAAGCGACCTACAGTTTGACCTGAGTTTTCGTCAGCTGAGCAACTCAGTTCAGCGTTTACACATGCCTGATTAGCTCAGTTGAGTCAGTTTTGATTTGACATGAACAAAAAAATCGATAAGAAATGTATATCGAAAGCCGGGAAGTGGCAACGCTCGCACAGTTCAATCAGGCAATCCTATAACCACTCAGCTGAGTGGTCAGGTCAATTAGATTACTCAGCTGAGTAAATCAGTTGACTACTCAGATGCCTGTTTATACGAATCAGACGAAAACTCAGCTGAGCGATCAGTTCGTGTAAATGGAGCTTAGGTAAGATAAGGTTTTTCATGGCTGGTTACTTCACAGTTGGCGCTAATAGCTTGTGAAGGTGACTAAGTGCGTATCGTATTAAGGCGTGCCAAGGCGGGATCGTACCCACGACCTCTTGCACAGCAGGTACATACAGGGTTGCCCATATTCGACGGACCCATGTTTTTTTTAAAAAAATCAAGAAAAAAATAAAAATTTGGCGGTTGGCAATCTTAATCATTTAATTTGTTCCAAGTAGATTTGTTTACATCAATTTTTGAATATGATATCTCTCAAATGGCCGCCTCTGGCGTTGATGGCGTATTGTGCCCTTTTTGCAGCATTTTCCATCGTTTTCGCCAACATTTCGGCCGGAATAGCGGCTATTTCTTCACGAATGTTGTCCTTGAGCTCTTCTACGGTCCTTGGCTTGTTAACGTAAACCTTTGACTTCAAATATCCCCACAAGAAGAAGTCAGGCGGCGTCAAATCGGGCGAACGCGGTGGCCAGTCCAAATCACCACTTTTCGACATCAAACGGCCCGGAAACAATTTCTTCAGAAAATCGATTGTTATGCGACTTGTGTGCGGTGGAGCGCCGTCTTGTTGAAACCAGAACTGCCTCATACGCTTTCGACGAATAATTGGCATCACAAAATTGGTCATCATGTCGCGATAACGCTCCTGGTTGATGGTAACAGCATGGCCATTTTCATTTTGGAAGAAAAACGGCCCAATGACCGTTTTCGCACTAACGCCGCACCAAACTGTGACTTTTTCGTCATGAAGAGGCACTTCTTGAATCTCCTGAGGATTTTCAGTGGCGTAAATACGGCAATTTTGCTTATTTACGGTTTTCTTATTCACATTTTTTTAATTTTTTAAAAGCACGTTGAGTTTTCACAATTGACTTGTTCTGTTGAATGTAAATTTCAACTATTTCAGAGCGCTCGCGTGGCGTGTATTGTTCCATGGTAAAAATCTGCTTGGACTGACGCTTCAAACGCGGTATGTCATTAAGCGATCTGACATCTCTGTCAAAAGTTATGGCGTTGCCAGATGGGTCCGTCGAATATGGACAACCCTGTACATACACTTTACCCGCTGTACCACACCTGTTTATGCTTAAAGAATATACAGGGTTGTAAGCCGATCGAAAATGAAACTGGTTCGGTTCGGTAGTTCATACTAGAGGTGGAAAACTTTCGATAGTCGGCATCATCGATAGTCAGCGACAGTTTTTTCCAAGCCATCGATCACCATCTTTGGTTTTGTATGTTGAATTCAACATAGATGTAGGCAACTAAAGCTATGTTCTATTTATTTTATTCTGAATAATATACTCAAGATTCAAGATTATTCCTTATCATATAAGGTATTATAATAAAAAAAATAGTTATATTTAATTTGGAAAATTGTTAAAATACAAATGGTATAGTATTTTGTTAAATGAGAAAAATTGAACATATGAAGGCTGACTTCTATGCATAGCAGTGGATCTACATATATCCTGAAATGGAACAACTCTTTCTAGATACTGTTATTATACCTGTTACTCGCAGAGACAACGAGAAAGCTAAGCTAACTTCGTCTGTGCCGAAGTTTTTATACCCTTGCAAGTGCTTGCTTAAATATTTTCAAAATAAATACTCTTTTTCCCATTTTCCGACCGATCGTTCGTTTGGGAGCTATATGATATAGTCATCCGATTTGGCCAAAAATTTGTAAAATTGGGTGAAAGTATGTAAAACAAGCAAGTACAGAACTTCAGGATGCTACCATTAAAAACAAAGAAGTTTTTCTAACTAAGAACGTTTCTTGGACCTATCTTTTGTATGGCAGCTATACCATAAAGTTGTGCGATGTTCATCAAACTTGGTAGAATTATAAAAAAGCAAGGAAAACCCATGAATACAAAGTTTGTAGACGTTTCCATTGAAAAGAAAAAAGTTTTCCAACTAAAACTAGTTTCTCGACCGATTGTTCCTATGGGAGCTATGAGATATAGTCATCCGATCCGGTCTGTTTCGACATATTAGTAGCGTGCAGCAGAAAGAAGACTCTGTGCAAAATTTCAACTCGATAGCTTAGGGACTTATTTGCGTATAGTTCATAAAGATCGGATAGTCAAAAAACGTTGCATACTTATCTGAGCCGCATGCGCTGTTTGCTTACATAATGCTTGGTTAATTAACATAAGGAAGGTGATTAAACACTAATTCCCCTGAGTAATGGGTATATCGAAGTCGAGCAGGACCGACTTTAACTTACGCTCTTGTTTAAATAGCTTAAGTAGGATCTCTTCTCTATTACAATTTCTTCAAAAATGTGGCTTAACTCAAATTGAGTTGTAGTTTTATTGCCGAGCTCTGCTCTTCATTTAATGAAAATTGTGCAGAACTATCGAAAAATATCAATAAAGCAGATCTACCATCGCTAGTTCCCAACCATCGATACTGACAATAGTGCTATCGATATCACGAAAATCTTACCGAAACATAAAGCCTTAAAAGGACCATCTGGAGATCGATTCTCTCTGCATTTTGATCTCTGTTTTTAAAGCCATATAAAGAATCAGTTGAATAAAGCCTTCATAAAGCAGCGGCTAGCACAAAATAACATATAGCCACCATTTCTCAACTGACAACAGTTGAGTTTGGCTTTACAAACAATACCGTTGCACTACCTTCACTTGAATGCTAGGCTTTTGTTGGACATGAACAACACCCACAAAAAAGAAAAAAAAAAGAAAATCAAAAATATGTTTTAGGCCTAACAGGAACTTGGTTTCTCCTACTCCTCCTCCTCCTCCTTCTTCGCTTGCTTTAATTAAAAATCTGTTCGCCTATCTGGCGTTACACCATTAACCGTTACTATTAGCCAAACACATGGACCGCGTCGCCAGTCGAAAATCTGTCATAAATTTATTATTTCCAATTAATTATTTTGCGCTGCCGATCGACAGGCAGGCGGCAGCGCAACGCCCAAAAAGCGGCTAAATAAATTTCTTTGCCCAAGCTTATTAAAGGCCAAATGCCAAAGTGCTCATTAGAGCGAAGGAGAGACTCCGCTCGAACTGTGTGCGTAATTTATTGCCTGACTTTTTGGTGAAACCAGTTAACTGGCTTCGATTTGGATGGACAAAAGTGTCGCTGGAAAATTTCAAATTTCGATTTTTCCATGGCAAAGGCAATTTAGCAACGCATCGGCATGCTCGGTATTGATTGAGATTTTCACAGTTGTGCACGATGAATGAGCCCGAGCTGGGGTCTGAATGAAACCCCCGGCGAGTGAACGCAAAAGGCAACTGGCAACTGAAAAGGCAACACCGAGATCTGTCTCGTCAAGTTGCGTAAACTTTGCCCCGTTTTGGCTTTGACAACAATTTGAAACAATTTCGAATTTCGTGATGATTAAAATTCAACAAGGCAATCGCTTAGTAATGCTTTAGAGTTGAGGTTTTTATATAAGTAATTACAAAAAGGGGGGGTGCTGCCTGGATGGGGCGACAATTTGCGAGCAAAGCAAGCAATTTTTTTTAAATAAACCCAACTCTTGCCAGTTCCTAGTTTCACGGAAAAACGTTGGTTCAAAATTGTACATGTTTTCAAAATATTTTGCCTGAGAATGAAATGACAAACTGTCAACTGAATGCTCTAAAAAGCTCTTCTATAAGTGTTCTATAAACTGTGTAAAATGGGAATCTATAACTCAATATACTCTGTACCGTAGTAGGTACACAGAGTATTATAAGTTTGTGCAAAAGTATGTAACAGGCAGAAGGAAGCATCTCCGACCCCACAAAGTATACATATTCTTGATCAGCATCAACAGTCCGTCTTTCCGTCCGTCCGTCTGTCCGTCTGTCTGTCTGTCTGTCCGTATGAACGCACAGATCTCAGAGATGGTAAGAGATAGAGGTTTGACATGTATGGGGACATATGCTTCTTATGTCTGCAGGCAGATCAGGTTTATTTTTAATTTTGGCCACGCCCCCTCCCGCCACCGAAATTTAGAAAAAACCTCATATCTCCCACAGTTTTGAAGATAGATGGCTTGTTCCTTCTGGACATATTTAGTTATTAGAATAACTTATCGATCCGCCAAAGGAATGAAGAAGATCGGATGAACGGTTTTCGAGTTATGATCAAAAGACTAATTTTCTTGGTACAGAGTATGTTAAAGTCGGGCTTGACCGACTTTCTTTCTTGTTCAAATCAGAGTTTGATGATTTTTGGCTGCATTGGATAAAACTCTAGGATCTGTTTTGCATCAAAACGAATATTTATTAATATCCTGTCCAAGTGAATACCAAAACCATTCAATAAATTTTCAACAACTACTCTTTTTCTTTGTGTGTACGAGGCGTCGATGTAAAACATGCTGTAAAAGATGTGCTTGAACTACTCTTATAGCTTGATAATCAGTAAGCTTTACTCAGAGCTCGATCCCAAGCTCTCGATACTTAGTACCCAATGCTCAATACTCGTAACTCACTTCTCTGTTCTCAGTATTCGGTTATAGGTGTTTGATTCTTAATATTCAATACTCATTTCCCGATACTCTGTATTTGAAACTCATTACTCGATACTCAGTGTTCAACAATGAGTATTCAATTCGAAGTACAATACTCAAAACTCAATAATCTATTCTAATTGCTCGATTCACAGTATTTGATAACAAATATTCGATTCTCAGTATTCGATACTCAATTCACAATACTCTGTATTTGAAGCTAATTACTCAATACTCAGTACTTGATGCTCATTACTCTATACTGAGTACTCGATACTCAAAATTCGGAGCTCAGTTCTCGATTCTCAATATTTGATAAACAGTATTCGATTTTTTGTTTTCGATATGTACTTCTCAATATTCTGTATTCGAAACTCAGTACTTAATGCTCAGTGTTCGATAATAAGTATTCGATTCTAAGTATGCTTGACTCATAATCAATTCTGATTACTCGATACATTCTACACTGTATTCATTACTGTATATTCATTACTCAATACTTAGTAGTCGATATTCAGTACTCGATAATCGATTGCATTTACTCAAAACTAAGCTGTTGAGTCTTATTACTAGATACTCAGTACTCGATACTCAACATTCGGCAACTCAGTTCGCGATTCTGAGTATGCTTTAGTTAGTATTTGATTCTTAGTACTGATGTAATGAGGCTCGATAATCGATTTTAATTATTAATTAATAATTGTCTTGACGCAATACTTAGCACTCGATACTCAGTACTCGATAATCGATTAATATTTTTGTATACTAAGTACTAAATACTAGCAACTCGATACTAGTACGTTTTATAACAACAACACAAAATATGTCATCTAAGCTGAAATAAAACATAACTCCAAAATGAAAGATGTTTCAACACCAAAAACCTCTGGCAATCTTTTATATATATATATATAGAATGCTGAATTGACCCACTTAAATTGCCTTATATCATATTAAACCATTCTTCTGAGTAAAAATGTGCTAAAACATACCAAACTTCTGAATGAAATGGAATATTCGAAAGTCTTTACACACTTGGGGCCATTTTCTGTTACATAAAACTACAAGTAACAAAGCCAAATCCAAGCTTATCTGACACATAGCAGATAATTAGGCGATGAGAAATTGGCTCTTAAAATTGTCGGTGCTGCTATATATAAAAGGCAACACTCGTAACTTTAATAGCACTTCACGACTTCTACTTTGTAGCAAATGTTGTAAAAAGTCACCGTAAAATTCAATCAAATTTGCTAAATGGCAGGAAATTCAATACAAGCGTGAACCACTTAACCAAAACTAGGGTTCCGAACTGGCAGATCGAAGATTTGGAATTCTGTGGATTGAGATCCATATCCAATCGGAAGTAGCTTGCATCCTTGTTCCTGTTGTATTCTCTGTTTTCTTTCACCTTTTTTTGTTGGTTTATTTGGCCGTCTGTGTCTGTACAACCATAAAAACAACGAAAGGTATAAACATAAATGCAACATTTTCTCACAGCAAGTGCCGCTTAAAAGTTGCCCCAGCCACATACACACATCAACATGGTTTTGTGGTTGCCTCTTTGCATTTTATGGTCCAGCCATTGAAAACTCACCTGGCAACCAAAAGCCTGGCCAACGTGTTCATGGCCATGGCGAACTAATCAGAAAATTGAATCGCTTTAATTACTGCAAAAGCAATGAGAGTGGAGAGGGGCGGCGCTGAGTGCGATGAGAGCTCATCAGTGGAGTAGTCGAAGGCACCAGCTGCTGCTGCTCCCAACTCCGACTCCGACTCCAGCAGCAGCAGCAGCGGCAGCGGCAGCGGCTACTCGTCTTCTATGAGAAATGACTATAGAAATTTTTGCAATAAATTTTAATATGCGTGTAATGAGTGAATGAAGAATGCATTCCACCAACGAACCAGCGAACGACCGAGCGAAAAGCGGCGGTCGCGCAATAATTAGAAAAGGAATTTATGCATTAGTATCGAGCGGAGGTCTCAGGTCTCCCCTCCCCCTCCCGTGAAAACAACAACCAAAATGGCTTCCCACCTAGCCAACCCAGTGACACATAAAAGTGTCGCCTGTCAAAAGACAAAACAACCGTTAGTTCTTGGCTGGCTGTCAAAAAGAAAAACAAAAAAAAAAAAAAAACACACAATAAAGTTAAACTGCACCAGCTAGGTGGGGGAGGAGTCGGAACCCAACTGTGCCTGTGTCTAAAGATAAATAATTGAAGTGAACGAGCCCAACTAGCGAGCGGTCAATAAAAAAACCCAAAATAATACAGAGAAACGGCAGCTGCTGCCGTCTAGCGGCTGGATCTGCCAGGGAACGACCCTCGAATTCGAATTCGAGTGGCAGTTTCTGCCCGAAGCTGACACTTTGGTTGCCTGACAACCGGAGCCATTGCCAGTGATGGCCAAAACAGTGATTTCTGTGATTAGTGTACGGAGCAAAAACTAAAGAAGGGTCGATGGAAAATGCCAAATTTTGAATATCGTAAGTGAATATCGTATGCTGAAAAAAAAAATCAAATTCTGAAATGATTACTTTAGCAACATTCTGCATCACAGTGTTGAATATCGTAAGTGAATATCGTATACGAATATCGTATACTGAAAAGTATTATCAAAGTCTGAAATGAATACTTTAGTTACGTTCTGCATCACAATGTTGAATATCGTAAGTGAATATCGTATGCTGAAATATACAATCAAATTCTGATTTGATTACTTCAGTAACATTCTGCATCACTGTGTTGAATATCGTAAGATAATATTGAATGCGAATATTGTATGTGAATATCGTATGCTGAAAAATATTATCCAAGTCTAAAATGAATAATTTAGTTACCCTTTGCATCACAACATTGAATATCGTAAATGACTATTGTATGCGAATATCGTATGCTGGAAAATATTATCACAGTTCGAAATGAATACTTTAGTAACATTTTGCACCACTTTACATGTGTTTATTGTCCCATCAGCAAACTTTCAAAGGAAGTGAAGTTTTACCGTACGATTTCTTAACTCTTTAAAATTTCCAACTTCGACCCCCTTCCTTTAAGGTTGATATAGTTTTTAAGACCTTTTCAATTCTACAAACAGCAGTTAATAGTAAATCCTTTCTCCTGTCAAAATAGACGTATCTGCTGGTTGTTGTCTATCGAAAGCTATCAAGGCACCCATCACATGGCTCTATGTGCCATTCATGTCTAATTTCTATAATCTGATCTGATTCGTCACTCAGCCAGAAGTTCAATCCAATGGCGTACGTAGACTTTTACCAAGGGGGGAGCAAAATTTCGTATTCGTATTCGCTTGATAATGTGAAATTGATGATGATGATGTATGAATTAATGCTGTAAGTGGTAAGCAGACAGACAGTTGCGTTTATATTGAATACGGGTTGCGACCGATCCTCAATTAAGAACCGTTTCGATTCGGGTTAGTCGGTCCATCGAACCGGACTAGTACTAAATTTGTGTCCTTCACAACCTGTTTAAAAATAGGTTCGATTTGCAAAATAATAAAACTATCACAATATCGAAACAAACCTTACGGTCTCAATCAGTGGGTAAGTCTAGCCTCAATAGACAGAAAGTTAAATGCTAAAAACTGTAATATTTTGTTACACAGAACTCTTCAACTGCTTTCCTAGAATCTTGTGATCTTTATCGCACACATGGGTATTGCTAGGTGTCTTACTAAAATTACGTGAAAGAATTGGTTGAGGTAGTTCAGGTTCGTAAAATATGCTTTTAGGATGCTTTAAAGCAGTGGTGGGCAAGGCCCATAGATAATAAATGCCATTTTTCGGCAGCATGCACAAGGAGGCAGAACGACAAGTGTTCGAATCGAACTAATTCAACAAATCGATTGGCGATTTCAGCGCTCATTCATTGCTTGATCGAATCGACTGCACAACCAAACTTCTTAGCTTGAGTCTCGCTATTAGGGGTGGTTTATATCTGCTGTTATTGTTGGCTTGCACTCAAACTCAAATTTGCTGCCCACCACTGCTTTAAAGCCATTCTGAAATTCGAGCCCATTAGAATGACTTATGTTCGGTTCGCGGACAAGTTCCTTTACTTATCGAATTATTTTTCATTTAAAAATTGAAACATATTTTTGTAAAGACGGAATAGTCTGATTTACCAACCTATTCAACAAAGTCTATCAATAGTGAAATGGACCTCTTACAATACTGTCATGCAACGGCTTTCAAAGGTGTCTAAACTTTACCAGAGCTGCAAACCGGTTTTGAACCGAACCGATTCGAACCCGGAATTCCGACTTTCAGACAACTGTGAACCGAACCTTGAACCGAACCTCATAAGGTATTAAAGCTGAACCTGAACCCGTTCCGAACCCAACATTTCGGTTCGGTTCAACAACAATTATAGATTTGAACTATTTCCCAGTGACTTCTTCTGTTATCCTGATAGAACTATCGACATTACTGTGAACTACGAAACTGCATTTTACTTTAAGGGCTGTATCCAGAACTTCGAAGTTTTTATTTCGTCACAATAAAAACACATTGTCATTGCTTTGATGGTCATGAGCTGTATGAAAGTGTTTCTATTTATATAAAGTATTGTGAAATCCCATTCCAACCCAAAATCGAGACAATTCCCTAACAGTTTATGTCGGTTTTATGTCGATTACTATATAAACATGTATAAAGCTTAGCTGAACCAAGCTTCGAACCAAAAAACCTTGGCCCAAAAACCTTGAACCTCAAAATTCTGAACCTGAACCATTGGTAAATATTGGTTCGAACCCGCGAGCCGGAGATCCGTGAAATTGTTTGGGTTTGCAGCCCTGAACTTTACCATAAAAACGGCAGCGTCACCTTCTATTATCGAGGTTATATTTGCCGAAAAAGTGAATCGCTTAAACACCGATTCATTTACAAAATTGTGAAATTCTTAAAAATGATTACATTGAGTAATTCTTTGAACCGAACACTTCTCCAAACAGTGGTGGGTACAGTTCGGGCTCTGGTTCAAGACCTAGAAGACCAAATCGAACCGATTCTTTGGAGTTCGGTTGCGGACCGGTTAGCAGCCAGAGGTGAGGTGACCAGTTTCATTCAATAAAATAAACTATTCGTGATTAAATCACCGTTAGTTAACTTCCCCTCCCAACACTAAAACTTATCTACCACTCTGGGGGCGTTAGTTGAGCTGCCGAACTCGTAACAATTTGGCCAAGGGAAATACGAGTAAGCTCTTCCACATGGGACCAAGACAGCAGCGGCGGGGGCAGCAGCAGCGGCAGTGACGACGCCGACGACTTCATTTTTTTTTTAATGTTGGCCATGGAAAAACTCGAAATGCCAAATATTTACAAGCCACAGACAAAAGAAGTGGCAAGGGAATGAGACCGACCGAAACCCAAGACCCCCGAATGAAGTTCCCAGGTTGTGCTACTGCCGCTGCTCCCGCTGGTGGTGGTGGTGCTGCTGCTCCGGCTGTAACTGACACTTTAAAAGCAACAAGTGGGTGGACGTTTATGTCTCTTTGTCTTTTTCCTGCAGTTGGGAGTTTTATTTTTTGTTTCTTTTGGTTTATGTCTGAAATCGCAGCCATAGTCTTAAGTGTTATGTGTCTGGGAAAGAGAGAGAAATGCTTTCTTGGCAAACTTTTGCTGTCAACAAATATGACAGTCGTCGTTGGTGGGTGAGGAACCATTTGTCGTTAATTGCATGGAGGAGTTAGCAAACCGCATTTCATCTTCGACCAATATGAGGAAGCATTTGCTGTGGGAGTGTCAGTTGATGAAGTGCTGTCAATGTGGTTTACATTGGGGTTTAAGTGATTTCAACTACGATTTGGTAACCCCGTTGAACCGGTTCGAATTCCTTCAATGAAGCAATCTAAGTAGCATATGGTAATAAACCAATCATCTGTGTTTGAATCAAATGCAACTTTCTCTACTTTAAAACAAAATGTAGTCACTCTGCATTAGTTTAATTTCTTTTTAATCAATCCATGAACCAATTAAGTAATCATTTTATGTAAATATTTTCCACTTTCACATATTTAACTTGTGACTCATTACTAACTTCACTTTTTTCAACTCTTCTCATTGCAGGTAAGCAACTGAAGCTAAATCTAAAACCAAAAGGCCACGCCCTTTTGAGCTTATGACGGTAACTGAAGCTGAAAGCTAAAGCAGAAGCCCCCTTAAGTGGTGTGGTAAGGGTTGAGGATGATCATGTGTGCGTGTTTTGAAATTGGAAGCCATTTTCCTTGATTCTTTTTGCCTTGTTTTTGTGTTGCTCAACTTGCCTACGTGGCAGAGAGGGCTACTGATTGCCTGTGGTAACGCCTTTCGTACGCTCCGGTTGGTCATTTTGATGTTGATGATGATGAAGTGACTTGTCTTTGTCCCATCTTGATCTCCATGTCTTCTGGTGGGTGAGGCGAGGCCAACAGCTGTCGAACATATTCGACAACCATTTCTCCGTGTGTGTGTCGGCCATTTTGGTTTTGTTTTTATGTGTAATTATTTTGCCTGACCCTAGCCCCAGCAGAGGAATACCAAGGTAGGCACTCCATGTAGCAGTGTAGTGTAGAAGTGGACAACTACAAGACAAAGCACCTAAATGGCTAAATGTTTTGTCTTTGTCGCATCCCAAAAATGGCAAATTCTAGCAGATTTTCTTTCCAACTTCCACTCGTGGCTTTGTACCCTTTTTGGGGTACAAGCTTTGGCTATTTTACACGCCCCAGACTGAAGCCCAAGTTGTGCCGGAATTTGTTGGTTTTTTTTTTTTTGTTAGTTTGCAAACTGTCAACCTGCATTTGCATTTTGCGTGACTCTCTACGCCATACGAGTAGGTACACTGAGAAAAACAATTGGTGGTGGTAAGCGTGAGGGAAATTGTTATTACTTTTACAATGGATTGTTTGTTGTCTAATTGATGTATTTCTATTGATGAAAACAATAAGCGATTCAACTGTTTAAGCTAAATTCAATAGCTGGGAAACCAGCTGTTGTGTAGGATTATACGCATCGGTTTCGCTTAGCCATTTCAATCTTCGTATGTGTCTTTATTCTCCTTTTTGCCTATGCCTCGTCCAGAATTGAACACAGCTACAAATTACAATGCGTTTGGTTTGATGTAACATTTGTTGTTGTGCGTCGAACGATTGCGTTTGAGGCAATTCGCAGTTTTATCTTTCGTTTTCTTGTATATATGACTGCGCGAGCATCAGGTACTCTTCTGTTGTATAACATGAAATGACTAGACTAGACTTTGGTTTATGTAACATTTGTTGTTGTGCGTCGAACGATTGCGTTTGAGGCAATTCGCAGTTTTATCTTTCGTTTTCTTGTATGTATGACTGCGCGAGCATCAGGTACTCTTCTGTTGTATAACATGAAATGACTAGACTAGACTTTGGTTTATGTAACATTTGTTGTTGTGCGTCGAACGATTGCGTTTGAGGCAATTCGCAGTTTTATCTTTCGTTTTCTTGTATTTATGACTGCGCGAGCATTAGGTACTCTTCTGTTGTATAACATGTAATGACTAGACTTCAATTAGAACTGTTAGCCTTTATTTTGCATGATGTTTGATAATTCGGTTGCTACACAGAGTAAAAAAAGATATTAAAAAATATCCATTGGTTGATATTGGTATCCATTTGGTATGTATATTTTATAATATACTTTTTTGGATATTAAAATATTCACTTAATATTTTATGCATCTTACGATTTCATCCAACGGAGCCTAAAATCATTCAAAGGATATGAAAATTGGAAATTTTAATATCAACAAAAGGATATTAAAAACTACCTAATCATTAGACAGCGGATTTTGCATATTTTCAAACAGATTTTCATCCAAGTAAGCCATACTAAATGTGCACAACACTATATATTGTGCTGATTTTTTACGTTAATAAAATTCCCAAAGCTCTGCACTCAATTCCAAGATGACTTATGTAACTTTTTTGCCGGAACGCCGGCAAAAGACAAAATAATGTGAAGAAATTTGTTAAATACAAATTTTTCCGAGTCTACTAGGTTTAAAATCGGTTTAAAAATAAGCAAAATTCGCTGTCTACTAATCATTATGGATTTTTTTTCTCTTTCTGTATAGAGTTAACTCAGAGAGTTGGGTCGCCATCTTAGAGTCCTGGCCCTGTATTTGTAACAAGCTTCAGCAATTTCTCAACAAGCACTAAGGCCGATTCAGCTCATTACATTAGAAATAAAAGCAGTAGAAAATATATCACTATGTCTTAATAGTAACGAAAGCTGAAATAAGCTAACCTCTATTTAAAACTTGTCAGATTTGTAGCTTATATAATTTTGAAAAATTTATTTAGAGCTCTTTATAGGTTACTTCGTAAAGGTCCAATTAAATATTTCATTAATGACAGTTGTATTGTTGTCTTCCAGGGCTGGAATTGTGATTGGCTTGGTCCATGGTTTCAGGTGAATTTTCCAGGGGGCTCTCGAAGCTCATAAACTGCTTCAGGCTCCTCCTCTTTTCGGGAGTTCAGTTTGTTGGCGAAACCATTAAGCCAAAAATGAGCTTCGTCGCTGAGCTTCTTTAAATCTTCATTGACAATGGCGAATATTTTCCTTGGTACGAACTCTCCGCACACGGGATGTTTAATTAATGTTCAATTAAGTGAAACTGGTGCGAAATTTGGTCACAATAGCTTGAATAGACTGGATGGACGTCCATTTGCAGAACACATTTTGCACAGAGCACGAATTTCAATAACAAAATTTAACGATTTTCAAGCGCTGTTCGTTTGTTAGTCAATTTATGTTGAAATGGCAAACCTTACTGAGCATTTTTAAAGTTGCTACATGTATAAAAATCACCAAAAAGCTTAAAAATCACCCTTTTTAATTCCAAGTTGAACTGTTTCAGTCTTGTTCATTGATTGTTCTGATGCTTTCAACCACAACCATCATTCCCTAGACTATACATTGCTTCAGATTGGGTTGTCTTACAGTTTAGCTATGTCACAGCTTATAAAAAAAAGCCTTAACTTCATTATTGCAGAACAATTATGACAGTCTTGTGGTATTTTTCAAGCTCAATTTGGGATTGGTTTTAAAATTTGATGGAAGAAGAATATTAAATACTCTTTTAAGTATTCACTTCTTCATTCGGGAATTTTGTGGGATCGACTGACATAAGGAACAGTTTTCACAAGGTTTAGCTAAGCAAATTCTTGTTCATTCAAGCACAAAATACTTCAACTTGTCTTTTTCCTGAGTGTACCCATGCACACATGTACCCAGTGTGGGCTCTGTGGCTTCCCACCAGCGTGGCTAAAAATTAGCCTGAGGCCTCATTAGGAAAGGAACCTTATCAAGCAGGGGAGAAGAACTGTTATGTGGAGATATGTGTATGATTTGCGTATGACAAGTCTGCCATATTCAACGACTAGTTCAAGGTGTTGCCTGCCTGCCCGCCTGCCTGCCCGCCTGTCTGCCCCTCCTACGTCAGCGGTTTGGTTTGCCGCATGATTGATGCCTGTTTTGCGTGTCGTGCCAGCGGCGGCAAGGCCATAGATATAGAAATGGAAATAGCAAACCAGACGGAGTACAGTTAGGAGTTCGGGTTTCGCGTTTCGATCCGCATCCGATCACTCGCTCCAGCCGGACTGCTTCCCCCACACACACTCACACTCCACATACACACACAGACGATACCCCAGCCTTGTGGGCTCGTTACGCGCCATAGTTTCATACGTACATAAGTATATTTTTGCTCATTTTCCGCTGAAAAACGCACTTGACTAACATAAATTTTCTCATTGTTTACTTTTGGGTTGCAATGCAACAGCGCGAGTCTGCAGCATCTGCCTGCTGAAACTGGAAGTGCCAGTGGGCTCCGACTCCGACTCCGACTCCAACTCTGAGTCCAGCTCTGGGCTCTGTTGCTTGTTTGCCCCATTGTCAGTTTGTGGCGCGTTGTTTGTTGTTGCATTTACATTTTTGGTGTCGATTCAATTAGTAAATATAACCAAAAGCAAACAGACAAACAAACCGAAGAGATGCAGCCGGAGAAACCTGTACATTGTTGACCATGCTCATGCCTAAATAGCCGCAGCTGGCATCCTCGCTGATAAATCTTCGACTAGGCAAGGGAAACGACTTCCTGCTGCTGCTGCCGCCGCTGCTGCTCTTAGTCGAGTGTGTGTGCAAATTAAATTGCACGCTAATGAAGTGGACAGTGGGGGAGAGACGGAGACGGAGACGGAGACGGAGCCGGAGCCGGGGAGGTAGCACGAGCACCTACAACCTACAACACAAGTAATGGCTTCATCTCCACAATATGACACAAATTGCCAAACGAAATTGACTAGCCAGATGGGCTTTGGGTCACGGCAATAGCATTTTCGGTCCGCTAAAGTGTGAGCGCTGCTTATCAGAAAATAACACCAGCTACTCCCCAAGCAAGCGGCGTAGTGCAGTTTTGACATTTAAACGGGCAAAAAGGCGCCGCCTGCATGAATTTTTGGGTGGGTACAGTGAAGCTTGACAAAATGTAATTGGATGTGATTAGGCAGGTAGAGCTTATATAGCTTGGTTACTCCAAATAAGCAGACAAGTTGGTCAAGCCCAACTATCATGTACTCTGTACCAACGAAAGTGTATGCACAGTATGAATTTTGCAGCATCGAACATTCTTTTGCTTATAACTTGACAATTCCACGTCCGTTCTTTATCAAATCTTGATCAATAAATAGTCCCGACTACCACATATGTTCAAAAGGTACACAGAGAAAAAATAGAATATTAAAAAATATCGATTGTATGATTTCCGGTATCCATTTGGACGGGATATGTCTTTAATATCCTTTTAATCATCCAACGGAGCTTACAATCATCCAAAGGATATGAAAACTGATGATCATTAGGCATTAGACATATCCATGCCGAATGGATCTTTTTTTTTTCTGTGTAGGACTGTAATCCGATCGAACTGTCCTTATTAGATGGGTAGAAAAACTCTGTAAAGCTTGAACAAGGCAATATATACGATTTCCTATTCAATTCCAATACAATAATAGCCATTTTTTGCCCACAAATTTGTCGATGAACAGTTTCTTTTGCGGTTTGTAGGTTCGGTACAGCATTTTCAAACCGTTTCTGGTTCGTTGCACTCTTCGATTCTCGAGCATTAATAAGTGGTTCGATGCGGCTTGGATCAGTTCCGATATCTCTTAAAGAGACTTAAATAGGATTTAAACCTGATACTCTGAAATCTCCACACTATTTGACATATATAAAAATCAGAGAAAGCTTAATTTCGGGTCTTGGCTGAAATTTGTATACCCTTGCAGCATGTTTTTCTAGCTAAGACTACTTTTCGAACCTTACTTTTCTAAAGGAGTTATACTATATAGAGGTCCGATTTCGACCAAACTTATTGGAATCATGCTAAAAACTAACAAACGAACATGTAAGAGCTTTGAAGTCGATTCCATTTAAAACAAAAAAGTTTTTCTCAAAAGAATTCCTTTTTCGATCGATCATTCGTACTGCAGCTATATGCTATAATCGTCCGATTTTGACAAATCTTTGTAGAATTGTATAAGAGCATATCAAATGAATAAATTCAAATTTTAAAGGACATTTCTATTGAAAACAAGAAAGTTTTTCTTACTAAGACCAATTTTCGGACTCTACTTTTCTATGACAGCTATACTATATAGATGCCCGATTTCGACCAAACTTAGGAAAATAGCGGGAAAGCATAGCAAACTAAGAAATGCACAATTTGGAGGCGTTTCCATTGAAAACAAGAAAGTTTTTCTCACTAAGACCACTTTTCGGACTCTACTTTTCTATGACAGCCATACTATATAGATGTCCGATATCGACCAAACTTAGAGAAATCATGGAAAAGCGTAGCAAACTAAGAAATACAAAGTTTGAAGGCGTTTCCATCGAAAGTACAAAAGTTTTTTCACTAAAACTAGTTTTTCGATCGATCACAGATATATGCCATTGTCATCCGCTCAGACCGATTACGGCATTTATGCTGTGGCAGCTATCATGGTGACCC
Source organism: Lordiphosa fenestrarum (assembly GCA_035044985.1). Taxonomy (NCBI): domain Eukaryota; kingdom Metazoa; phylum Arthropoda; class Insecta; order Diptera; family Drosophilidae; genus Lordiphosa; species Lordiphosa fenestrarum. The sequence continues at coordinate 306,012 of JAWNNO010000565.1, forward strand.
CGACGCTTATATACTAATTGCATACTCGTAGCGTTACACTCAAGCTCCACTGTGGCCCCCCCACCCCAACAATGTTGCTTCGGCTCCGACGACGCCACAATATTGTCGAGATTTTGATTAGAAGGTGAAATAATGATGTTAACCTCTTTTGTGTTTCATGGGTTTCATAAGCCGAGCGCGGCAGACATGTTATTGTGGCCAAATGGGGCCAGGTTAGAGTTGACTGCCGATACACACATAACATTTTAAATATGAGCAGAGCCAACTAACGAAAACCCGCAGGAGTTAAATATTTTCATGCATAGAATTGGACAGCGGGAGGGAGAGCGGGAGACAATCAAGGGGCGAGCCGATGATTTAGTGTCCAGCGGTGGCCCGGCACATAAATTCACCTGCGCTGACAGGGCCGCGTCCGTCCGCGGATGGTCCAGGCCCAAGAAAAGCGAAAGGCAGCCGGGAGACTTGAAATTGTTAAATTGAATTGAAAATAAAATGTACGTTTTCGGTGCGCGCAATGCTGCTTCCGAGAACTCTTCTTCGGGCATATGCAAAGGAGGAGGCAGGGCCCGGCCGGGCGTACGGTGATTGACTCATGAAAAGGCAGTGCAAACAACTGTTGAGACAACAAAAATTCGAATCTAATTCAAAAGAAATGTGATTAAAATCGTGCAGGAGCCGGAGCCGGAGCCGCAGCGGCAGGAGCGGCTTATTGGCTGATGGCCTCAAGCTTTTGTGATGTCATTATATTGAAGAATGGCAGCAAAACTGGTGGCAGACATTGACATTGAAAGGAGCACAGGATGGCAGAGCAGACCCTTGGCTACCTGTGTGTGACTGACTGTCCATGTGGGTCTCGGCTTAACCAGGGTCTATGCCAAAAAGCGAGGCTAATCGCTGCACAAGGCATGCTGAATGCAAACCAGAAGAAGGAAGGGAGCAGACGGAGGCCCGGAGAGCCATACAAGAATGGCGGCATTTGCGCTTAAGCCACGGCAATGAATTCATCGTTGACATATCTCGTTAATTTAATTTCTTATCGTAGGGATAGCATCGTCTCCCTGGGCCGGCTCTGGCCCGGTCGGAAGCCGCCCGGCCCGGCCGAACAGACAGCAGTCTGGTATGCAAAATAGCTGCAAGGATGCCGCGGACCCCGCATCGGCTCGTTCCCTTTTGCTACTATAAATTTTTGTCAACGATTTGTACGCATTGTCTTGGGCTGCTCCGAGCATTTTTAGCATAACATTTGATTATCATTATTCGCGCACCCAAAGGGCGGAACCCTTTGTGCCCGGACACTTGGGCAGCGCACAAATGATTTAGCGAAACTGTCAATCACATCGGCATCAACGATAAAAGCCCCCCGAAGGGTTAATTGTTATTTGCTCGAAAGCTTTCGCCCAATTAATGATAACACATCTAGCGCACATTAAGCCACATTCGCGCAAATTAACGCAAAACTTCGTTCCGGGATAACGACGAGCGCGTACTTGAGGCGAGTATCGCCCCCGCCTTCGTCTGCGGCGCGGACGCACCTTGCCCCAAACTGGTGTTGAAAGCAATTTCAAAAATGATGAGTATGATGCAGCGGCTGCTGCTGCTGCTGCTGCTGCTGTTGTTTGGCTTTTCGATTTGCTTTCAATATAATTTTTTTTCTCCTCCCGCTCTGCCGCGCATAAATATTTCTGCAGACCCTTTTGTCCATAGCCGTTTGCCGTTCGGCTTGTCCTATGTCTGCGCCGACGCACAGTGGTCGGGTGGGAAGGAAATGGTGAATAAAATTGTGTCAAAAAAGAGGTAGAGCATGCGAGTGTATAAAGCATAAATGAAGCCTAGTAGAAATTTCTAAATGGTTTAAAAGAAAATTATGTTTGTACAAAGGAAGCATCTTCGAATATATATTCCTGATCAGCATTGATAGACAAGTCGATATAGCCTGTCCGTAAACACAAATATATCTCGGAGTTGGTAAAAGACAAGAGCTTCGACATGTATGGTACAAAAACTTCTTATACTTGCAGGCAGTTTAAGTTTATTTTCCATATTTGCCACGCCCCCTCAATTTTGAAAAAACCTCAGATCTTCCGCAATTTTATAGATCGAAGGTTCGTACCTTCTGGGCATATTTAGTAATTAGTATTATTTAACGATTAGCCATAGGAAAGGTAAAGATCGGTTGAACGATAACAGAGTTAGAGGGTGCACACCCATTTATGCTGGGCAGCACCGCCTGTAACAGCGATGGGCAGCACTTTACACTCCTCATGAGTGGTAAATACAAACCTTGGAAGGTACAGAGTATATTATAATCGAAATTCTAACTTCTAACTCTACTCGGTATACCAACAGACAAATGGTAAATCCAACAAAATTTATTAAATTTTGCTTGTTTTCAAAATATTTCTCCTCGATAATCCTCGAATGCTATTCAGCTCCTCGACAAGTTCAGATCTTGCGAATTGACTACTCCTGATATCATTTTGTGAGGTGGTTTTTACTGATCGTTGTGTCAATTATCCCTAGGCTCTTGAAACTCTCAACTAGATAATGATATAAAAAGAAATAGGATTCATATTACTATATAATTTTTTTTTTTGTCGATGATTCAACCGAAATCACTTTTGGGTGCATGTAATAACGCCCACTGACATAACGCCAGCAGACGTTTCGAAGCTCTGAACAACGAATTTACTAAAGAAGATTGAATATATTTCATATTTTCACGGATATTTCAGGCTAAATTTAATGGTGATTTCGTGTACTTTCTGAAAAGAGTAGTTATGTGAGCGGGCGTTATTACATGCACCCATTGTTCCCTTAGTTCTGCAGTAAACTAAATTTGTAGAATATACAAGGTAGCTGCTACAATTCATTTTAGTTTCCAACAGATGTTAGTCGACAGCAGCAGTGTTGCGTTTTTAGTTACTTTTCTGCCCACAGTGCATCGTCTCCACCTGGCCTGCTGGCTCCGTGGGCTTTTTTTCTGCGAGAAGCCAATAAGCAGTTTTGCTTTATCGCTTATTAAAAATCATTTCGCTCTTCGTATTTTCAGTTTCATCTCTGGTCTGGCTGCTGCCTTCTGCCGCTCGATCGCTCGTGTGGCTTTTGTTATTAACTTTGGCTCACATGTCGATCACTGCTGATGATTTTGTTCAATTTTAGCGCACATGAGAGCGCCGTCTACAGTCTGCAACGCAGCTTCCTACATTCCAGGTGAAGTGCAGCAGCAGCAGGACCGAGTCTCTCCGTTGTGTTGTGTTGTGTTTGTGATTGGCATCGGATGGGGCAAAAATATTTATTCAGCCCCAAAAAATGTAATGTTATTTGGCTGCCACTTGGCGAGTGGCCCATCAAGCTTGATGATGACGTGCCGCTGTCAGTTGGAGAGTCGCTTTCATTCATTGCGTCCGCTGTGGCAAATTATGGCAAATACACACCTTACCGGCCCGACCAACCTACCCCAGACTGTGGCCCCGACTCCGACAACTTTTTAATACTTTTCGTTTCGTTTTGCCTGCTTCGCTTCATTTTTATCGATTTTATTTCTTATTGTTTTCCTTCGTTCCATTCTCGATGATGATTACAAGATCACTTATCTGCCTTCAATAAACCTCGTCGGCGTCTGCGTCGGCTGTTGTTGTTGTTGTTGTTGCTGTTGCTGTTGCTGTTGTTATTATTTTTTAATGTAGTTTTTAAGTACCATCAAAACACTTGAGACTATGAAGCGAGAACTACTCCCTCCCGCCGCACTTGAGGAATCATCTGGAAAATAGTTGTTTTAGCTAAGAGGTAATTACGTACGATCGATTGCCCAAGCTCTCAGATTATTATCCCGGGCAGAAGCTATGATCAAGGAATTTTCAATTTCCAGCCACACTTTCTTTGGCTGTGTACGGGCCAAGTACTGCGAATTCCCGCCATTACCACGTAACTCTGGTTTATGGCCACGCACACACACACACACACATGGCCAAATGCACTGTACGATGGGCAAAACGAGTTGTATTTGTTGCATAAACTATTATTAAGATTGCTGGTACTTCGAGTCGGATTGCATATACAAATTTCGATATTTTGTTAAACAAAAACAAAGGATTCATGATCATAAAAGTACAAAAAAATTCATAAAAATATCGATTTTTGTACAATAAATGATCAAATTCGATATAATTCTTTTTAATATCGATTAAAATATGTAATTAAACCTTTTTTAACTATCCGATAACCTTTCCTGCTTTAAGGTTACGTTTAGAATTGCGGTAAATAATATCGATATATCGAAATTTCGATATTTGAACTTCAAAGCGATGTATTTTAGAGAAGATAAATTGGATATCGACTCGATTATATCAATAACATTTCAAAAAAATATAAGTACAGATGATACTTAATCAATATCGTTAGAAATATCGATTTGGGAATAGTGGACATATCGATATTTCGATATTTGGTCTTACAAAACAATATTTTGTAAAGGCAACATGTCGGATATCGCCTATTAGTTGTCGATACTTATCGGAGTTCATTTTGTTATGCCATTTCAATTACTTTAAAAGTGCCAAAATCCATAATATCGATATCTTTACAACAATATATAAGTATAGAACTGATACTGTTTCAGCATGGTTAGACATATCGATTAAGATATGTTTTAAATATCCGGCAACCCTTCAAGTCTTAAGGTCGAATATAGGAACGCTGGAAATATTCTCAATATATCGAAATTTCGATATTTTTCAATATTTTTCCAAGGAAATTCGACGGAAATCGAATATTTGTGAACGATAAAAAAAATCGATCAACGGTATCGATAATATTGTTGAAAGCAATAGAAATATCGATAAGGATATTTTTTTGATATCTGGCAATTATTGGTTACATTCTTAATACATTTTTAGTTTGCACATTCGTCTTTTACATTTTAACTATGTTTATTTCCAACCTTCCTTCAGTCCTCGCCCACTCAAGCCTGTTGATCTGAAGCTATGTCTTAAATATAAAGATTGCACTAATTTTGAACTAGAAATATTTTAAATTTTTGCCCCTAGTCCACGGTGATGATGATGATGATGATGGTGACGCACTTCCAACTCTATAAACATTCCAGGCTCATACCTGCATGCTAACCATTCTTCATTTTTCTAGTCCGCTCCGCAATCTTTGTGGCTGTGTGTGTGTGTGTGTGTGTGTGTGCAATTTTCGTTGGGCTTAATGGCAGGCTTGGGATCCATTCGCTTCTCCTGCTAATAACTGACAATCTCCGGGCCCTTTCCTTGGTTCTCTCTGTCTCTCTCTCTTTCTATCGATCTTGATTTCCCTGGCATACCATTCGCGCTCTCCGAGGCAAGCCAGGGAAACATCTGGCCGTTTCTTTCGATTTTAATTATATATTGTGACCACTTCAGTCTGAGTTGAAGGAAAAACTTCGTGGGGCGTGTCACTAAATAAATTACTTTTCTATATAGATATATGTATGTACATGCATGCGGTACATATACTGGCAGTTTCCCACATGCTGGCTTGGAAAATTGTCTGCTAAACGCCCTTTCCTGTGCTGCTGCTTCGCTTTTGGAAGCGACGTTACTCGTAATTAGCATAAATCACTTCAAAAAAGGCTTCCACTTTTTTTTTAGCTCTGTTCAGCTTGACCAAATTTGTTTATAGACTTTGTGGCATTTTGGCATCTCCTGACAGGCGCCCCCACCTTAACCTCCTTCGCCTTCACTCGCTACACGACATGGACAAAGTCACGCATCGCTGACCAAAATTGGATTTTGGAGCCAAGGAGATTGGAGTTTTTGTTTTGTGTATTTTGGGCTGAAAGTTGAGCAATAAATACCATTTGCATTGGGGCTCCAAATAGAAAGTACATTTAGTTTAATTGAAAGTTGACTCAAAATCAAACAAAAATTAATCGTTTAGAGTTAAAAAGTAAGCTTTTAGTGGTGACCCCGACGTGTTTGAATAAATATTTCTTAGCTCTGCGTACGATAGATCATTTTATCGATTATTGGTGACCCCGACGTTCTCTTAAATGTTGCGTGGGGCCCACCAGGCGCTATCATTTTGCGGCCAATTTGAAAACTGTCAAAAACCATTTGAAAGCATCTTCATAACTGCAACTGGGGGACTGGTTCATCTGGTTCGGCTTGCCCCAGTTGTTGACTTCAACTAGGCTGTGGGCTAATTGAAAAAATGGTTTATTAAAATGGCATGCGATAACTCTTCCAGCAAAAGACAGAGAAAGAGGGAGAGAGGGGTGCAAACGCATAATATTTCCGTCATTAGGCAGCAACAAGTTTTAGTTTTTGTAGTTTGCGTTACATAACTGCTGGCCATTTCTCACTCCTTTGTTTCCATAATTTGTAGATTCTGTTTTTCCTTTTTCCCACCCACTCGCTCGCCGAGTGCGCGTCCCAATTATAACGTCTCTCGGTTTTTGGTGTTTGGTCATAAATTCGCCTCTGCTTATCATTTTCATAAACAAGTCGGGGAAACAAAACTTATGCAATTCTAACCGCTGTCTGGGTCTGGGTTGGAGTCTGCACCGCCACTACCACCATTTGCCAGAGCAATAATGACAGGTGTTTGTAACTCGTTTGTAGCCTAACGGAGCTAAGTGCGCAACTGCGTCTCACGGGCCGAAAAAATATTGTAGACAATCGACTCTGGCATCGGACTGGTGGTGGCGGTGGTGGTGCTGGTGGTGAGTCGCCAACGCGCTGGTCTCCAAACAGATATTTGCATTAATATAAAGCCCAAACCAATTTATACCCGCCAGCAAGCATATCATAAAAAAAAAAAAATCATAACCCGAGAGCCTAGATCAAGTGAAAGTGATCCTCAACATGAGTTGAGACTTGCGGTTGGACTGAGGCGGCTATGAGTTCTACACCGAGCGGAATGTACTAAACTTGAGTGCTTTATCACATGTAAAGAGATCTAAGAGCTGAAACAATGCTAGAAAGAAGTTAAGGGTTTTAGTCTTTTGTTTACCCATCAAAAACTGGAAAAGAACTTCTCTAATAATCCGTAATATACCAAAACGAGAAAGCCAAGCTAACTTCGTCTGTGCCGAAGTTTTTATACCCTTGCAAGTGATCGCTTAAATATTTTCAAAAAATACGCTTTTTCCCATTTTTCGACCGATCGTTCGTATGGGAGCTATATGATATAGTCATCCGATTTGGACAAAAACTTGTAGAATTGTGTAAAAGCCCGAGAAACAAACAAATACAAAATTGCAGGATGCTACCATTAAGAACAAAAAAGTTTTTCTAACTAGGACTGTTTTTTAGACCTATCTTTTGTATGGCAGCTATACCATATAGTTGACCAATTTTAATAACACTTGGTAGAATTATAAAAAAACATATAAAACCTACGATTACAAAGTTTGGAGTCGTTTCCATTTAAAAGAAAAAAGTTTTCATACTAAAACTAGTTTTCCGACCGATTGTTCCTATGGGAGCTATGAGATATAGTCATCCGATCCGGTCGGTTCCGACATATTAGTAGTGTGCAGCAAAAAGAAGACTCTGTGCAAAATTTCAGCTCGATAGCTTTAAAACTGAGAGACTAGTTCGCGTAGAAACAGACAGACAGACAGACGGACGGACAAAGCTCAATCGACTCAGCTCGTCACCCTGATCAAGAATATATATAGTTTATGGGGTCGGAAATGAATATTTCTGTGCGTTGCAAACTTCTGGGCAAAATTATAATACCCTTTAACTTGGTTAAGTAACTTGGTTCCTATATTTTGATTTAGTTCCTAGGCTTAAGTTCAGAATTCTGACACTTTCCTTTTCAGATATTATTTATAAAGTATCAGTTTCATGTCACGATAACTTCTACAGTACCAGATATTGCAAATCCAAGTGATACCTTAGCAATGTGTTAAAGTTTTGAAGCGCTCTCTAAGAATCAATTTAGAATCGATAGTTCGATAAAACTGTTTCGACCAGGGGAGCCACAAGCTTTTTAAGGTCAGTACAAAATCTCAAATTTATTAGGGAATCATTTTTGCCTTTCGAAATCAATGTTAACATAGCAATAGTATCTTGGTAGATGCCAATGTCTGTGCACTTTGATAAAGGAAAAGAGAACCAGGAGAAGAAACGAATCAGAGTAGATATTTGTCTTAAGAGAGAACCCAGAAAGAGTTCGTCAGCAGAAAGCAAATATCATAGAACGGTTATAAGAGTTGTAAAAGATTTCAATCAATCTTCAGTTTGGCTTGACAATTTAACAGTTTGTTTTAGAGTAAACAAAAGCCAAAGCTTTATTTAGAGAAAATTGTACACACAAATCCATTTTTATAAAAACTGCATCTAAAGGCCTCTTCGTACCTGTGATGTAAGTAATTCAGCTTACGCGGCCACATATCTTGTCATCGTGGTACAAATTAGAACAGACTTTACATCATATTACGAAGAAAATTTCAGTATGTGGTCAAATCGGAGTGTGAATTTTCTCATATTTTCAAAATCTTTATTTTTTTATTCTAAGTCCATTTCATCCCCTTAAAACTTTTAACTTAAAAGTAATCACCTTTCGCTGCAGTACACTTATGCCAACGAATTGTCCACACAGAGAACAAAAAGGATAGGAAAAAGTATCCATTGGATGATTTACCGTATCCATTTGGGAAGGATATGTCTTAAATATCATTTTAATCATCCAACGGAGCTGAAAATCATCCAAAGCATATGAAAGAGGATCATCCTTGGGATGATTTTTCAGCTCCGTTGGATGATTAAAAGGATTTTTATGACATATCCCTCCCAAACAGACCTTTTTTGGATCTTTTTTTTCTGTGCAGTTATCATTGCACCTGGCAAAGTCCTTCTTCGAAAGCTCCCACAGTTTTATAGATAGAAGGTTCGTACCTTCTAGACATAAGAATGGTAAAGATCAAACCAACTTTCTTAATTGTTTAGAACGGCGTGCTTGGAGTGAAGGGAAGCGCTGGGGCAGGATACACGATCACACACCAATTTCCTAAGCTGTGGCTTGATTTTATTACCTTTTGGCATTTGAGATATGAACTGGGGGTCTCGAGAAGACAACAAGTGGACGTCTGCGACCATTAAGCGCTCGCGAGAGATAGCAACCAAATCATGATAAAGATTCGAAGATTCATTCATGAATTTTAGATAATTTTACCTTCTGTCTAGCGTCTTCATCTGTCATCTGGTTGGTTTTAAGCTACTGAGCCTTAAAATGGACAGGAAAGTGTAATAAAACACCTAGAATAGAACTTGGAACGACTTATACAAAAGCCACCCAAGATAGCTCTTGTTTTCTAAGAGCCTCGACTCCAAAGCTTTTGCAATGATTCACAAAAGCAAGAGCTTATATTTTGAATATAACTATGTGTTCCAAAAACAGTTTTGGACCCGATGCCCTTATGAATGGAGTAGTTTTTGTGTCGAAAGCGGTTTTAAAAACACATGGGATTAAATTAACTAATAAAATGAGGATATGTTTAGTAAATAGAAAATGTATTCCCTTGACCATTGGTAAATTTTGGTATGAACCAGCGAACTGAAGTTTCGAAAATGATTTTGGGTTTGCCCTGCCTTAAAGACAGATAGACTAACAAACAAGAAAGAAAGTCGGTCGGTACCAAGAAAATTTGTTTTTTGATCATAACTCGAAAACCGTTCATCCGATCTTCTTCATTTCTTTGGCGGATCGATAAGTTATCCTAATAACTAAATATGTCCAGAAGGAACAAGCCATCTATCTTCACAACTGTGGGAGATATGACGTTTTTACTAAATTGCGGGGGCGGGAGGGGGCGTGGCCAAAATTGAAAATAAACTTGATCTGCCTGCAGACATAAGAAGCATATGTCCCATACTTGTCAAACCTCTATCTGTTACCATCTCTGAGATCTGTGCGTTCATACGGACAGACAGACGGACGGACGGACGGACATGGCTATATCGACTCGGCTGTTGATGCTGATCAAGAATATATATACTTTATGGGGTCGGAGATGCTTCCTTCTGCCTGTTACATACTTTTGCACAAACTTATAATACTCTGTGTACCTACGGTACAGAGTATAAAAACCCTTAAGAAACATAAAAATCATGAAAATTTGGGAAAGTCAATTAAGTTCTGTGACTTTTATAGAGCTTTAAGTCCAGAAATAAGCCAGATTAATAAACATCGGATTTTCTTCTATTAAATTTCGCTTCTCTTCGATTGAAATAGTCAATTAGAAGAGAGAGTGTAGTTGGGTCTTTGAAAACTTTCTTTGGGTTAGTCCAAAAAACTTACTTATTGTTGATTTGTGTGCATTTCCCATCTTAATTCGCCGCAAGAGTACTGTGACGGTCTGATAGATTTCTTCTCTCATTCGACACTTACCAACACTAGCAAAAGTGCTACCCAACACGAATATGATAATGCCTAATTGTACTGTTCTTGAGTAGTTCAGGCTGCGTAGTTTCTTTCAGTGTGTCTTCTCACAATTTCATTACCATTGCAATTTCCATTTGTTTTTGTGGTCAAAGAATATGATTTTGATTATGTTTCCGTCTCTCTACGACTTCATCATGCCCGTCTGACAGGAGTATAAATAAAATTGATATTTGCGGTTAATGTGGTAGCGCTGTTACTCGTCGGTCGTCGGGTCCGTGGGGTTTATTGAACCTCCAGCATGGACTGATTAACCAGACAGCATTTGTCATTGTTAGCGCATAATTAACACACGCCCCACAGCCGCCCACCACCCCAGCGGCCGCCATAAACATAAATCACCCAACCACCGAATCACCGCAGAGTAGCCACCGAACCGCAGTCTCCTGGTGGCAACTTAATTGCAGAGTTTGCATAATGCTTTTAACTGAAACTCAAACTGAGCTTGCCTAATGGCTAAAAATATTTCACAAAATGAAACATTGAAAAACACTTCGAGGCGAGGGAAATTCAATTTTCCACTAACCACACTCATAATTAATTTGCTTCCAACTAAAACACCTGCCAGTCCACCAAAAAAAAAAAAAAAAAAAAGGCGATAAAAACGAAAATAAAACCAAAATCCCCTTAAAAAAAATCAACAAAAATCGTTATTTAAAATCGCATAAATCGTCCAGTCTCCCAGCACACACACACAGGTTCCACTCATACGTTCCACACAACCACTTGGCAATTTGATTTATGCCTCTCTCGGCCCCGCTGGGAAGCTGTGGGTGCGTCGCCTATAACAGGAATTGCTTTAAATTACGCAAATTGCAAATGGAAAATAAAAATCGAAACAACAGCTGAACTTTTGATTAACTTATGTACACAAACACACACATAACTCCGACTCCGACTCCGGCTCCGGCTATGCCAGGTACCGTTAGGCCCAGCTCCGCGGAGCGGGTTGTCCACTTTACGAGCATTTATCAAGCGCAAATAAAACTGAAACCGAAAGTCGGCGACAAAAACTGAAATCGCTGCCTAATTTATTAGATTTCGCATTTTACTTTTTGGCTTCGCGCGCGGCCCCCTCTAATTTCCGGGAGCAATTGCCGGCTCCGAGCTGGGCCTCTCCGATGCTGCGCAAATATTTACACAATCTCCATAAATTTATGCGCTCTTCTTCACATTTTCAATTTGCCCAGTCGGAGACCTCCTCCTCTGGGCTAGCCAGAATTTATGCAAAATTCCCGACTGTGATTGTGATTGTTATTGGCCTAGAGAGGACGACGACGACGGCGACGACGACGCGATCAGCGATCAACGACTCTGGGCGACCGTGTGGGCGGATGAAATCGAATTTCGTATGCGTTGGAGCTGGAGTCGTCTAGCCGGAGGAAGGGCCCGTTGCTGCTGAGATTCTTATCGCCAGGCTTTTAAGCTAAAGGCCCCCAAAACATTGCGTTTCTGTGCCAAACTCGTTGTGTGTGGCCTAGTTGCTCCAGTTTGTGGACGACGGCGACGACTCCTAGTCCGAGTCCGAGATGTTGTTATGGTCATGGTTGGCAAGTGCGACGGACGTTTTGAACACGACATAAACTCATTGACAATTTCCCACTTTTGGTCACTTTTGGTGCGACTTTGGGGAAAGTCTTAGTCAGAGGCAAGAAATGCTGGCCATTAAAATGTTTTATTAAAGAAAAAAAAAACCAACAGGAGAAAGAGCTACAGCCAGAGACTCCACAAATTTTCCCAGACTGTTGGTTGGTTGCTTTATGCTGGCTCTTTGGGGCGGAAGCTGCAGCTGATGCCAAAATGGGCGACATTTAATTGAAAAGCAATTTGCCATTATCTGAGGGGCAAGTTTATATTTCTCATTTGATCGAAAGCTAAATGGAGTTTATGTTGTGTGTGATTTTTATAAACAAGCAACGAATTTTTCATGATTTTTGGATTTGTTGTAACAAGATATGAGAGCCTAAAGGGTTCGTTCTCTTTCTCTGACAGACTGTCAGATTGCTTAGTGTCAGTTAACTGGCAGCCTGTTCAGATTGAGTGGAATTCGTGAGAGTTATGGCAGTTTTTCTGAGCAGGTATGGCACTGCCTTTCGCAGGTATTCACACATGTATGGCAGCAACTGACACCTAAATATGCCACTGATTGTGAACTCATCTTAAGTAGGGGTTCTAACGATTGGCAAAGTTAAGCAAGCTAAAGTAAGATTTGGCGAAGCCCATAGCCAAGTCCTTTATCTATAAAGGTGACGGCTGTTTACTCATAAGCACTCTTTATTGAAAGTAGAAGAAGAACCTTGTCAAAAGATGAAAGTCTTAGTATACTCCTACAAGGATGTTTAAACCTATCAAATGTTTTTTACCATTAGTTTGAATGGCTGAAACAGATTCTCTTTCAAACATTTTGGTCATAAATCTAACTAATTCCGGGCCTTCTTGTAAGACTCAGGGGTGGCTTTCTTTGAACAGAACTTGGACCTTTTATGAATTGAACTTAGCAATCCAACTAACTAAACTAGAGGTCTATGTACGTTGTTATACTCTGTACCGTAGGTACACAGAGTATTATAAGTTTGTGCAAAAGTATGTAACAGGCAGATGGAAGCATCTCCGACCCCATTAAGTATATACTATATATTCTTGATCAGCATCAACAGCCGAGTCGATATAGCCATGTCCGTCTGTCTGTCCGTATGAACGCACAGATCTCAGAGATGGTAAGAGATAGAGAATTGACATGTATGGGACATATGCTTCTTATGTTTGCAGGCAGATCAGGTTTATTTTCAATTTTGGCCACGCCCCCTCCCGCCCCCGCAATATGGAAAAAACCTCATATCTCCCACAGTTTTGAAGATAGATGGCTTGTTCCTTCTGGACATATTTAGTTATTAGGATAACTTATCGATCCGCCAAAGGAATGAAGAAGATCGGATGAACGGTTTTCGAGTTATGATCAAAAGACAAATTTTCTTGGTACAGAGTATGTTATAGTCGGGCTTGACCGACTTTCTTTCTTGTTTTTGAGTCTAAAATTTTGATGTTCTGCAAATACAAGTAAGACAATCGAATATAACTCGGGTTGCCATATAGCTTTTAGAGATTTTGGCCTCGGTCGGTTTGGAAATCATTGGAACAATCTCTTAGTGGAAAATCTATGTACAATAGTTAAATGGTTTGGGTCTCTTCAAAAAGCTTTGCATGTGGCGCATCGGGTAGTGTGTGTGGCTGCTGTGTGAGAGGATGTCTTTAGGACAGCAAATGAAAAGTTTTCTTTTTCTAAGAACTTAGACACGCGGTCACCTTTACTAGCTATTGCTTTGAAGTTACTAGCCATGAAAAGGCTTCTCAAACTTTGCCATTCGGATGCAGCGTTAAACTGTAGGTCCCTTTCTCTTGTGCGAAATTTAGAAGCACACAAGCCATAAGATTGGGTGAATGTGAGCCCCCCGTTTCACTTTTTCATTGCAATTGAGACTATTGAGTAGTTTCAGAAGCACTCCGAGATGCGCTGTGAAGAGCTAATTGATGCCGTCGATTGCTCGCCTGCAACTTGAGAACCCAGAGAAACTTCATATCTTCCACAGTATTATTTATCAATCCGATCAAGAAGTGGTGAAGATCGGATGAAAAATTCGACCTAAACGGGAAGGGTAACTCTTTCTAAAATAACCTCTCGGAGCTTCCTTGAAATTCCCTAATGCATCTCTGTCTGTAAGCTGCTTCCATTTTGCAAAGAGTTTGCCCAGCTGGAGCAGTCATCTAAGGAAAGCTCCCTTGGTTTGATATATAAGTATATATATTCTTGATCAGCATGTCGAGATGGGTTGATGTACCAATTGGCGTCAGTCCGTGTGTTTCTATGCTATCTACTTCATCAATTTCAAAGCTATCTTGACCAAACTTAGCACAAAGTCTTCAGGTACAAATACGCAGCACATTTGTCCAAACTGGTCGGATCGAATAACTATAGCATATAGCTGGCATAAGAATGATCCAAAGAAAAACTAAGTCTAGAAGGAAAAACAGTTTCTAGTTTGCTATATTTTTTGTTAAGAAGTCGAAATCGAACACCCAAAAAGTAAAGCCATCTTAGAAAAGATATGTCGAAAAATAAGACGATTTTCAACCATATAATAGTCATATCTAGCAGACTTCCGTCGATAAACTGGGTCACTTTGATGCTTAATAAGTCATGAACCAAATTCTGATGTAATAAGTAGAATGCAGCATTTATATATCTGCTTTTGTTAGGTAAAAGTATGCCCTACTCCTTTTGTAGCCAGGGCGCCTTCTGTCCAAGTACTCCACGTCTGGCCCCACGCCCTGTTGCCAATTAGAATGTTTTATAGCCCTTCCTTTTGGCCTGGCCAGACGACACTTCTGCAATCTCGGGATGCCGGGTAGTGGCAGCCGCTTGACTTCCTGTCGCCCTTGATTTCATTCAACAGACCACGCGTGGGTGGCAGAAACAGAGGACTTCTCGTTAGCCAGCCGCCAACTTAATTAGCAAAAGGGAACCACAGTTTAATGAGGAAGCCCGCCATTGATTAGCGCCTGTAGATTGCACCGAGGCAGGATTCAAGTTCATGAACTTTTTTTTCTGTTTGTTTTTGGTTTTTGGCCAGCTGCAGTGCATTCCAGAGACACTCCAACTATCCATCATCTTGGGCGGGTGGTGGTGGAGGCAAAAGCAGCTGCAACAACAGCGAAAAGGCATTGCAGGAAAACACAAGAAACGCATTCGCAGAGGTCGGTCGTTCGGTTTTTCCTGCTGAGCTTTGAGTGAGCTTGGCTCTGGTGCTGTTCGCATGTTTTTGGCCATTTGCACAGTCACAGTCAAGTCCATGACTAGCGGCCAAATGCAAATCTTTGCCGTCTTCTCCTCCCCTCACGCATGTATTTGGTATTTTGATTTATCAATAGACGGTTCCCGCGACCATGTCTCTCAGTTTTCGGACTGTGTTTGGAGTTTGTTTCGCTGTGGCGAAAGCAAAAGTTTCCAGTTGAGGGAAAGGCCCGTGAACCCGTGTGGAGTGGCAGCTGCAAAGTGCCATTCTCCGGCTCCATCTGCCGTCTCTGCTCCCAAAAACATAAATCAAATGAAGGAAAATGTACAAGATAAGTTTTTAAGCACACTTATTTAACACCTAACAACCTTGTTAGATGCATTTTGATGATGCAACCACAACAACCGCGGCAGCGGGGCGAGTGTGCGGGGTGCGGAGCGTGGAGCGTGGAGTGCAGAGTGGAGCAGACAACTATAAGAAATCTATACCGGAAAATTAAAAAATTCTTAATAACACGACACAGCGGTGGTGCTTGCGTTGCCAACAACAACTGTTAGAATTGCTTTTCGCTGTTCCAGCGCGGAGACAAGATGTGGTTCAGGCTCAGCTCAGCTCAGCTCAGCTCGGCTCGGCTCGGCTCGGCTCACATCTGCTCACATATAAATCTTGCTGAAAGGGTGCCGAAGAATTTATATAAAAAATTGCAATAAATATTGAGCAGCGGCCGCTGATAAGGCGTCAGCCAATAAATCAGGTGCCAATATGGCGACCGTGACTAATCAAGGGAAACTGTGTGAAATCTTCACACCACGCGGCAGAAGGGAGAGCTTAATGTCTTTATACATTAATTCGATCTACGCTTTCTGCCCACGCCCACATGGAGCACTTTCCTCAGCTCAATCAATGGCATTGGGTTACCGCCAGACATCGAATGGAATCGTGTTCGCCTAGAAACAAAGCACTTGCCAGCTCACAGTCTCGGCCATTTCTCATCGGGCACCACTCCACTCCGCAACTCCTCATGCTCGGGCGCAGCTAAATCATCCACATCTGCCGGAAATTGCATAAAAATATGCAAGCCGCACGCTGCGATGCAACCTCTCACACAGATTGGACCCGAACGGGGAGTCGGAGTTGCAGTCGGGACAGGCCGGCAGGTCTTATCAAAAGCTTCATGATAATCCGACATTTGGCCAACTTCTATTAGGTTCTGGCTGGAGTCGAGAAGTGTTAATCAAACTCACAACCACGAGCATCCGCTGGAATATGTAAGGATGCATTGTTTGCCCTCCCCCTCTCTCCCAATCTTCCTCTCTTTTTTGGGTTTTTTCATACGATAAATAAGGTAATTGAATGAAATTACTTTTGACAGCTTATTTGCATACATCAACAGCAGTAGCCGCAGTCGGAGTTGGAGTCGAGGCCTTGTTAGGCCATAATTGGTCATTGAATGCTGTTCCAGCTTCCAGCTTCCTCTTCTTCTGCTGGCAGCGACCCCGAAAAGAGAGTGTGAGAAGTGCGTGCTGACAAAGATGAATAACTCTCGAGTCTTCACTCTCCACACTTCGAAGACTGCCATGAAAACTTGACTTGTATATTATATTTTCGGTTACTGGGTACAGTAATCACTAGATATGAGCGACATGTTGGCAAAACCTATCAAACAGCTGCTTTCTGGCCGATCTCATCCATTTTCAACATGATTCGTTGAATATTTAGCTGAGATAACTGCTAAAAAGTTCTATTACTTACTTATAACAGCATTTATACGGCTACTACTGTTAACTTAACATACTGTTAATGCTCTGTTAAATGATTTTAGCTGTAGTATAGTTGACTAGTGGACGTGATCTGTATAATCTGATCACAAAGTCCATCAAAATTACCATGTTTAATTGGATTCTTACTTGTCTTGAAGATTTATCGTAACAAGTGGTTATCGATAACATTATAAAGCAACCTCCTGAGTAAACTGACTTCTTGGTTCTATTAAAATGCCAAATGATCTTGAAACCCTTTCGATTCTTTTGAAGACTGTATTTCTTTTATGATCACTCTTTCACAGAGAAGTATGAAACCTCTGACATAGGGGCAGAACCAAGCCTGCATGTAGGGGTTTCTCTACCCATAATCGTCTTCAACTGAACTGTTGATTCTACAATCGATATTTCGTTAAACATAATCCAAATTCTTCTGCTTTGCATTCTTATTCTTTTGAGGGCATCAACCACTGTTCCTCTGTGGCGAAGTAGCAGTGGTTGAGGCCCTCTTTTGACTGTCTTCTCCTGAGTCTTTTTAGGCCCGACGACGTACATAGGCTCAGGTTTCATTCTATTCGCCAATCTTCTTTCCATGCTACTTCTAAATAACAGATAGCCTTTACGAATTCTGTTGGTCCCGTATATGTGGACATTGCGTCTCAAGCATTGGTTGATGAAAGATTGAAGTTTTAATACGATAAAATTTATAACTTTCTAAGTGGCGTAAAGAAAATCGTTTACTTAAAGCTACCGATAGTACTCCAAAAGCAGAAATCTGCACCGCCGGTTTCTAAAACAAGGCTCCTAAGATAGCTAGATTTGTGAAACATGGCACTTCGCGGGGGGATGCAGCACTGTTTTGGAAGCCACATCGATCGATTTCCTTTGTGGCGGACTCGGCGGTGGGTGATATCATTTGAGGCTTCCAACTTTTCAAAAGCTTTGGTGAAGTCGACAATAGTCACTCTTTTTGTGGATCTGCAACGTGAAGTCTTTTGATGATTTCACGGAGAGTTGAATTACGAGTAGATCCATCCATCCTGGTATACCATAATATACAATAAATTTTTCCTATACCCACGACCTCTTGCACACAGGGTACACACACTACCCGCTGCACCACATCACATTCTTGCTAAATTGTAGAAATTATGAAGTTCTTTTGGGGTTAGTATCTTTGCCAGAGTAATCGGGAAATGCGACTTCCAGTGCGTTATCAGATTGTCGTTCTGATCTAGTTTTTTAGTCCTGCTCTCTTGTTGCCTGGTTTTGCCGTGGTCTGTTGACCAGATAGAAGTGATACACCGATATTGAATTTAGTATAGTGGTGCAAAGTAGAAAGTTTCTTGAGGTTTTGCCCAAGGATTCGAATAGTTTAACCGCTTTTCAGACTGCATAGATGTCTGCCTGAACAAATCTTCCGAAAAGGTTGCAACTTTTCTGTTAGCAAAATTTGGCGAAGAGTGGTGATGGGAGTTTCTATCTGCCCGTGGTCTCTTTAAGGGGATACAGGTCTTAAAGATGTGATTCCATTTCTAAACTGGTGGCTCAACACTTCTTCATGCTTCCAATAGAAAGTGGCCTTAAGTAGCTGATTTCGGATGTTTTAGCTGGCTGCCGCATACCCTAGGAAAGTGTCTACTGGTTTCAGGTTCTCTTGGGAGTGGATTGCAATGCACTAACAAGCTGCTCCTTGCACCTTATGGAGTTTATTTAGTTGAGATTTGGAGCAGCGTCTTATAGGTATTCTGGGTATAACCATTCCAGTCTCCAGCTTCTAACCCAAGTCTTTTTGGAGGCGTAGCACGAGTTCAATGTTTTGTTTATTCTTTCCTTGGAGTTTGTATTCTAAGATCCATAACCCTATTCTCCAAGGGAACAGCAACAGTGGAGTTCAACATTTGATACAAACTTCATTAGTTCGTTACCCCCCATCAACTGTTGGACCCTTTCTCCAGTTTTCACTGTATTTTCGAGTTATTTTTGGGCGACAAAAGTAACTTTGATTTGCCTTTCACTGTTGCTGCTGCTGCTGCTGCTGTCTGTTGACATAACTGTCTCAACGATGCAACAGCTGCTCAGCGAAAAAAAATATATCTTCTTTATTGGGATTTATCAGGTATCCCCAGGCCCTGCCCACGATGTCTGCCTCCCCAACCTCCGTCATTCCTCATCTTTTCTTGGATTTTCGTGTGGGCGTTTGCATTCATTTAGCCTTGTTCCTTTACAGCGGCAGCAGAACTCTTCCATGTTGTTGACAGATAAAATTGACGACATCTCCGCACTTCCCCCCGCTCGGGTTAAACGGGTTTACACCAAACTTCGGCCAACTAAGCTTAATGAAAGTCTTTAGGCCGCTGCCGTTTACCAATCTAAGCAGATCTGCGCCAGGTTCGATGCCTTTGGCTCCTTACAGAAAGTGTAATTAGCGCAAGAAATTCAACGTGAGGATCGCTGGACACGTTTCGCTTTAAATGCATATCAGTCTGGGTTTGAGTCTGGGAAGGGATTTGGCTAGTAGTTCAAGTGAAATAATGACAGTTTTAATTGCTGATTTTCCACGTTGCTGCCAACTAATTGGCTTGTGAGTCATCCTCCTCCGCCGCGGTAGCCAGGCGGGTGAAACTTAAGTTGACACTCGCCTGATATGCCGAGCAGTCGCCTGCCTCCGGGGGCCGCATAACAAATTGCCAAATTAAAGCTCAGCAGATAAGCCCCGGAACGAGGGGCAGTAAATCAACTTACAAAAATATGCTGACATCTTCATTCTCTTCCAGGTTTCGGCCAGTGATCCGGACTGCGGAGTGAACGCCATGGTCAACTATACGTTGGGCGAGGGCTTCAAGCATCTGACGGAGTTCGAGGTGCGTTCGGCCTCGGGTGAAATTTGCATAGCCGGAGAGCTGGACTTTGAGCGACGCAGCAGCTATGAGTTCCCGGTGCTGGCCACCGATCGGGGCGGCTTGAGCACCACGGCCATGATCAAGATGCAGCTGACGGATGTGAATGACAACCGTCCGGTGTTCTATCCACGCGAATACAATGTCTCCCTGAAGGAGTCGGCCTCGAGCACCCCCATCGTGGCTGTGGTGGCCACCGATCCCGATAATGGTAGCTTCGGTCAGGTGTCCTATCGCATAGTGGCCGGCAATGAGGCCGGCATCTTTCGCATAGATCGTGCCTCGGGCGAGATCTTTGTGGCACGTCCGGACATGCTGTCGGTGAGGACGCAGCCCAAGCACATGCTGAATATCTCGGCCACCGATGGCGGCGGCTTGCGCACCAGCGCCGATGCGGTGGTCTTCTTGAGCATCATCGATGCCCTGCAACGTCCGCCCATCTTCGAGAAGGCACGCTACAACTACTATGTGAAGGAGGATGTGCCACGAGGTACAGTCGTGGGCACGGTCATAGCCACGAGCAGCGATACGGGTGAGTAGTCCCCCAGTGAGATCCCCCAGGTCCCCCAATTGAGGCCACCTCGTCGCATTCATTAGTTCAGTGAGCTGGAAAGGCAAAATATGCGAGGAGGAGAATTAAAATAAAATTTGTTTCTCGACATGCAACCAAAGACGAAGCTGAAGTCGAAGCAAAAGCAAAACACTTCAAACGCAAATTTCGGCAGAAATCTGCACCCATCAACAGCGTCCTCGTCCTCGTCACGATACAAGGGCCAAGTGGTTGCTTGCCTCGTTGGTTGGTTGGTTGGTTGGTTAGTTGCTTGGACCGTCTCGATGCAAAATGATTTTGCGGTTTAATTTGCTGCTTTCGCTGTGCACTTCCTTTCATGTGCTCATGTGTCAATCTCTGTTGCTCCTCCTCCTCGTTCTCTCTATTGTTCCAGTCGAGTCATTGTGCTTTGAATTTCTTGCTTGTTGTCTTCCCCAGCTCAACGCAGTGCCGTCAGGTATTCCATTTACTCAGGTGATCCGGATGGTTACTTTAGCATAGAGTCTACCTCGGGCAACATACGCATAGCCCATCCGTTGGATCACGAGGCCAAGTCCCAAGTGCTGCTCAACATACAGGCCACCTCGGGTGAGCCACCTGTCTATGGCCACACCCAGGTTAATATCGAAGTGGAGGATGTCAATGACAATGCTCCTGAATTTGAGACTGCAGCCGTTAGGATCTCGGTGCCGGAGAATGCTGAACTACAGACGCCACTGTATGCCGCCCATGCGCAGGACAAAGATTCGGGCAGCAGTGGCCAGGTCAGATACAGTCTCTACAGCAAGAAGTCTTCGGGTCTATTTGCCATCGATGCACGTTCCGGTCACTTGGTGCTATCACAGCACTTGGATTATGAGACGACGCAAAGGCATACTTTGATAGTGACCGCCACGGATGCGGGTGTGCCACCGCTTTCGTCGAACATAACCATTGTGGTGGATGTACAGGATGTCAATGACAATCCCCCGGTGTTTGAGCGCGACGAGTATGCGGTGAATGTATCCGAATCGAAACCCATCAATGCACAGGTAAGTGAGAAGCAAACATGATGATATAAGGAAGAATCAGCTTGCGATCAAGGATCAGGTAGGGCTCGGAAGAGACAATGCTCAGAGGTAAACAAGTGCTAGATTGTCCAACTTATGTTACCACCAAGAATAGCAAAGATCTTAATGTAATCCTTGAATACGAAACTAACAAGGAGATTGAATTCCTTGCCTAGAAGGTTATCTATAGCAGTATTACCTTTAATAAGCTTCTTCCTAATTGTGGGTTAGTCTGAAAGTTCAGGTCTGAATATGTGAGGCGGAAAACCTAACGGGGGGTTTCAACCCTGTTTGCAAACTGCTTTTGGATCGGGTTACCGATTGAGGCTTTCAAACTCCTTACTAGGAATGTAAACTAAAGGGTCATTCTACCCCCATAATATTGAATATAAACTGAAGCAAATGAGAATCTAAGTCCCTATCTCAGAACCAAATGCAAAGCGAAACGCTATCGAAAGTCTTACTAAGTGAAAGCTGCAAGCCACTTCATCAAGGGTTTTTCTGTTCCTCAAACCGAAATACAAACTAAACTTGAAAGTTGGAAATAGACTTTTATTCAACAAGAATATGAAAATGATTATCGACCAGTGAAATTTCAAACTCAAGAGACTTTGACCTTTTTGAAAAGGGATCATAACTGGAATCAGGGATTTGGATTTAGGGATTCTGTATTCCCCAAAACAACTTCCGACTCGAAAGACCTATGCTACTTATTTTCACGGATTGAAATTGCCAGATATGCACAAACCGCTCGAGATAACACGGTCCATGGATCCGTCCAAGCCGTTGCTTGGGTTTGATTCAGTGGTTCACCCTCACATATTCGAGTCTGGTGTGGTGCAGCGGGTACTGTGTGTGCCTGCTGTGCAAGAGGCTTCAATTCCGCATTGCGATATCTAATAAAAGAGTATTTTCTTCACAAAACTTACACAACCGGTCACCTTTACTAGCTTTTGCCTTTAGTTTTAAAAAAACTAGCCCTGATAAAGCTTCTCAAACTTGGTCTCTCAGATTTGGTGTAAAACTGTAGGTCCCTTTCTCTTGTGCGAAAACTAGTGGCACACTGGCCAAGAGATTAAAAGGAGCTTTAGCTCGGGAGCTCGGAATATGCTTTCGTTGAATCAAATCAAGAAGGTCCGAGATACTGACTTAAGCTCGAAACTCGAACATGATTTGATCTGGAAGTCGGCTTGGTGTAAGTTAGTCCCAGATTGAATTGAGCTCGATATTCGCCTAGCACTCAATCCGAACAAGGATTGCTTCAAAAATGACCAAGACTGACCTAACTGCGATGTTTTTATTAACCCTTCCTCCTTCATTTTTCGTAGAGCAATGCCTGGAGTAATCTCTATATATGGGGCATTCGACTTAGATAGTTTAATTTATCGTAATGTTCCTATTAGACCAACCCGTAACTTTATATTCTTAACTCTGAAACGTTGTTCAACTAACAATGCCTTGCATGGAGCCAAACTCTACTTACTTACTCAAGGCGGAAGACGTTCTTCTTACTACGTTAACTTATTTTTTGCTGCGGGTTTTCAATCGGTTGTTATTTTGCCTGGGGTTTTCGGTTACCAGGATTCGGGTTAGTGTCTCAGGGTTCAAATGCATTTTATGTCCATGCCCAGGCAAAAGAAATAGGATTATAAAAGACCTTGCAGGGATCGGACAGCGGGTAGGTTGACTATAGGCAATAGTTACTCTGATGCCAAACAATATTCTAGGTGGAAATTTATATGAGCTGCTCCGTCAAGCATATGTGGTGCCTCTCCTGCCCTCAACTGGTTATCCTAGGACCTCAAGTTTTATTGAAAAATAAATTTTTGTAATGCAAACTAAATGCGCAACATAAATTTGATTAACAGCCACTAAAAGTCACGCTTTTGTCAGAGAGGCATCATATCTTGTTTAAAATATCTCAACACCCAGGAGGAAAGGCTGCAGTGGCAGTGGCAGTGGCAGTGGCGGCAGCTGCTGCTCCTTCTAAACTAGTTTTGATCATAAAATCGCCACGTATCTTGGGCATCGGCTGCGGCGTTGCAGTTCTTAGGGATGCCTCTAGAGAGATGATTGATGGCAACGAATCTTGTGTCTTTTTGCAGATCATTCAAGTGAATGCCAGCGATCTGGATACGGGAAACAATGCGCGGCTAACCTATCGCATTGTGGATGCTGGAATGGATAATGCGACTGTCCAGCACTTTGGCATATTCCCAAACTCGGGCTGGATATACCTGCGCGCCCCGCTAGATCGAGAGCAAAGGGATCGCTATCAGCTGACCGTGCAGGCCACCGATAATGGCACACCCGCGGCCAATGCCAAGACTCGTGTGGTGGTTCGGGTACTGGATGCCAACGACAATGATCCCCAGTTCCAGCGCAACTCCTACGAGTTCCGCATTGAGGAGAATCTGAGACGCGGCTCTGTGGTGGGTGTGGTCACCGCCAGCGATTTGGACTTGGGCGAGAATGCGGCCATACGCTACAGCCTGCTGCCGGCCAACTCCAGCTTCCAGGTGCAGCCCGTCACAGGTGAGACTTCCTTTTGGCCATAAATTAGTGTCGAACGCCCGCTGGAACAACTCACTCACAAGCGGTGGCAACGACTGTCAAGCCAACAGCCATGACCCACGGTCATTCATTACGGCCCAGGGAGGGCGGGAGGCAGCGCGGGAGAGTGAGAGAGATGCCAGCCATAGATCAAATGGTCGGCAAACCTGTTCCGATAAAATGCGATCTCTTTGGCGATATGGAGAAGCAGCCAGCCGGCCGAAGCTGGACCATGACCATTAGTGTTTGAGCAACAACAGTTTTAACGCTGTCAGCTCATCCGTCAATGGAATATCATTGGGTTGACATCCAACCGGCCACTGTGTGTGCGTGTCCGCCTTGGGGGCTCCATTAAATATGGAAATCGCGTGCGGCTAATCCTGGCCAACTGGTTCTGCGACCCATTTTAACCCAACCACAACAATGCGCTCTTTTTCATTTCAGGCGAGATCTCCACCAAGGAGCCGCTGGACCGGGAACTGCGCGAACTCTACGATCTGGTGGTCGAGGCTCGCGATCAGGGCACACCCGTGCGCAGTGCACGCGTACCCGTGCGCGTCCATGTCACCGATGTCAATGACAATGCCCCCGAGATAGCAGATCCTCAGGAGGATGTGGTTAGTGTGCGTGAAGAGCAGCCGCCCGGCACCGAGGTGGTGCGCATACGCGCCATCGATCGCGACCATGGACAGAATGCATCCATCACCTATTCGATTGTCAAGGGTCGTGACTCGGATGGCCATGGTCTATTTAGTATCGATGCACATTCGGGTGTGATTCGCACGCGCGTCGTGCTGGACCACGAGGAGCGCAGCATCTATCGTTTGGGAGTGGCGGCCACTGATGGTGGCCAGCCGCCCAAAGAGACACTGCGAATGCTAAGAGTTGAGGTATTGGACTTGAACGACAACCGGCCAACGTTCACCAGCTCCAGTCTGGTCTTCAGGGTGAGTACGAGGGAGTGGGAGGAGTAGATTTATGGGGAGGGTCACAGCTAGTTCCAGGAAAACTTTTGTCTATTTGACGCTTCCAGTTTTACACAGGAAAAGAAGAGAAGAAGTCGAGTCGAGTTGAGTTGAGTTGAGTCGTGCGGCAGCGGCTCACAGTGGTTCGTTTTCTACAAACATGTGGCAAATATCAGCAGCTTTTCAACTCGTTGAGTTATCTTTGCTTGGCGTGATGTATATAATCAAATTACCCATACGCTCCGTGGTACATATCAAAATTTGAACAATGAAATCTGTGCCAATTGCGTATAGTTTTCCATTTCTGGAAAGTCTGTGTCAATCTATTCCCATTTTGATCAAAATAGTTTACAAGTTTCAACAGAAATGGAAAACGAATTTCATGCCTTCTTGGTTGAACCTATAAGTTCCGGTTTTGAAGTCAGCAAAACGGTCTTGAAAGAGTAGTAAACCATCTGTTCTCGAGTGTATCATAAGGATCCAAGGGTTATCCCTACCAGTAAGTGTGAATGCATTTGACCATTAACTGAATAGTAACAAGAAAGAAAGTCGGTCAAGCCCGACTATAACATACTCTGTGCCTAGAAAATTTGTCTTTTGATCATAACTCGAAAACCGTTCATCCGATCTTCTTCATTCCTTTGGCGGATCGATAAGTTATCCTAATAACTAAATATGTCCAGAAGGAACAAGCCATCTATCTTCAAAACTGTGGGAGATATGACGTTTTTTCTAAATTGCGGGGGCGGGAGGGGGCGTGGCCAAAATTGAAAATAAACTTGATCTGCCTGCAGACATAAGAAGCATATGTCCCATACACGTCATACCTCTATCTCTTACCATCTCTGAGATCTGTGCGTTCATACGGACAGACTGACAGACAGACGGACGGACGGACAGACGGACATGGCTATATCGACTCGGCTGTTGATGCTGATCAAGAATATATATACTTTATGGGGTCGGAGATGCTTCCTTCTGCCTGTTACATACTTTTGCACAAACTTATAACACTCTGTGTACCTACGGTATATTCTTTCTGCCCCATTTCGGGTAGCGCTGAAGACTTTAAGCTAAAGCAACGCAATCTTTGTTGTAATCAAAGCCAGAATCGTCATCCTAATGGGCTGAGTAGGTTGACATACCTGCCATATCTAAGCCTCTGCAAACCGAAAGGTTCAAAGGCTCCTCTACGTATGAGCAATATCAAAGACATAACATAGCAGAGCAGATTTTGCGCAAACTTTTGCACGCCATTTGGGTGACAACTAGCCACTGTGCGTGTGGTGGCTGCGGATGATTTGTAGCACACGACACTAAGGAAGCGCTGCCTTGTGGTACGTGGGAAGAAGATTTGCATTGTCACTGTGGACCCATTAAGTGCGATTCGCCACAGCGGCCAGGCTTAGATTTGGGCCCTTAACATTTTTATCACGTTCGATTCGCACATGTTTTGCATGCCTGCAACCCTCAACCAGCTCGGAACGCTTTGACATGCATTTAATTGCCTCGCGTCTGTGTCTCTCTCCTTGAAATCCGCTTCGGCCACAATTAAAATTGACACATTTCGTTGCGTCTGGTCGGCAGTTCCTTTGATTCCTTGCGTTGGCGTTCCAGCGCCATGCCAATTACTCAGCCACAAATGAAGCTCGGCCGCGTACGTAATTAAGCCAGCCAAATGATGTGGTTAGGGGGCAGGGTTAACCCTTGCACCGGAGCAGCACATAGCCCAGAGGCCTAAAGCAGATTAAAGTTATGCGGAGGTTCCTCTCGCTGCCATAAAAGTCCCTAACAAATCATGCGCCATTTTGGCGGTGTCCATTTTTGCGGCCAAATACTGTGCATAATTTTCGTCGTCGTCGTCGCCGTCGTCGTCGTCGTCTCCGCTGCGTAATCTCTGGCGGGGCATAAATCTCGTGACTGTCATTTTTGTGTCTCCATTTTGGCGACCCAAACAATATTTTCAATGTTTTTATTTTATGAAAAAAGATACCCACACACACACAGGCTTGCACCTTCCTCTTCCACCAGAAGGAGCTACCAAAAAGACAACGCAACAAACCTTCTTTCTTTCTTGTTTTATGCTCAAGAACGGTTTTTGCGGTTTTGCATATTAAATTCTTACACACAGACCGGAGCCCGTGCCCGTGCCCGCTCCCGCGCCCGCGCCCGACCCCGAACCCTTCCCACTTGGGCTCACATTTTTCTTCAGTGATTTTTGGGGCCGCCAACTTGGTCGGAATGCATAATTTCTTTTTAATGCCATTGCCATTGCCGGGCTTCCTCTCATGCTTAGCTGCTGCTGCTTCCTTCGGCCTGGGAACAGGCAGAGGTTGGAAATTTTTAAATGTTTGCTGCCTTCGTAATCTTGAAGTATGAATTATTGCTTTAAGATTGGATTTTCAACACTGTTGTTGAGATTAAGATACGCCGAACAGCTCCAGCTCCAGCTCAAGCTCCAGCTCAAGCTCCAGCTCAAGCTCCAGCTACAATCTATAATTGCCTTTGGTTTTGCAGGTACGCGAGGACGCCGGCGTGGGCCATGTGGTGGGCTCGATCAGTCCCAGTGAGTCGAACAGCCTGGAGCTGGATGAGCTGTGCATCACCTACTCTCTGAATCCGCTGACCAAGGACTTGATTGAGGGTGCGTTTGACATTGATCGACACACGGGTAGCCTGGTGGTGGCCCGTCAATTGGACCGTGAGTTGCAATCGGAGTTCCGTCTAGAGATACGCGCCTTGGACACCACCGCCAGCAATAATCCGCAGAGCAGCGCCATTACGGTCAAAATAGAGGTGGCTGATGTCAATGATAATCCTCCCCAGTGGCCGCACGATCCCATTGAGTTGAGAGTTAGCGAGGCCACACCTTTGGGTGCCATTTTATATAACTTTACCGCCACGGACGCCGACACCGGCACCAATGGAGAGCTGCAGTATCGTCTACTCCGCTATTCACCCCAGCTCAATGAGAGTCAGGAGCATCTCTTCTCCCTGGACTCCATCACGGGCTCACTTAGCCTGCAGTCACCGCTAGACTATGAGACAATCAGGGAATATCTACTCATCATACAGGCCCTGGATCAGTCCTCCAATGTAACCGCACGCCTGCAGACCTCCGTGACTGTGAGACTACTGGTATTGGATGCCAATGATAATGCTCCCCAGTTTGTGGCTCCAAATGCGAGTGGAAGTACGGCTGCCTCGGTTTATCTCAGCGATGCCACACGCATTGGTGAGACGGTGGCTCATGTGGTGGCCGTGGATCAGGATGCGGGTGAGAATGGACGCATTAGCTATGACATAGTTGGTGGCAATGGAGAGGGACGGTTTCGCATTAATGCACAGACGGGCATCATAGAATTGGTCAAATCACTGCCGCCTGCCAATGAAGAACTGGACAAGACGGGACGCTTTAAGTTGGTAATCAGAGCCAGCGATCATGGCCTGCCGGAACCCAAGCGTAGCACTCTAAGTCTTCAGCTGCTGATGCAGGGCAGTCACAGTCAACCACCACGCTTCCTGCAGGCGGTTTACCAGGCAACCATACTGGAGAATGTGCCCAGCGGAAGTTTTGTACTGCAGGTGACGGCCAAGGCTTTCCAGGGCGGAGACAATGGTGAGTTATGACCCACATTTTGATTTCTTTTATGTCTATAAAAACTTTTGAAGATGTCAGTTTGGATTTGATATCGAAATCGGCTTGAAGTTAGAATACCACAGGTTAAACTGAAACTTAATTGCCCGAGATTGACTGTAGATCAATATTCACAATAAGATTGATCGCAAATTAAACATCACTTCCTCATTTCCACTAAGGAATGTATCACGTTATAGCAAATATGCATCATTAGCTACAAAATCATGGGTTAGGAGCTATACCAGTCTTGAAGTACCTAAGCAATATGATTCAGATTCAGCAATTCACATAATTTTTGCATCTCACGATTAAAGCACCATTTAAAGACCCTGTACATTAAAATTGATCGAATGCACCGGTGTCACATTAACCCACCGGTGCCACACTAAGACTTCTTTGTATGAAATTCGAATTCGTGTATAATGGTTAACTTATATCCACAATGTTTGACCTTAATTCACGCACGAAAGACAGATCATAGATGTCCACATCAAAAATTTTCTGTTTGAGCAAGTCGTGACAAACCATGACTAGTAAAAAATTCACGTCACGGGCGCACCTCTAGTCTATATCCTTCACGAAGTCGAAGTATGACTAAGTTGGACAAGATTCTTGATAAAATTGTCTAAGCCGAATCTTTTTTGAAACAGAAACGATACGGTGGTGGTTTAGCGGTCTGGTTCGAGGGCCTTAAAAAATATTACAAATATCTTTATCACTTAACCCCCAAACTCCCTGAATCGCCATAGCAACTAACAATTACACATCTTACATCTTCCGTGCCATCCACAGCCAATCTAAGTTATGAAATACCCACCGGTGTGGCCGGTGATCTCTTTCACGTGGACTGGCAGCGTGGCATTGTCACCACACGTGGACAATTCGATCGTGAATTGCAGGCCAGCTACACTCTGCCCATTTATGTGCGTGATGCCAATCGACTGACTTCCTCGTCGGCGACTGCTGCTGTGCGCAAGCAACGCTCCTCGGAGAGTGTTGCGGAACCCAACAGTGGCCAGCACTTTGATGTGGCCACCATAGTCATAACAGTTGGCGATGTGAACGATCATGCACCCGAATTCCGACCCGGTGCTTGCTATGGCCTCTCGGTGCCGGAGAACAGCGAGGCGGGTGTCATACACACCGTGGTGGCCAGTGATTTGGATGAGGGTGCCAATGCGGATATTATTTACAGCATTATTGGTAGGTTGAGAGTGTTAGCCCCGCACCACCATCCCCTTGCTATGACATTTCCTCCCTCTCTTCTCTGTAGGTGGCAATTTGGGCAACAAGTTTAGCATAGATGCACGCACCGGTGAACTGAGTGCACGACCCTTGGACCGGGAGCAGCATTCCCGCTACACGCTCCAACTGCAGGCCTCTGATCGCGGACAGCCCATTAGTCTGCAGGGTAATTGTAACATTACCATTTTGGTGGAGGATCAGAATGATAATGCACCACGCTTCGAGCTGCCCAAGTATATAGCCAGCGTGGCCGAAGATGCGGCACTGGGTGCCAGCGTGGTGCGTATCAAGGCCAACGATGCGGATTTGGGTGTGAACGCCAGATTGGTCTATGCTTTGGCCAATGAGACGCAATGGCAATTTGCCATCGACAGCAAGAGTGGACTCATCACGACTGTGGGGTAAGTTTTTGTTTTGTTTTTTGCATAAACCACTTGGAGTCAATGTATCGCCAGCATCTTATCTGCGTCCCTGATCTTTGGCAAGGACGGTACAACCTACGCACACACGCACCACAACTATAAATAGTCCAAGGGGCTGGCCCCCTCTGGTGCAAATTTATGCTTATTGACAATCAATGATGACAACAATTGCTTGTTCCGTCTGACACGGGGGCAGGGCGGGGCAGGGCACGGGGGTAAGGGTGGGGGTCAGTTCCGGCCCCGTCTTGGCCAGTGACAGTAGCGTCAGTGTTGCCATTTATACAAACGCGATCCGCTGTCATGTACCAATTTTTATCTTGCGCTGATTGTCGGCAAACAATAAAAACGAAATGCACAAAAACAGAACCCAAACGGAGTAGAGGAGGTAGGCAGGAACGAGAATTGTAGAGCAGACGGAGCGGGAGACGGACAGACAATTCGTGACGTTGTTGTTAGTCTTGGACTTGGACTTGGAGTTGGTATGAAAAAAAAGGCAAAAATGTGGCTGCCGCTTGTCGTTGTTGCTAGTTTCCTTCTTTTTGTTTTGTTTTTGATGGACATGGCCTAGGCCCTGTTCAGCGGCGGCGGCGGCGGCGTCGTCGTCGTCGTCGTCGTCGTCGTCGTTGTCTGTCTGAGTCTCTGATGATCAGCAACAACAACAACAACAACCACTGAACTGACCC
This sequence comes from Lordiphosa fenestrarum, assembly GCA_035044985.1. Classification (NCBI taxonomy): domain Eukaryota; kingdom Metazoa; phylum Arthropoda; class Insecta; order Diptera; family Drosophilidae; genus Lordiphosa; species Lordiphosa fenestrarum. The sequence continues at coordinate 337,000 of JAWNNO010000565.1, forward strand.
TTGAAAGCATTCTTCTGGCTGTTGTTTCAAATACACAGAGGACAGCGACTGAGACAGGCACAGGGGTACACACAATGCCTTCAGTTTGACTGATTCAATTCATAAAATGGACCTGGACCTGGGACTGAGAGCGAGACTGAGACCGAGACCGTGGCCGAGACTGGGCCTGGGCCTGGGCCTGGATGAGCTTGTAATTTGCTAAATTCGTTTTATTGGCCAACATGCAAGCCTAGCGAGCTCTTAGGATGGGGATTGTAATCATTTTGGTTTATTATTTGTGGCAGCAAACATGAGGCAACTAAAAATGACTTAATTGCCAGCTCCAGCTTCAAGCTAACTCACATGTCCAGTTCATTTCGTGTGGCTAATTAGTGGTGCAAAGGGCGCTAAGGCGCTGGCTCCTTAAATTGGTTTCACAAAACACAAAAGCTCTTTTTTTTGCATTCGCTAAACCTGACCTCACCCAAGACCTTTCTTTATCGACTTCTCAACATGGTTAAATAGGGACTTGACTTCGTCCCTCATCCCAGGGAAGGGATTGAATTGGAAATTTTGGCGTATGATTCCTACATTTGCCACTCTCTTTCTCTACTTGCAAACAGCAAACTGGATCGCGAGCTACAGTCCAGCTATAGCTTCATGGTGCTGGCCACCGATGGTGGTCGCTATGAAGTACGCTCTGCGCGTGTACCGGTTCAAATCAACATCCTGGATGTCAACGATAACAAGCCCATATTCGAGCGTTATCCCTACATAGGTCAAGTGCCGGCCCTCATACAGCCGGGTCAAACCTTGCTCAAAGTGCAGGCCCATGATCTGGATCAGGGTTTGAATGCTGAAATACAGTACGCACTCAAGGGAGACCAGAACCAGCTGGGCAAATTCCGTATCAATCCGAATACAGGAGCACTGAGTGCCACTCAGAGTTTGGCCAGTGAATCTGGACGCCTCTTACAGCTGGAGGTAATAGCCCGCGATAAGGGTAGTCCGTCGCAGAGCAGCGTGGGTCTGGTAGAACTCTTGGTGGGTGAACAGCAGCCGGGATTGCCTGTGCTACGCTTTCAAAATGAAACCTATCGCCTCAAGTTGCGTGAGAATTCACCCACAGGCACGCGACTGCTACAAGTTGTGGCCGTACGTAGCGATGGTCGTCGCCAGAAGGTACACTTTTCATTTGGTGCAGGCAATGATGAGGGTACCTTCTCTTTGGATCCCTCTACGGGTGAGATACGTGTGGCCAGTCCTCAGCTCTTGGACTTTGATCGTTTTGCGCTGCCCTCGCTGCCCAACCGTGGACGCGCCATGCACTATGAAGAAACCCTCGAAGAAGCAAACTCTCAGGAAAAGGAAGACAATATTAATTCACGTAGCCAGCGTGCCTTATCCTTTTCCCTGACCAACACTCAACCCCACGAGCTGCGTCTGGTAGTAATGGCTCGCAGTTTGGAGGCCCCCTTTCTTACCAGCTATGCGGAGCTTATAGTCGAGTTGGAAGATGAGAATGACAATAGCCCCCAATTCTCACAGCATCAGTTTGTGGCCACCGTTTGGGAGGGCAACAGCAAGGGCACCTATGTGAGTCAGGTGCAGGCCTTTGATGCGGATGCGGGAGCCAATGCTCGTCTACGGTATCACATTGTGGATGGCAACCATGATAACGCCTTTGTGATTGAGCCCGCTTTCAGTGGCATAGTGAAGACCAACATCGTGCTGGATCGTGAGATACGCGATGTCTACAACCTGAAGATTATTGCCACCGATGAGGGTGTGCCCCAGATGACGGGAACGGCCACGATACGTGTACAGATTGTGGATGTCAATGACAATCAGCCCACGTTTCCGCCCAACAATTTTGTCAGCGTCAGTGAGGGTAAGTAGCAAAAAAAAACTGCTTTTGAATAAGAACTTTGACCTATATTCAAAATTGAAAAGTGCAAAAAATTGAAAAAGTAATTGGAAAGCAAAAAATTGGGAAAATTAAAAGTAGCGGGGTACAAATTTGGCAGAAAAGAGTTGCACAACGTTTTGATTCTGTTTAATAACATTGGGAAAACCAAATTGGGAGTGCCAATAGGATGGGAAATCGACAGAGCGACATTTTGCCGGCGGAACTATTTAGCTTTTTATATGGAGAAGGTACTTCGTTTTAAGATGAGATATATCTCCGCGGTGATCAAAGGCGAAGAAAAGTCACTTTAGCACAGCATTACTCCACCGTTTCACAGACCACATATCTTAGCGCGGAGGTTTAACGTCCTGAAAAGACTTATCAACGCAGAGATAAGTCCTATTAAAACAACATATCTCCGCCATTTCAAAAAGACGTAGCTTCTCGTGAAGATATGTCGCTTGTAACAGCTCAGAGATAAATCATTATAAGACTTCATTTGTACCCGCTGTATGACGTATCGAGACGCCATAGCTATGTTGTTTGAAAACGATAAACAGCGGAGATATGACCCTAAAATGGGTTTTTGTTGCTGCTTTCAACGCTTTTTTTTGTTGGTTAAGCATGTCGAAAGCACAACCCAGAGAACGGAACGGGACGGTTTCATGTTAAAGTGACTTTAAGCCTTCCACAAGCATATGAAAAAGAATGTAGTGACTATCGGAATTTTCCAAATCTAAAACACACTTGATCTGCGTACGGTATACACCTACCGTCATGCAACAATTTGTGGCTGTATCTCTTATAGTCTCTGAGATGACTAATCAAGAATGTATATACTTTATGGGGTCGGAAAGGTTTCCTTTTCCCTGTTACATTCATTCGCACAACTTCATGATCCCCCTTTTCCCATTTTTAATGGGTACGGGTTATAAAAATATGTACTAAAATGAAGCATACAAAATGTCGTTCTCTGGGAACCACATTCTGCACGGTCCGATTGGAATGTTTTAAGACATCGGAGATATATTGTTACCCCTCTAAAATTCAATGAGAATATGTAAATACTGAGTGTGTATTGTATAAATCAGCTATGGTCATGCCTGGTCCGCAGGGTCAGTGCACATTTTGCAATTCAGACAAACTCTGGCCCAGTGCTGGTAGCACTGCGGTCGATGGGGGCAGGTGAGAGCTAGTTTAAGTCGCTTATTGGCCTCGCTTTTCTTGACAAACCCTGCTAGAAATGGATAGGTGTGATTTATACACAAACATTCTAAATTCTTTCGTAAATATATAGTTCAGCAAAGATGTAAGCCTAACAGTGCTTAAGAAAGAAAGGACAAAAAGTTAATTCCAGCCAAGAAAGAATGTAAAAATGGGAAAAAAAGTAGAAGTACTTAAGGATTCATGAGTCTATAGATTTAACTCAACATGATTTCTAGTTAAAAGAACAAATCTTAGCAATTTCCTATTTGTTTGCTTCCATTTTGCATTTTTCGTTCCAACTTTGGTTTCTTTTAAGTTTGATTTTTGTGTAATTCTTAGAATATTGTTCGCTTTGTATAACAATAAGCTAACCTCTGGTCTCCTTCCCCCTATTTTCTCCAACCCCATTCTCTTCCTTAGCCACTGAACTGGGTGCTGTTATAGCTTCCATTACGGCCAACGATGTAGACACCCATCCGGCCTTGACCTACCGCTTGGGCAGTGACTCGAGTGTTGAAACCGATAACCTGGAGTTCTTTGGTCTGGATCGCTATAGCGGTAAGCTGGTGCTTAAGCGTCGCCTAGACTATGAACAGCAGCAGGAGTATCAATTGGAGGTTATAGCCTCGGATGCAGCACACGAAGCTCGCACCACGCTTACGTTACGCGTGGGCGATGAAAACGACAATAGGCCCATCTTTTTGGCTCAACAGCCTCCGGCTTACTTTGCTCTACTCCCAGCTGAAAATGTGGCCTTGGAGGTGGAGCTGCTAACAGTGAATGCTACCGATATGGATGCAGAGGGTCCCAACTCTCAGCTAAGCTATAGCATAGATCCTCCATTGAGTGGTTTCCGGGTGCAGGCCACCACTGGTGCAGTTTTGGTTAATATGAGTCGTTTGCCAGCGGCCAACTCCGCCAGCGGGGACTACTTTGTACGTATTGTGGCCCAGGACAGGGGTAAACCCATGTTGAGTGGAAGTACTTTGTTGAGAGTGCAACCCAGTGACGGTGGCCCGGGACGAAACCAGTTTCTACAGACCCAGTATAGAGCACAGATAAGCGAGGCGGCTCCCTTGGGCTCGTTGGTGCTACAACTGGGCCAGGAGGTGCAGGATCAGGTTATCAGCATAGCCAAGGGCAATGAGGAGGCCAACTTTGAGCTGCTACAGACCAAGAGCATTGTATTGGTCAAGCCGTTGGACAGAGAGCGCAATAATCTTTACAAGCTAAGCTTGGTCATGGGCCAATTCAGCTCCAACTCCAGCATCAGTGTGGTCATCTCTGTATTGGATGCCAATGATAATGCTCCCATTTTCGATCCCAGCTTTAAATACGAGGCCGAAATCAGTGAACTAGCCCCCTTGAGATACTCCATTGCCCAGCTAGTGGCCTTGGATGCCGACGAGGAGAATACCCCCAACTCGGAGGTGGTCTATGACATCACCTCGGGCAATGACGAGCACATGTTCACCATTGATCTGGTGACGGGAGTGCTGTTCGTCAACAATCGCCTGGACTTTGACAGTGGAGCCCAGCGTTATGAGCTCATGATACGCGCCTGCGATAGCCACCATCCTCGTCCGCTGTGCACGCTGCAAAGCTTCCACCTGGAGCTCTACGATGAGAACGACAATGCACCACAATTTCCGCTAGCCGAGTATGTCCACTTCATCGGTGAAAACGAGCCCGTGGGTAGCTCCATTTTCCGAGCTCATGCCACTGACTTGGACCGAGGTCCCTTTGGTCAGCTCAACTACAGCCTGGTGCCCGCCGATGACGACGATGACTCGTGGCGTTTGTTCCGCGTGGACGCTCAGTCGGGTGTGGTCAGCTCGGCGGCTGTGTTTGACTACGAGCAACGACAGCGCTACCAACTGGAGCTCCAAGCCAGCGACATGGGTGGAAAGAGTGCGCGGGTGGCGTTGCGTTTGGAAATTGAGTCGCGCGACGAGTTCCAGCCGCAGTTCACGGAGCGCACGTATCGCTTTGTGATGCCGGCGGCGGCCGCCCTGCCGCTGGGCTTTGTCGTGGGCCAGGTGACGGCCACAGATGCCGATAGCGGGCCCGATGGACGTGTGGTGTACCAATTAAGCGCTCCCCATCAGCACTTCAAGGTGAACCGCAGCAGCGGAGCGGTAATGATCAAACGCAAGCTGAAGCTGGACGACGATGGTCGTGATATCAGCCTGGTAATCTCGGCCTCATCGGGGCGACACAATTCGCTGTCTAGCATGGCGGTGGTGGAGATAGCACTCGACCCCTTGGCGCATCCCAGCACGAATGTGGCCAGCAGTGTGGGAGGTGGCAGCGGAGGCCTAGGCGACTGGGCCATTGGCCTAATCATAGCCTTCCTCTTGGTACTGTGCGCTGCGGCGGGCATTTTCCTGTTCATCCACATGCGGAGTAGACGTCCACGCAATGTGGTGAAGCCTCATCTAAGCAGTGAGACCGTGGGCGTGGGCAACTCCAATAGCTATGTGGATCCCAGTGCCTTTGACACCATACCCATCAGAGGAGGAGTGGGAGGAGGTGCAGCAGCTGCTTCGGGACAGTTTGCACCACCCAAGTATGATGAGATACCACCATTTGGCCCACATGCGGGCAGTTCGGGTGCGGCCACCACCTCGGAGTTGTCGGGCTCCGAACAGTCCGGCTCGAGTGGACGCGGCTCGGCCGAGGATGATGGCGAGGATGAGGAAATACGCATGATCAATGAGGGCCCGCTGCATCATAGGACAGGCGCCGGAGGCAGTAGCGACGATGACATCTCAGTGCAGAATACGCAGGAGTATTTGGCACGTCTGGGCATAGTGGATCATGATCCCAGTGGCGGTGGGGGAGGGGGAGCCTCCAGCATGGCGGGCTCGAGCCATCCCATGCCCCTGCATATGTTCGATGAGGAAGCCACTGCACGCTCGGATATCACAAATCTCATCTACGCCAAGCTCAACGATGTGGCAGGTAATGGAGGTGGTGGCTCAGAGCGTGGTAGCAGTGCAGATGATGCAGCCACGACCGCAGGTAGCATAGGTACCCATGCTCATGGTGTCATGGGCAGCTATGGAGAGGTGCCCGTGCCAGTGCCTGTGGTGGTGGGTGGAGGCGGCTCCTTGAGCTCCATAGTGCACAGTGAGGAGGAGCTGACGGGTAGCTACAACTGGGACTACCTGCTGGATTGGGGACCGCAGTATCAGCCCTTGGCGCATGTGTTCTCGGAGATAGCCAGACTGAAGGATGACAACATGTCGGAGCATAGTAGCGGCGCCTCTTCCAGTAACAAGAGCAAACAGTCGCACTCCTCGCTAGGAGCCGGCAGTGTGGTGCTTAAAGCACCCACTCATATACCACCCCCGCTGCTGACCAATGTGGCACCCCGCGCCATTAATCTACCCGGCGGTCTGAGACTGCCGCCCCACCTCAGCATGTCCGGACTGCCACGCTCGCCGATTGGTCACGAGGCTAGCGGCAGTTTTAGCACCTCATCCGCCATGTCACCCTCATTCTCACCCTCGTTGTCGCCGCTGGCCACACGTTCGCCTTCCATTTCCCCGCTGGGGGGACCACCCACGCACATGCCGCACACGCCACGTCACGGCCATGCCCCTCAGCCCAGTCAGCGTGCCAATGTGGGCACACGTATGTGAGGAGGTTAAGCAGATGAATGGAGCCGTACATGCATAGTATTACTCACCCCATCCACACATAGCTGTATATATACACATAGAATTGTAGTTGTAGTAACGACCACAAAGCCAACAAAGACTCTCTGAAAATTAGGCTCCTCAGTGTCCTCAGTGGGCGCCAAAAGGAGCAAAAGCCAAGCCAGCCATAAGTTGTAAGCATTTAGAGCCTAGTACGTAGTTAGTTAGTTCGAGAAGTAAGCCCTAACCCTAAACTAGTTTTGTGTTTCCACTTTAACCAACGAACGCTCGCATGTGTGCCTCCAGGATTCCATGGATTGTATAAAGTTGTTGTATAAATAAACGAAAGTAAGCTAAGTTTTAGTGTGATGCTAAGTTGTAAAATTGTAATTCCTAAGCTTTAGTTTTTAATAGCGAAAAAATAAAGAAGCGAACAGAATTTGAATCATCCGGGCGTGCGTGTGATTAATGGGAAAGGACGCCACCAAATCGCCCAAAAGCAAAAGTGCCAAAGCCGTGCCCGCCCGGCCTGAACTCTTGAACCAGTCTCTAAGCAGACTCCACTTTGTCTTCATTTCAAAAATGTTGCCTGAACTCATTTATTTGTGGCTGATTTCTGGCCCATACCACACCTCCTCCAGCAGCAGCAGCGGCAGCAGCGGCAGCTCTATCCTTCTGCCTGTCTGTCGTCATTATCATTATTTGTCTGCCGCAAACATGTTGAGGCCGCTGCGCTGCGCGTATCAATTGCAGCAGATCTGCTGAAATTTGCTTCTTCTCTCGGTCACATCCGCGTAGTTGCAGTCGCAGTCGAAGGAGGGCATCTAAAACGCTTGTGGTTATTATTAGTAGCCAGTCAATTCATATTACAGCGAATACAAATAACAACGAAAGCCACCTGGTTGCCGTAACGATCTCTACGACTCTTCGACTCTCCCATGATGATGATGATGATGATGATGATGACGGCGAGGACGATGGTGATTATGATTACGGGTTGCCTGGCAGAAGAGTTCGCCTAGGTATTCATTTGGGCTACGCACATTCTTTTTTCGGGGTGTGTACACACCAGGAAAGTGAAAAGCCTTAATTTGTTATGGGTTAAGCCCAGACAGACGTTGGCTAAGCCCAAGTTTATTTTTAACAAATTTTAAGTGGCAACTAGGCGCACGTAGACGGTGGCACAGTGGTAAGTTATCACCTTTTTTGTGAGGGCAAAGGTATTGAAAATGAAGTTCCTAGCTATTGCCAGTCAATGTGGCTACCAAATGGTAAGTACCCAGAGGAGAACTGTGTGGAAGTCAGAGTAGTCTCTTTGTTCTTGCTCTTATGAAGGCCACTTGAAACATCTTTACGAACAATTTTGATTATACGGTACGTGTGTGTCCTTTGATAGGCAAATTCGTTAACGAACAATCTGCGGATAACCTGGAGATGCTCAGAGGACTCCCAAATCGGCTAGTGTGATGACTTATGCATAGACGTTGCATGAATGGCATCAAATCCAAAAGAACTTTGCTAAGAATCTTCCTGTCAAAGACTTCTCTGTCTTAGCTTAACTCAATGCCCCCAATTTAGTTTCATGAGTTCCCACCCCATCAATATCTATATCTACATGGTTCTAAGCTCGACAATGCAGTAGGTGGGACCGTTTTCTGCCCCAACCTAGACCTAAACTTATCGTTACGCCTTCCTGATCACTGTAGTGTGAACCAGTCAGAGGTGCTAGCCATCCAGGAAGCTTCCTCGCTCATCTAAACATACTCACGGTCAAGGCGGGAAACATAGGCACTTGGCTCATACACAAATAATGCTAAAACGCTCAATGCAAGCCGCCTATACCTGAACGAATTTGGTCGACACTTTAGTAGTCACCTTATATGGGTGCCTAGACACCGAAATATATTTGGTAGCGAGTCTGCGGACTAGGCCCAACCACCAAGTACTTTTTAGAAAGAAGCAACTACCTACAAGCTTCACCCAGGAGCCGAAACACTACGCCTCGCTACGGCCCTGTGGATATACCTTTCCTCCTGTTCGGTAGCGAGACTTATGGGCCAGCATTCAACCTACACAAACTTTTACTTTACAGAAGAGAACACATATCGCTTAAGATAGGGACCCTTTCAGGACACTGTCTTATTGGCAGATGGCAGATTTCATTACATGATTTCTGTAGAAATTGTAGCTTAGAAGATGAAAAGGAAACGGTGCAGCCAATCCTGTGTCATAGTCCCGCTGTGAGTAGGAAGAGACTTATGTCACAACCCCTTCTACTCAACCTTTTAGAGACATCCGAGCTAGAGATCCCAGTTGAACTTAAGTCTATTGTGTACACACAATGGTTCAGTACAGAAGATCTCCCTAGGGTCTAATAGGGTTTTAGCAAGAAATGGCATGGTATCGCAACTTGGTGGGAAAGTGTCTTGTCACTCTCAGCAACCTGTTGCAACCTATCTTAAATATAGTACTAGCCCTCAACCTCCATAGCGTAAGTAAGAGAATATATTCTTCTTTCTCTCTCTCGGTCTCCCTTTCTTGCCATAAAATGTCAATTTATCTGACGGATTGCCATCAACATAACATCTTCCACCACAGAAACCTTAGGTTCCGTTTTCATTGTCTCTGGCTCTGAGGAAAAACTAATTTTACTGCGATAAGTCTTCGCCGCGATGACATAGATCTGTAGACCATACCTTCATAATGGAGCTAAAATGGTATTGTATATGAAAAGCTTGTTCCTAACATGATAAATTGTTCTTAGGGGTTCAAAAGCCAACACAAGCGCTGTGCTCTGGTTCTTACTATTTTAGCTTTTGCCTTGACATGATGCCCAAATGTTAGTTTTCAAACTAAGGCATGTTGTACTTATATTTTGTACTGCTATTCATTGAAGAACGTTTGTCCCCATTTCAAGAATAATAACTGTGGTTATCCGATTTCAGAATGTTTCGTGCTTAACTTAAGTACTTCCAAGAACAAAACATGCTTGAAGATTTAAGTACAAAACGGTATAATCTTTAATCCTGTTTCGGTCTAGAAATAAGCACAAATATGTATTATTCTGAGAGTGCAACATAATGGAATTAAGTATACAAAGGGATTGGTTGAAGAATATCGAAATATCGGTATTACTTTCAAAAAGAACTAATTTCAGAGTTAAAGGCTTAACTTAGGTAGGTTTGGTTATTCTTTGAATAATTCCTGATATTTCAGTGTGCCAAACGGGGGTTTTTCTTACCATCAGAATGTTGAACCATAAACTCTTCACCGCTTTCCACTTGAAGCGTTTAGTGAGCTTCCAAAGCGGAGACTTAAAGCTCTCATCATGGGGTATGTCGCCTTATTTCCTTACCCTCATTCTAATCAATCTGCAACTTCCAAGAAAAAACAAGAAAGAAAGTCGGTCAAGCCCGACTATAACATACTCTGTACCAAGAATATTTGTCTTTTATCATAACTCCTTTTGCGGATCGATAAGCTATCCTAATAACTAAATATGTCCAGAAGGAACAAGCCATCTATCTTCAAAACTGTGGGAGATATGACGTTTTTTCTAAATTGCGGGGGCGGGAGGGGGCGTGGTCAAAATTGAAAATAAACTTGATCTGCCTGCAGACATAAGAAGCATATGTCCCATACACGTCAAACCTCTATCTCTTACCATCTCAGTCATACGGACAGACAGACAGACGGACAGACGGACATGGCTATATCGACTCGGCTGTTGATGCTGATCAACAATATATACTTTATGGGGTCGGAGATGCTTTCTTCTGCCTGTTACATACTTTTGCACAAACTTATAATACTCTGTGTACCTACGGTACAGAGTATAAAAACAGCATGGTAACATTCCTTTTTGTTAAATATACGAAAACTGCAGGAGAGGTCACAACCAAGTGGTGTGGAATCACTTGGATTGCGGTCCTTTAAGAGGTACTTACAAGGGCACAAAAAAGGGCTGTTCCCAGAGTTTATATAATGTCCTTAATTTCAGAACTTCCAAGCCTTAAGTCCATCGATTAAATAGACCAAATCGTTTTCATAAGCGGTTTTCGCCTTGTCTTTATCTTATGGCAGGCTAATTATGTCCTTAAAAAAAGTCGATGAATTGATTACAAAGGTAACCAAGCTGCAATAGCCTCAAGGTAACGCAACTGGAAGTTCCCTGCGCAAGCGAAAGGACTGAAAACTCACAAAAACTAGAGCCGCGAAGCCGTTGTCTACATTTAGCACAGATATTGATAGAAGTTACGAGCTGTACCACAGAATCAAAAGCATCCTTTACACAAGTGCAAACCATGAGTGCATCGAATGAGCATATCGAAGCTGCAATTTGAATTAATAATGCAATTTTAGTTAAAAAAAATTGCTGCCCCAGGATTTGTGCCAACTACTTAGCCACTGTGCAGCGTTCTTTTTTTTCCTGTGGTTTTGGGGTGTAGGTATCTCCCCATCCCCCCTCCACCCAACGGCTGATGGCATAATAAGTGATTTAAGGAATGCGTGATAAGGTTCAATCAGTTGACTTTCCGTCTCATGCCTTTATAATTTGTCAATACATCAAGCCTACAATAAAGCGATTATTCTGCTGCTGCTGCAGTCAGTTTGCGGTTTGCCAGTTAGTCAGTCGGTTGGCAAGTCGGTGCAGTGAACTAATCCCCGCCAGGAGGCATATGAAAATGGAATACAATAATAATTTTATTTCTCAAACTGATGAGCAAATTAAAGCCGCGAAAAGAAGAGCCTCTCGTCTCGTGCTCAGCTTCAGACGTTTCGCGCGCTTCGCCTGCCTCTGCGGCTTAATAACAATTCCATTAGCGGCTAATGTCTTCATTGCAAGTGTCAGTTATGGGGGAGAGCATCGCCATCGCCGTCGCCGCTTGCCAACTCCACTCGTCGGCGGGTGACGCTAAACTGACTGGCCGGGCTCAGCCTCGTACCTTGGGTACCAGCGTCTCGCATGTCAGTTTAACACATTTGAATCCTTTGAAGTCTCGAGCAGTCTGCGTTTTATTGTCCAAAGTTATTGCAATGGCTGCACTAATAAGCTTGTTCCCAGACCGATCCGATCCCCTCCGCTTACCCCCTCCATGCTCCGCGGTGCTCAGCATAGGCATTAGCGTTCACAAGTGGCCAACAAATGCGAATATAATTGCTACCACGAAAAATGGGAATCAAGAGAAGAAGAAGAAGAAGGAGGAGGAGGATTGTTAATTGCCAGCGTTGATTGGTTTGCCGAGTTGGAGGGCACCACCACAATAAGCAGACTTTTATGGTAAACTTCTCTTTTACTCATTTCCGTTTCCGTTAGAAGCTGCAGCGAGATCTCACAGTTGAGCTGCATCAAAGGGTTTGACCGACAGCCAAATGTAATACGATACGTTTGTGCCCTGCCCTGGCGCCGAAACCCACCAAAGATGAGGACCTCGGCCAGCTTGTATTTCACAAAAAAAAAAACAAAAAGGAAGAGGAGAGCGAGACTTTGGAATCCATTAGAGACTGACAAGACGCCGCATAATGGAACATGCGCAATCGGCCCATAATGGCCAATAGAATCATCCATCTGCAGGCCAAAACCCCAATCCCGCGCACAAAGGTAACCATTAAAATATAATAATAGTTGTTCCTCTCCCGGAGCTGGAAGGAGGAGAGCTACTGTGGCCAAACAATTTGGTCATGACATACATCAGGCGGAGCGGCAGGGGAGAAGCCAGCTGCGTTGATAGAATCTCATAATGCAGGAGGGCGGGCGGTGAGGGGGGGTGTGGGGACTATGGACGTCAAAGCCAAACAAGAACAATCTATCCAAATGTCCATCTATTGAACAGATAAAGCTGCATCCATCCATCCAGCCATCTCTACCCCTCTCTCTCTCGCCCTCTCTGGGGATTTGTGTGAGCTTACACTTTGCGCCAACTACAAACGGCGGCTGATGAAGATTAGCTCTCCGCTCGCTGCCCGCTCGGGCGCCCCCTCTTTTGTCTGACATTGATGTGCCACCACAACAGCAGCCATTGTTTCGTCGCTTCCCGGGCCTGGTGTCCTTTTAGCATCAAGAGAGATTTGCATTTTATCGCATTTCATTCGCCAGCGGAAATAACAAACGTCGTCGTCGTCGCTCGGTGAGACCCGCTGACATTCGGACAGTTCCTCAGCTCAGTGGGCTTCATTTTCGGCAAGCCAACTGTCAGTTAATTGAAATATTCGTGCCGTCGTCAGTGTCAAGTGTGTGTACTCATTAGAGATTCGGCTTGCAAATCGAAGCGATCGAGACGTGTTAATGTGCCAACTGCAAGTAGCCCAAGTATCCCGCCGTGCCGCCAAGTTAAGCAGAATCAATTTATAAATCAGCGTTGGTTTGGCGGCTTTAAAGGTCAGCTCCGGCTCCAGCTCCTTGTCCACGATGAGCAATTTATTGTGTCAAACTCAATTATACTCGTGTGATATTTTTGTTGCCCACAAAACGAACACGCAAAAAGGAGCAACCCAAATTCTTAAAATGCTGCAACTTTGCCCCGAGAGAAGGAGAAGGAACACTGGGAAGCCAAAGAACCAAAGAATAAACCACACCAGAAATGCAACCGAAATGAAAGAAAGAAAAGTTTTACGGAGATAAATGAGCCGAATTGGTTTGGCGAAAGGCGCAATTCAACTGCCCAAAACAACAACAACAAAAAAGCACAACAAAAGCCTCTGCCAAAAAAAAAAAACAAAAAGAACAACCAACCACCAAAAGAATTAAAACGAATGTAGTTTGAGTCAGAAGCAGATGAACTTGAAAATGCCCTGCAGATAAATTAGTTCTTACGAAGGATTTTGCCCTTTTTTTTTTTGCCACATTCCTGTGGCAAAGTGTGATATTTGCTATTTTCCAACTGAACCCATATCAGCTTCTCCTTTCTCAATGCATTCAAGAGGTTAAGCAGAACGCTTTAAACGGATGTTCATATTTTCCCAAATATCGAAAACCAAAATTCACAAACATTATATTAGAAAAATTATGACATTTTTATACTCTGTACCGAAGGTACATAGAGTATTATAAGTTTGTGCAAAAGTATATAACATCCAGAAGGAAGCATCTCCGACACCATAAAGTATATATATTCTTGATCAGCGTCAACAGCCGAGTCGATATAGCCATGTCCGTCTTTCCGTCCGTCCGTCTGTCCGTCTGTCTGTCTGTCTGTCCGTATGAACGCACAGATCTCAGAGATGGTAAGAGATAGAGGTTTGACGTGTATGGGACATATGCTTCTTATGTCTGCAGGCAGATCAAGTTTATTTTCAATTTTGGCCACGCCCCCTCCCGCCTCCGCAATATAGAAAAAACGTCATATCTCCCACAGTTTTGAAGATAGATGGCTTGTTCCTTCTGGACATATTTAGTTATTAGGATAACTTATCGATCCACCAAAGGAATGAAGAAAATCGGATGAACGGTTTTCGAGTTATGATCAAAAGACAAATTTTCTTGGTACAGAGTATGTTATAGTCGGGCTTGACCGACTTTCTTTCTTGTTTTATAACAAATTTGATACAAATTCATTTTTCGAAGTATTGTCCATCGCTAGCCACAAATTTTCGGATACCAGCTCGAAAAAACCTAAATGTAAATGAGAACCACGAATCTATCCAATTTTGCAATTCTTTAAAAGAGCTAACCTGCTTATCCTCAAGGGCATGCGTAAACGACGAAAGCAAAATGGTAATCGGAAAGGCTAGGACTTCCTATTTAAGCGTTTCAAGGCCGAGAGTTGTCATGCTACGAAAAAAAAAAATTACTTTGTAGTGCCTTTGCTTGTTTTCAGCTCGGGATCGAACCCACTACCTCTGGCACAGCAGGCCTCTGCACTAGCCTCTGCACCTCACCCGGCCACTACTCTAAGTACACAGTTAAGAGTTTTCTGGAAATTGTCACACAAAAGTAAAGATTCCCTAAACAAAATGTGTCTCAAAATGGTCTAAATTTGCACTTGAACAACTTTAAGCGCAAATTACCAAATAGTCTAGCCGTATTTTACCATTTCCGAGTACGGAAATCTTCTAGAAAGCTGCACAACTATTTAGCCTTTCATCAACAGCCGAGTCGATAGAGCCATGCACAGATCTCAGAGATGGTAAAAGATAGAGGTTCTACTTGTATGGGATAAAAACTTCTTATACTCAAAGACAGGTCAAGTTTATTTTTCGCCACGCCCTCTCCCGCCCCCGCAATTTGGAAAAAAAGTCATATCTCCCGCTGTTTTAAAGATAGATGGTTCGTACTTTCTAGACGTATTCAGTAATCGGGACTTTTTATACTCTGTACTGTAGGTACACAGAGTATTATAAGTTTGTGCAAAAGTATGTAACAGGCAGAAGGAAGCATCTCCGACCCCATAAAGTATATATATTCTTGATCAGCATCAACAGTCGAGTCGATATAGCCATGTCCGTCTGTCTGTCTGTCCGTATGAACGCACAGATCTCAGAGATGGTAAGAGATAGAGGTTTGACATGTATGGGACATATGCTTCTTATGTCTGCAGGCAGATCAAGTTTATTTTCAATTTTGGCCACGCCCCCTCCCGCCCCCGCAATTTAGAAAAAACGTCATATCTCCCACAGTTTTGAAGATAGATGGCTTGTTCCTT
Source organism: Lordiphosa fenestrarum (assembly GCA_035044985.1). Taxonomy (NCBI): domain Eukaryota; kingdom Metazoa; phylum Arthropoda; class Insecta; order Diptera; family Drosophilidae; genus Lordiphosa; species Lordiphosa fenestrarum. Next base: position 352,380 of record JAWNNO010000565.1, read on the forward strand.
CTGGACATATTTAGTTATTAGGATAACTTATCGATCCGCCAAAGGAATGAAGAAGATCGGATGAACGGTTTCTGAGTTATAATCAAAAGACAAATTTTCTTGGTTCAGAGTATTGTATAGTCGGGCTTGATCCACTTTCTTTCTTGTTATCGATACGCAAAGTATTAGTAAAGATCGGATGAACGGTTGACGAGCTATGATTCACCAATCCCTTGGCGAATTGATAAATAATCCTGATTAGTAACTATGGTCCAGAAGGTACAAAACTTTTATCTAGAAAACAATCACACATATGACGTTTTTATACCCTTGCAAAGGGTATTATAATTTGGCCCATAAAATATATATATTCTTGATCAGGGTAACCAGCTGAGTCGATTGAGCTTTGTCCGCCCGTCTGACCGTCTGTCTGTCAGTTTCTACGCAAACTAGTACCTTAGTTTTGAAGCTATCGAGCTGAAATTTTGCACAGAGTCTTCTTTTTGCTGCACGCTACTAATATGTCGGATCGGATCGAATCGGATGACTATATTTCATAGCTCCCATAGGAACAATCGGTCGGAAAGCTCGTTTTAGTAAGAAAAACTTGTATATTTTCCATGAAAACGTCTCCAAACTTTCTAGTCGTAGGTCTATGCTTTTTTAAAATTCTGAAAAGTTTGATGAAAATCGGACAACTATATCTTATAGCTGCCATACAAAAGATAGGTCTGAGAAACAGTCTTAGTTAGAAAAAGTTTTTTGATATTAATGGTAGCATTCTGCAATTTTGTATTTGTTTGTTTCTCGTGCTTTTACACAATTCTACAAGTTTTTGTCTTAATCGGATGACTGTATCATATAGCTGCCATACGAACGATCGGTCGGAAAATGGGAAAAAGAGTATTTTTTGAAAATATTTAAGCGAGCACTTGCAAGGGTATAAAAACTTCGGGACAGACAAAGTAAGCTTAGCTTGCTCGTTGTTATTAACCTTAACGAAGATTTCCAACGAAAGTCTGCAAAATCAGAAAAGTTTTTTAAGCTAAGAAATGTAAAATAGTAAACAAAGTAAATTCACTTTTACTCCAGTAAAAAGTACAACAATAAGCCAAGTTGCAAGCGAACTGCGAGGGATGCCTCAGGGTTCACTCTTAACGCAAAGATGGAATATGTAAAAAAAAAAACACAAAATTTAAGTTTTAGTTAATTTTTTTTCGTAAAAGCTGCTAGTACTTTTCAAGCGTAAGTCGGCCTACTCGACGCTCTTCTCTACAGTCCAGAGCGATGCATATCACACACCATATTAATCTCACAAAGCATTCATGTACGGTGTTCGCTTTTTCGATTTTCAATTTTCATCACTTCACAGACCTTTAAAGACCTTTAAAATAGTGTGACCATGCAGCTAAACTTTTGGTATTTTTACTCATTTCACACCAATCAAGTTTATTACCTCTTCTTTTCTACCCATTCGGCACACAAGTAGCTCAATTGCTTTCTCTCTCACGAAACAAGAAAAGAAATACAGAAGTCGACCACATCAACTGCAGTAAAAATTGCAGTGCACACACAACAAAAGCTCCGCTTATTCCTGCCCTCCACCTCCTCCTCCTCCTCCACCGCCAATCTTACACATCCAATCGCCGGCTCGCGACCAGACAACACTCACCGTATTCCTTCTTTTTTTTTTTGTGCCAAGAATTTTACGTTGACACTTTTAAGTGGACATCAAGCAGTTTGCGCATATTTCCCCCCAAACAGCCCAGAGAGAGAGAGAGAGCAGCTGCAGCAAGTTGGCTTTGGCTTTTTCGGAAATTTACAGTTCTGGGGCAGCTGGGGCGAAAGAGGGGCGCGAGTTATGCGATCTTTGGACTCTTAACGATTCGCCTTTGTTGTTGTTTTTGTTTTTTTTTTTGGCAGTTCCCTTCGAGGAGAGAAGCAAAGCGAAGCCATCAGCGCGAGGTCAGAAATTCAGTTAATTTAGCGAGAAATGTACAAAAGTTGTCAGCGTTCGAAAAGGATCGCACTCGGGGGCTAGAGGTCGCTGGCTCAGGACAAAAGAAGAGGCCGAGCGCAGCAGCTTTCAATAGAAAGCAAATATGCGAAACAGTTGCATCAAAGGCACAATTAGGCTGGGACTCATCAAAGCGGCTAAGCCGACGATAAATCTTCACCACACACACACAAAATCCAAGCGGGAATTTTTATTGCTTATTATTGCGAGTTTTGGCTGCATTTCGCAGAACGCACAAAGCCCGGCAAAGTATCGGATTTCATTTCCTGTGTCCCCGCCAGAGGTCCCTGCGACGACTCCTTTGGACACTCATATGCGTTATTTGTACATTTGAAATCAGATCCTTTGCACACAAATCGTAACGATTTCTCATTTTAATCAATTAAAAAGTCAACGGCCGACAACGATTCGATTCGCAGCGATGCGATGCGATGTGGCTAACTGTAAACCGCTGACACTTGCCGAAAATATGCCGAACGCCGCCGGGACCCTTGCAGTTTGTTTGATTAATGAGGTGAAATGTTGTGAAATATGGTTGGGACTCTCGTGGAAATCAATACCTACACGAAACTTAACGCCTCACTCGCTTCATTATAAATGAGCACCCGCTCACCCAAATATGGGTAGACAACACACAGTTCGGAGTTGTCAAGCTCACAGAGTGTGAACATGTAAACGTCAGGCAACCTGAGCTCGCGCAGGTGTTACCCCCAGCTCTTTGTCCGCATTCGCAAGAGCGTGAAAAACGCAATTCGAGTGAAACTAAATCAATAAGCACGCGGCGTATACTTAATCAAGACATAAAATCATCAAATGCGAAAAACGACTTCGAACGACCCGCAGCCAATCTACAGCAATCGCAATGATCACCGTGATTAGGTGAGCTGGGGTTCGAGTTCGAGTTGGGAGATCGAGATCGAGATGGGAGCCGGGCATGGGAAATTATTCATGCCGCCGCTAATCAGCTTCACCCGTTTAGCGATCGGGCGATCGAGCGGTCGATGGTACTAGCAACTACACGACTCTCTGGCGAAAGTGGGCAGTGGCCAGGCAGCGGGTTAAGCAATGCGTTTTTAAAACCAACAATTGAGCGGACAAAGGGGTGGCATTTAACTGCCCCCCGGGCTAGGGTCTGGCACCTTAACGCCAGCATCAGAAACAGATTTGAAGAAGCTCTTAAAGTGGCAGCTTAAAAGTCGATTTCTAAATGTTAAAAACAAAAAAAAAAAACCGTTTTTAACAATCCTCTGCGCTGCTCACCCATCAGCCGGCCAAAAAAAATCGCTGGCAACTCGACCCAGTTATTGGCCCCATTGCTTGTAACTGGGACTTGAGCTCACTAGGTTCACATCGAGGCTCGTACATTGTGGCCGCATTAAATTCTAATAATTCGCTATTATGACATGATAGTCACGTATTAAGCACCACAAAAAAACAACAAAAAAAACGCCACGAAAACTGCATTGAGAATTATGAGACGTGAACCGGTTGGGCGACTGGCTTCGAAAATTAAAATTAATGCGCAAATGCCAAAATATTTGAGACGTAAAATTTGCATTTGCATCGACAACCAACATATACATATTGCGCATGCAATTGCCAGAGCCGCTGGTGTATTTACATAACAAAGGCGCAAAGATTGGCGCCTCAAGCCACCAAATTGGAAGCCGGAGCGCTGAGCTACGAGTATGTTGCGTTGACACATTTCAGTTACAGCCGAGGCCCACACACATCGCCGGCCAGTTTTGAGTATCGGTTGCATTGTTCTAATAATGGCTGATCGATATGTGCAAGCCTAACTCCGGCTCTGGCTCCTTAATTTGTGTGTGTGGTTCATATTTGCCCTGCAACCAAATCGTTTAGTGTTTTGGCTTGATTTATTTCGTGGTCCGTATTTGGCCAGAACAGGGTCCACTCACTCACGAGTGCGAGAGGGTGTTGCGTTACGACTAAAAAACAAAAAACTAAACAAAGCCGCAAAACAAACCACTTGAACTTCGACTTTCGAAACAAATCGCGAGGGCAGTTTGATATGTTTTATGACAGGTTTGCTCGGAATGATTAAAACAGGGTTGCTAACCGTTTGGAAATAAGAACCAGTTCGGTTCAGCGGTTCACACAGTATTTGAACCGACGGTTTGGTTCAGTAAATGGTTTTTAGAACTTTGAAATAGAGGAAAATTAACTAGGGATGCCGGAAATTTTATCGAAATATCGAATATCGATATTTTTGTCCAAAAAACCGATATATCATTATCGAATATTTTATGGCGATTTTTTTCGGCGATATTTTGCTTCCAGCGTTCGGTCTGTTTCTTGTGGTTTTTTGGCGAGCAAAAAATGTTTTAAAACATAAAAATATGTTTACTTTTTAAGTTAAGCGTCTTCCCTCAATCCCATCAGAATGTATCATGAATAAGATTCCAAAACTTCTTTTGTTGTAAATAAAATAGAATACATATCTTTTGTTAAACTTATAAAAATACAATTAATCTATTTTGTAAAATGTAGTTCCTATTATGCGTCAAATGACATCTTAATTACCTCAATAGACCAGCTTATAGTAAAGACACTTAGCCATTTAGACACATTTTGTGAAAATATCTGAAAATATCGAAAATATCGATATGATCGATATTTTTGCCCTAAAATATTTATATCGAAATGATACTTCTTCAATATCGTCAAAAATATCGATATCCGGCATCCCTAAAATTAACTTAAAGTTAACTGAAGCACATTTCCACTGAAAACAAACAACTTTTCTTACTAAGTCAACTTTTCGGACTCTACTTTTGTACAACAGCTATACTATATAGATGTCCGATTTCTACCAAACTTATTGGAAGCATGGAAAAGCATAGCAAAGTAAGAAATACAAAGTTTGGAGGCGTGTCCATTGAAAACACAAAAGTTTTTCTCACTAAAACTAGTTTCTCAACCGATCATTCCTATGGCAGCTATAACCTATAGTCATCCGATTTTGACCAAACTTTGAAGAATTGTATGAAAGCTTATAAAATAAATATATGCCAATTTTTTAGAGGTTTACATGGAAAACAAACAAGTTTTTCATACTAAGACTATTTTTCTAAACTTACTTTTCTATGGCAGCTATACTATATAGATGTCCGATTTCGGCCAAACTTGGCAGAATCACGAAGAAGCATTTAGAACTAGTAAATACGGAGTTTGGAGACGTTTGCATTAAAAACAAAAAAGTTTTTCTCACTAGAACTTGTTTTTCGATCGATCGTTCCTATGGCAAAACTTTGTAGAATTATGTAAAAGCATATCAAATGACTAAGTGCCAATTTTAAGGACATTTCCATGGAAAACAAAAAAGTTTTTCCCATTAAGACTACTTTTCAGACTCTACTTTTCTATAAGAGGTAAATTATATAGATGTTCGATATCGACCAAACTTAGTGGATTGGTAGGAAAGCAAGGCAAACTAAGAAATACAAAGTTTGAAGGCGTTTTCATTTTTCTCACTAAAACAAGTTTTTCGACCGATCATTCCTATGGTAGCTATATGCTATAGTCATCCGATCCGGCCGGTTCCGACAAATGTGCAGCGTATTTGTACCAGAAGACTTCATGCAAAGTTTGGGCGCGATAGCTTTAAATCTGACGGAGGAGATAGCAAAGAAACAGACGGACGGACGGACGGACGGACGGACATGGCTAAATCAACTCATCGCGTCATGCTGATCAAGAATATATATACTTAATGTGGTCGGAAATGCTTCGTTCTATGCGTTACAAACATCTGGACAATTTCAAGGGTAAAAAAAATTATTTCTAAACCTTTGACTCAAATGATTGTGGTAAAAGAAGTTGGGAAGTAAGTACTTACTCATTCGTGACAGGAATATCCAATATAGAAATATTTCTTTAGGGTAGAAATAACTGAAGTGAAGAGTTTATAGCTGGGTTTGACGAAATATTTGAGTTTCATGTGGTCGTGGAAAAGTGATTCCATCGAACCATTGTTGAGACTTGGTATCTGAAAATAATAGAAGTTGGATATCAAGAAAGATAGGACAAACGAATGGAATCTTAAGCAGGCTTCAGCTTAAATAAAGTTGTACAGGTTCTGTATCGCTTTTAACTAGACATGATCTTCTGTAAATTAAGTTGTGAACATGAAAGACCAGTGTCTTATTCAAAAACAAAAGCTGGTAGCCATCTACATTCAAAATTGACTATTGTAATTCATAGTCAGGTCTCTCATAGGCCTTATGTAAAGGATAATGTGCACGCTCAGTTGAAAAAACACACAGCCTCACTTTAATCTTTCTGTCTACTAACAGTTGATACTTAACATCCCCACCGACCCATCAAGCTGCCCTCGTAATGAGCTATTGGCCAACTCACGGTTATTGTTTATCGATTTATCGACTAAAACATGAACACATCTTATCAGCGGAGTCGCAAAACCAATTAAGACAGAAAACTAAACTTGAAAATTGTCAGCAAATCGCCAAAAGTGACAGAGACAGACGGAGAGACAGAAATCGACAATCGACAGGCTGCCGTTTTTAATTTGATTTGCAGTCAAAGACGAAAAACAAATCGCAGAACCCCGTAACCCGTTCAAGATTGGAGCTGAGGCTAATGTTTATGTGCTGTGTGTTGTGTAGTTTTCGATTTCATTGGCCGATTAACTAGACATGAACTAAACGTGCGAGGGGTGGCAGTGGTGTGCGCAAAGGGGGGGGCAGCTACTCCACCGTTTGGCCTGGTAATGAGCGAGCGACAGCATGTTGAAACCGTTGAATTGTTGTCAATTGGAAGCTTTTTTTGGTGCCACCTGCAGTTTTCCAACAGAGTTTCCACTTGCTCGCAATTATGTGTGAAAGATTTCAATCTCGGAGGCGAAACGTCAACAACTCTGGACATGACTTAACTCCAACTACCATCTGTTGGCTGTGGCGTGAAGGTCGAGACGGGGAAACTGTGCCCACGCGTCCTCCTCTGCCTCTGCCTGGTACTTTTCACGTTCAAAGGTTATGACGTTGTCGTGTCAACGTTTTTATTATTTATTGTTCGAAAACTAAAAATAAAAGGGTTTGCCCTCAAAAAACAAAAGCCAACTAATGCGCCCACTCCTTTGCCGTCGCTGCTCGTGTCGGTGGGCCTTTGAGTTTTCAATTCCCCGCAGTCCTGTCAGTTATTAATGGAGCACCATTGTGCTCTAACGGCGTTTTGATTTCACCATAGAAATTAGCATTCAATACAATTTTTTTCATATGCCAATCAACGCCCTCCGCTCACACAGGGTGGGAGGGAGGTAGAGAGAGAGCGAGAGAGAGTGAGCGAAAGAGAGCTAATCAGAACTGCTTAGATTTCTAAAATCTCGCAAATTATGCACAATTATGCAGCCAAAATCCCAGGCCATAACTTCCGCTGTGCCTTCGAGGCGTCTCCAACTCCATCTCGATCCAGCATGTAGGTGGCGCTGTCGACATCGACATCACTTACGGTACACAGATCTCGACATTAGATAGTCGATGTTACCGCCGCCATCCTCTCTCCACTCACCACAGTGTTCGTTCTTTCCTTGAAGTCGTAATCGTGCGCATTGCTTGATTGTTAGACCTGGGATGGGGCTGAAGGAGGAGCCAGTTGAGATTTGAGGACTCAGACGGAGATGAAGATGAAGATGAAGACTGAGGCTTGTTGTCGACATTGTTGATTTCAATGTTTCATCTGCCCGCAACAACAATGAGAGGAACAGCAACGAGAGCGCGCCTTTTAATTGCCATGCCGCCAACAGACATTAGAAGAGAACTACACTGGGCGAAAAGAAACTAGGCATCTGCATCAATCGTATGGTTAGATGTTTCCAGATTTGCATACAGATTGAAGATAAAGACTTCTGATAGAAGTCTGGGGCTTCGAACTCATATTGAATTGACGTGGTACTCGACTCAAAATTCACAAAACTAGCCTAAATATCTTCAAAATAGACACTTTTGCCTAAGCAAATTAAAGCTCAAGGCACCAAATATTTACTTAAGCTAAGCCATACCGATCGCACACCATTGGCATTTGAATTTAGGACCTCAAAGACTGAACTCACGAACGACTGCATCTTAGTGCACACGACTGTCAAGCACTCGCGAGAGTTTTGCAACCGAATCATAGCAAATAATGTGGCCATAATCACTTAGCTCTTAGGAACTCTTGTAGCAAGAAGCCTTTTAACTCAATTGAATGACAATTGCATTATAGCTTCAAGGTCGTGGGCTTAAGTCAGTGCAGAAGCATTGCTTTATTTGAGATGTTAAAAGTATTGCCCATCAAATCTATTTGTAATGCGTTAAGTAAAGCCAAATTCGGATGTTCGGATCAAATTATACTTTTTCTACTTAATTATAGTTCGGCATTTCTTTTCTGTGTGTGTGCTTTTTAGCTTCTAGTTTTGCATGATTTTCTCAGTTTCGAAAGATCCAGCCATTTATTTGAAAGCTTTATAGATTTGCAGAGAAGTTTTCAGCGTTTTTGGGCATATTCAAACAACAAGTTTGCTGCGGCAGAGATTGTGGGTTTGATCCCGCTTCGGAATATTCAATGAACTTATACACCCGGTCACCTTGGCCTGTTGTTGGCGCCAGCTGTGAAGTAACAGGACATGAAAAAGCTTCTCAAACTCAGCTTTGGCACTAAAACTGTAAGTCCCTTTGTCTTGTAAGAAAAAAAGAAGCATACAAGCCCAGAGATTGAGAGAAGCTCGGCTTTGGCCCTTTAGGATTGTGTATAGTCAATTAATAGAGATTATGCCATTTTTCTTCCAGTGCATCCAACAAGTAGAAGGATGACGATGATGGCATTCCCTGACGTTACTTTTTGTTGGTTTTGTTGTCGTGTGTGGGTGGAGAATATGACGCTGATGCTTGTCGAGCGAAGCTTTTGCCTTGCATAAATAGGACATAGAACAAGACTCCAAAGAGAGAGAAAGACAGAGAAGCCCACAAATGATGTGGATGGTTGTTTGACATGGCAATTGTTTTTAATTTTGAGTCGCGAACAACGCTGGGTTGACATTTCCGGAGTGAGACAGAGAGATGCTCAGCACTGTGAGAGATACCTTGACCAATTCACCTACAATCGATCAAGTGAAACAAACCGCTTATCGTACGGTATCGATATATGAGTGCCCCATCCTCTCACCACAACAACAACAACAACAACAACAGCAACAACATCTGCATTAGAATTGCTAAAAGCCACTCAAAATCAGCAGCCAACCAGTAGACAACAAGCAGAAATGTTAAAGTGATCACGTTTTTCCCCCCCCCAACTAAAACACAACGCGAAAGAAATCCTTTGCATGAAAAAAATTTCAGCTGCCGTTGACATTCCAAGTTGCCTTCTTCGTTCCACTTCCCTCTCACTCACTACCTTGGAGCAGGCTGTGCGCATGCTAATTTTTTCTGTAGGTTTCGTATCCTACGGTATAAGTCCATGTCTATGGTCTGGGGGCCCTCGATAGCTAACTGTAAAAACGCAACGCAAGGCAAAGCGAAGGCAAGTGAGCCATGAAGCATGAAAAAACCGAAACCTAGACGCGTATGTGTGATTTTGATACCATGTAAAATTTATATATATACTTCAGGTATATATGTATAATATGTACAAGCGGATCATAACTTTAATGATCCTCCAGCATAAAAAAAGTGTATCAAACTGGGAACCACGAGCACGAGCACAGCTCCATTGCACACTCTTGCTGTCAAAAGTCTAGGATGCTACCCCAAACTTTGGAAAAGGATGAACAATTTTAATTTTTTAACCGAATAAAATGCTTATCGGAAATGATATTGAATACACAAGGCTATCTCTTAGGTCCAAGTTTGAACTACTTTCACAAAAATGATTGGCAGCCGTTCACAGTTGCCAGCTTTAACAGCCCAGAGTTGACTTAAAAAGTGGACAAAATATGTACTTTTTTTTTAAAGATTCTTTAAGACTGCTGTTTATTTGCAGTTAAGCTTCAACTATAACGTCTCTTAAAAACATTTAACTAAACAAACTTTGGGGAAATCAGCCTTAAATGCTAGCGCTAGAGCTTTAGTTTCAAGGGCTGCAGTGAAACTTTGTTTTTAAAAATGTGTAGCATACTTACAAAAACGTTGCTTGAATAAATCTACAGAAATGCTAACAAAGACAGAAAATCCTTGTGGTGGGACCTGTTCCAAATTACGAAGCTGTATCTTGTAAAACTTTTTTCGATATAGACTCTATCGATATACAATTACAAGAGCGTAGCTATTTTTTCGATACTAGCTCCTATATACGAATACGTCTATATACGTCAAATTATCTATAATCACTGGAGTTCAGCAGAAAAATCAGGAAAAAGTACGAAAATTGTCTGCTGAACGCGTCTATTTACTTTTTATACTCTGTACCGTAGGTACATAGAGTATTATAAGTTTGTGCAAAAGTATGTAACATCCAGAAGGACGCATCTCCGACCCCATAAAGTATATATATTCTTGATCAGCATCAACAGCCGAGTCGATATAGCCATGTCCGTCTGTCCGTCTGTCTGTCTGTCCGTATGAACGCACAGATCTCAGAGATGGTAAGATATAGAGGATTGACATGTATGGGACATATGCTTCTTATGTCTGCAGGCAGATCAAGTTTATTTTCAATTTTGGCCACGCCCCCTCCCGCCCCCGCAATTTAGAAAAAACGTCATATCTCCGACAGTTTTGAAGATAGATGGCTTGTTCCTTCTGGACATATTTAGTTATTAGGATAACTTATCGATCCGCCAAAGGAATGAAGAAGATCGGATGAGCGGTTTTCGAGTTATGATAAAAAGACAAAATTTCTTGGTACAGCGTATGTTATAGTCGGGCTTGACCGACTTTCTTTCTTGTTATAGATCATTTTATGTTAATGCTGCCCGTGACCACCTAAGGTCTATCCGTAAGCTTTAATTTTGGCATACTTTTTCCAGCATTTCTGCTAGTGGCAACTGTAATGTTGTCCGAGAGTACACGAGAGACTTTACTTAGCCCCAAAATAGAATAGTAGGGTCTAAACATATAGTCATGACGGCCAAAGGAGTCATCCAAGGCGTGAGATCAATTGCTCAACGCACTCCTAATTGGTCCATGGTTTTGCATACCGCACCGTCTTGTTGAAACCACATGTCATCAAAGTCAAATTCTTCCATGTTGGCCAAAAAAAAGTACAACGAGAAAGCTAAGCTAACTTCGTCTGTGCCAAAGTTTTTATACCCTTGCAAGTGCTCGCTTAAATATTTTCAAAAAATACTTTTTTCCCATCTTCCGACCGATCGTTCGTATGGGAGCTATATGATATAGTCATCCAATTTGGACAAAAACTTGTAGAATTGTGTAAAAGCACGAGAAACAAACAAATACAAAATTGCAGGATGCTACCATTAAAAACAAAAAAGTTTTTCTAACTGAGACTGTTTTTCAGACCTATTTTTGGTATGGCAGCTATGCCATATAGTTGTCCGATTTTAATAAAACTTGGTAGAATTTTAAAAAATCATGGAAAATCTACGATTACAAAGTTTGGAGTCGTTTCCATTGAAAAGAAAAAAGTTTTTCATACTAAAACTAGTTTTCCGACCGATTGTTATGTTATGAGCAATGAGATTTAGTCATACAATCCGTTCGGTTCCGACATATTAGTAGTGTGCAGCAAAAAGAAGACTTTGTGCAAAATTTCAGCTCGATAGCCTTAAAACTGAGAGACTAGTTCGCGTAGAAACAGACAGACAGACGGAAAGACGGACGGACAAAGCTCAATCGACTCAGCTCATCTCCCTGATCAAGACTATATATAGCTTATGGGGTTGGAAATGAATATTTCTATGCGTTGCAAACTTCTGGGCAAAATTATAATACCCTTTGCAAGGGTATAAAAAGGATTTTCTATGGTTTTATAATCGGGGATGTCTCAGAAAGGTCTAGAGAGTTCAAGTTCTTAATATTATATTATTATATTAGTAACTTTACATTTAAAGTTCGAGGATCCCCCCGAATATGAGATTAAGTACGAGGTCCTACGTGTGAACAGCGACGCGGCGGCCTTTGGTCTAGAATATCATTTCAGCATTCAGATTCATTGAGAATTTTTGACCCGCAACCAAAGCGGATTTTACTGCCCTAAGTGAAAACGAACGCTTCGTCGAAAATATAAATATGTGTCCTTACAGCCTTTTTTTCTCTACTTGGAATTTGGTAAGGGGTTGCCTGTGCTCGCTTTGGACAGCTGCTGATTTGATGTGAAGCTCAATTGGTGTTAAATGCATAATTTCGATTAGGTCTGCAGCGGAAGAGGACCTTGAGCTTACAGAGGTCGGTTGCCCAGACTTGAGTTCCATATGTACCACAACTGTGCGGAGCAACAGCACCTATAGTAGTTGTAGGAACCAGTTCTTTTCGAATATAAACCTTCGGGAAAATAAAGCAAAGCTGGCTTAAATGTTGCTTCTTTAATGTTCGATTTCAACGAACGCTGAGTATCTAAAATCAGTCGTAAATACTTAAAACATTCTGATAGTTGTAGTTCCCTATCTTCCAGCTGGGGCAGTGTGTAGCTAAGGATTAAGGATTATATGGAGTGTGTCCAGAGAATGATTGATGTACATCAAGATTTATTCATTTAAGAAAAAAAATGTTTGGTCTATTTTGTAATTTTTCCAAGTGATTCTTTTCTTCAAATCTGAACAGGGTATATCTTAGGCCCATCACTTATCCATGTCCAATGCCCATTTGTTTTGTTATTGGTGATATTTTCACTCTCCTCCCCCCCGCGTCCCTTACAGACCATATTCACCTCTTCTCCCTCCCCTGCCTTCACTGCTAAAGACAATTGTCATTCGAATCGAAATGATTTTTCAGTGTGTCGTTTATTTTTTCATGCCTTTTGTTTGTTTCTCTCTTTTTTTTTTTCCTCACATTTTAGTGAATTAAAGGCCCAGCCAGAGGGAGGGAGGGAGGGGGGTCTGAGGTTTTCAAAATGCAAATGAATGCCGATAATTCAAACGATAAGTTTGTCTTTTGTCTTGTTTGCAGCTACCGTTTGTTGTTTTTTTGCAGCGGATTCGGCCGCCTCGAGCGCAACAACCATTAAGCCTGGCCTAGACAAGGTGGGACAAGGAGAGGACAGAGACAGGACCGTGATCACGATTTCCAAGTTTCGACATTTGATTGAGTTTTTTGAACTAACGAATTTTGTAGCAGCTGCTGCATTTCTTTTTGTGTGTGTGGGCGTTAATTTGACCCGCTAAACGAAAGACTTAGAACACAAACTCGAACCGCGAAGAGGGAAGGAAATGTTGATAAAAATATGACAAGTTGACTGCCATTAGTCACACAATTAACATATACAAATATTGCAGCCGGGACTGCTGCTCGTTGTGGTTGGCTCACGTACAGGAGGAGGAGCGGCGGCCGAGCAGGAGACACGCTGACTTCAGCAAATTGTCAATTACTCATGCGATGAGCGAAAGGAGCAGGTAGGCAACATAGAGGATGGAAAAGGAGTAACCGTCCAGCCAGTTGCACAATCGAGCCAAGTCTGTTGTTGGACCGCCTGTCGTCGACGACTGCCTTTTAAAGCATCATTAGCAGCGATAATTAGCGCCGTGCAAACGACAGCCAAGAGATTGCCTCAAGAGAGGAAGACTCCGACGACTGACGACTGACAATCTCGATTCCCCTTCCAATTCCCCTGCCCCTTCTGTCAGCGTCTCGCAGGAGGCAGACCAACATTTTTTGGCTAATAAATTCAAAAATGTTAAACGTTTTTGGTGATTTTTCGTATTTTTTTGTTTTTTTTTTGTTTTTGTTTTTTGTTCGCTTGGCAAATTCGAAACTCGTGAGAGATTTGTTTAGTCTGCAATGCAACTACAACAACAGGTTGCTCTTGGCTCAACTTGCTTCTATTTCCATTCAACTCCATGCGTAACTTGTGTGGTGAATGGTCAACGAATGGCGGTCGAAGGAGGGCGGGAGTGGGGGGAGAAGGGTGCAAGCGGCCGGCGAGGAGCAGCGAGGGTGAGTGACATGTTAATTAGTCGCTTACATGACAGCAACTTTGCTGCCAAGGCTTAAGCTTGGCAGACGTAGACGGTGCCAGGTTGTTGTTATTCAAATGCTAATTTCGACCATTGGGCAACCAAAAAACAAAAAAAACAGAAAAAAACAAACGTGAGTGAGTGTGTGTATGTGTGTGTGATAGAAGCTGGTTGAGTAATTTTAATTGACCAATTAAAATGATTTTGATTTATTTTTGTTAAGTCATAAACTACTACTAAGGGGTTGGAAAAATTTCCTGAAATATTTACAGCCCATAAAATATTATGATCAGAGTTGGTTATGATTCAACCCGCAAGCGCCACGCAGAAACAAAGAGCAGGTTGTCTGCTTTACAATTTAAGGGAGCTTTTCTTTGCACAGAGAATCAGGTTCGTTATAAGACGCATCACGACGTACGGAACACCCCCCATCATTGTTGCACTACTTATTGTTCAGCTTTTTGCTCGATGCTTGCACTCTGGTCGCATCTCTTTAGTGAAGCACCTAAATACCACATTTTTCGTTTTATTTGCAGTGCGAGATTAACAATTGTATAGGTTCAGACCGAACGACGATCATCCTTTGTTGATATACGACAGGACTACAGTCGGCAGAGGGATTGACCAAGTGTGAAGGTGCTATTTTCCCCGCAAAATTGGACGTTAGCTAAGAAAATCAGATGCATCCATGATTTGAAACTAATCGCAATCAAAATTCTAAGTAAATGCTGTACCTGCTAGGGCCGATTCCACATCTTCTGTTATAAGAAATCGGCCCTTAGGCTATAATTCCGATTGACTTGAAATTTTGGAAAAACATATGGGCAGGTGGTGTCACAGAAATCTCTATAGATCTTCGTATAAACGTTCAGATTTCGAACTAAAGTATCAAGAATACTGTCGTCTACTAAATCTTAGGAAAGGAAAAACCGTACGTTATAAATCTACTTGGCCTTGAACAGTTGGCTTCAAATCACTCGTTTGACTTAAGAGCGGACTTGAAGAGCTATGATTCGATAGAGTTTAATGCAGGGATGCAAACCAATCTAATATAATTACTGGTTCGGTTCAGTGGTTCAGACAGTTTCTAAACCGCCGGTTCGGTTAATTACACGGTTTTTGGAACTGACTGAACCGCGGTTCCGGTTCGGTTCAGTGGTTCACAAAGGTGCATTATGATTTCTATTGTCATGTGACTTTTGCACACTTTCAAATTGAATTTCTATAATCCATTTGAATATCTTTAAAACCCTTAGAGGAATGTCGCAAATTTATTGTGCCAGATTCAAAGGATTCGTCTATAAGATCCTAGAGGAATGATCTTTGAAAACAGAAAATGTCGGCCAGAAAAGATTAGAATAGAAAAGTATAAAAACTCTCCTGGTTAGCATTGAATTAAGGTGAATGTATTACAGAAAATTCCAAATATTGTCCACTAGAGGAAAGAATGTTCATTGATGGTACGTACATATATTAAGAGATCGGAGGGCAATTACAGAAGACTTGCAGAATTACTCGTTCTTAAATTTTCATTAGGTCATCCTTAAAAGTTCCAGCATAGGTAAGAATGTAGAGAGTCGTACGATATGTAGAAAAATTGTCTTGGGGAAACGATTCAAATTCCCAAAATAATAAGTATCATTGGCTAGAGGAAAGCGACTCCCGTCTTAAAACTCGTCAGAGAGCTGAACCGAACCGAACCGTATTTATTTTTGGTTTCGGGTTCGGTTCAGCAATTCTTAAAGGAAGCCGGTTCGCTTTGTGGTTCGGTTCACCAGCTGGAATAAGCGGTTCGGTTCGGTTCAAAACCGGTTCGGTTCAGAACCGGTTTGCTTCCCTGGTTTAATGTAATATTAGTACATAAAGAAGTTTTTTACATTATTTTGAACTGCAGTTTCTTCAATAATCCTAGCAAATCTAACGATAAACTCAAGGAAAAGCAAGAAAAGTTGAGTTAAGTTAAAATGAAGAGCAATGCAAGAACAGAGATTAGTTTTAGAAATTTCCCTTAGAAAACCTTCGAAAGTTTAGAGTAAAGAGTGGTGCAAACGTATAACCTGTATATATATTCTTGATCAGCATCAACAGCCGAGTCGTTACAGCCATGTCCGTTTGTCTGTCCGTAGGAAAGCATAGATTTCAGAGATGGTAAGAGAACGAGGCTTGACGGGTATGGAAAAAAAAAACTTCTTATATCTGCAGGCTGAAAGAGTTTATTTTCAATTTTGGCCACGCCCTCTCCCGCCCCCTTAATTTGGGAAAAGCGTCATATCTCCCACAGTTTTAGAGTACATTCTAGACATATTTAGTAATCAGAATAACTTATCAATCCGCCAAAGGATTGGTGAAGATCGGATGAATAATTGTCGAGTTATAGAGAAAACAAAAAGTTATGCTGGGCAGCACCGGCTGAAGCGGCGATGGGCAGCACTTACAAACTTTGGGAGGTACAGAGTATGTTATAGTCGGGCTTGATCGAATTTCTTTCTTGTTTTTGTTTAATTTAAAATTTTGTTTTGGTTTTTTTTGAAGCCTCTTTTAAATCAAATCATCGAAAACTATCGATAGTTATCTATGGTTTGGAAAAGCTATCACAGGCGATCGATGGTACAGACTACCGATAGTTTTTCACCTTTATTGGTACATATCGATGGTTTGGAAAAGTATTGCAGTTGTTCGATGTTGCAGACTATCTTTAGTTCTCCACCTCTATTTAGCACCACCATTATATGGTTTTTGGAGCTAAGTAAACGGCGGTTTGGGTTGAACTCAGTAAATCACTCGTAATTTTTAATATATTCCTAGAAATCATTTGAATAGCTTTAAACTCCTTAGCTTAGTGTTAACAATTTATAAATGTCATCGTTAATTAAGAATATCTTTCCATAAAGCAAATGGGATAGTCAAGAATGTAGTCTGATGAAAGGTATATTAAGAGGTCTGGATCAACTCGGTATCGCCAAGGATCAATTAGGTGTAAACAAAGGCCCAAGTCAGTGAACTGAACCGAATCGTTCAGCTTTCTTAAAACGTAGCCGGTCTGGCTTGTGGTCCGGGTTATCATCGGAATTAGAAGTTTGGTTACCCTACCAATAACTATGTCTACAATTTACAATTTGCTTTGCAGAAAGTAATATGTAGGCGACGTGAAATCGGTCCTTATGCTGTATATTTACTTGTCGAGATCTCATATGAGAATATTTCAGTCACCAATTCATTGCATTGCATTCTTTTGATAAGTATAATTTAGTTGTTTATATTATCTTTAGAGAAAACGTTTAACCAGACGTAGTCGAGGTAGGATGACTATATCTTATGGCTTCCATAAGACCAATCCATAGCACATCCGTTACCTAGTTTTTGGTTTTTGTGCTGTTCTTGAGTTCTAAATGATGCAATCAATATATATAAGCGTTTACAATTACATGACCCTTTCCCTAGAATAATGATATTCAAACAGCAAATGGCAACATTGCCATCAATGTTGGATTTCTAGCAACATACATTTGTTTTAACCTTCATCAGTTAGGACTTTCGCCATATCTGTAAAGCTCTAACCAAATGGTTTTGTTTGTTAAATGTTTAGAGTCGAGTGAACAGAACCAACATTTCTCGTTCCTGCCTAGGAATCCCACATTGTAACTGCATTTTCTTTGAAGCAAATGCCTCGACACGTTCATTCTCGATCACGCTTTTTTGGTTTTGGAGCTGTCGAACATCAACACACTGCACCGCCAACGCCAACACCAAAAAAACTCCTGCTCCTCCCTCTGCTGCCAAATGGTCTTCGTCATGTTATTTCCTTCTCGCTTTGCTTTTGGCTCTAACAAGCTTTTGCCGCGTGCAAATGATGCTATTAAAGTGGCATTTAAAATTTAAGTTGCAGTTAAATCGCACCTCTCACTCACTGTATCTAGCCATTTCGCTCTCTCCCTCTCTGGCTCTGGGCAAGACGAGGCCATTTCTTTTGAGAGGCAAAAACAATCCAAGCTCAGAAGAACAACAATGGCATCAGCGGCAGCATCGACAACACGATTTTCTGAGACTTCTTCTTTGCATATGTATGAGAGCATCTAATTTGCACTTGTATTGGTTGTGTGTGTGAGTGTGTGTGTGTATCTGTGTGTAAGCATCTAAGATGCCGCTAGCCGATGCACGTTGCTCGTTCAAGATGGTCACCAAAATGCCTGGCAATGCTTTGCCTCTTTTTTTTTGTAACTTTCCTCCAAATAATCAACAACAGCAGCAACAGTTGCTGGTGGGTTGGCTGGCAACAACAACAACAAGCTGGCCAAACAAACAGCAACAATTTCAATTGGCAAAACTCTTAAATGTGTTACGGTCACAAATGCTTAACTTTTACTAATAGTTAACAGTTTGTTGCTGTTGCAGTTGCTGCTGTTGTTGGTCTAAGCTCCCTCACGCAGCAGCAACAGTTGCTGTTGCTGTTGCTGTTGTCTGGCTGTTGCAGATTTCATAGATAAACATTCTATTATAGCAATTAATTGGCATTTTGTTACTTTTCCAGTTGGATTTGTATAAATTGTTTATTTTCCCTCTATTTTTTCTCTCCGTTTTTGTGGCTCACGATATTGAAATGTTGTTGCTGTAGTCTGTTTTCGTGATTGTCAACAATGATTATTTGGTCAACACTTTTGGCCCCCAGAGGAAGAGGGACACTTTACTAATTAAACTGAAGGCGGACCTCACCTAAGGGTTCGATTGGCTCCGCCTCCTTCTTCTGCCTTTTACTACAAATTTATGGCATTGGCTTGGCAATTGACATTAACCCTAACAGCGACAGTTGCTAAAGCGGAATGCTAAATCGTAGAACTTGAACTGGATCTGGATTCTGGATCTGCACTTGGCAGCAACAGCAGCAGCGGCACAAATACAGATGAATTTATGTATGCAAAATACCAGATAATAGATGGACACTGGTGGCAAGGGGAGACGGGGGGAACCGAAACCGAAAGCGAACAACTTCGAATGCTGACTGACAGGACAAAGGAGTTATTTTTCACAAAAGAACAAAAAACGAAAGGAAGCAGAGTCTGCCAAAAGGGTGGGGGCAGCGGCGGGGGAATTGGGAGGGTACTGACTGGCACAGTGTTCTAAGCTTTATTGGACAAGTGAATTATGAAATTTTGTCAATTCGAAAACACTTTTTCGACTGCTATATATGCTCGGTTACTCAAACGTGAATGCAGCAGCAATGCTTTGTTTTCCTCATGGCTTGATTATAGTTTTTCTTTACAAAATCTTTGGTAGATCAAAGCAGTGCGTATCTAGAAGATACGATTCATCTACATATAAAACAACATACCTAAGCATATTTATAAAAATCGGAATAAATACTTGTTCAATTACACTAGGCTACAAGGTCTAGTATATTGAAGGGTTGGTGGTGATTCTAGATGATAAGTAGTGGGCACAAGTGCTAAAAGAAGCATATCTCCATTGAAAACAAGAAAGAAAGTCGGTCAAGCCCGACTATAACATACTCTGTACCAAGAAATTTTATCTTTTAATCATAACTCGAAAACCGTTCATCCGATCTTCTTCATTCCTTTGGCGGATCGATAAGTTATCCTGCTAACTAAATATGTCCAGAAGGAACAAGCCATCTATCTTCAAAACTGTGGGAGATATAACGTTTTTTCTAAATTGCGGGGGCGGGAGGGGGCGTGGCCAAAATTGAAAATAAACTTGATCTGCCTGCAGACATAAGAAGCATATGTCCCATACATGTCAAACCTCTATCTCTTACCATCTCTGAGATCTGTGCGTTCATACGGACAGACAGACGGACGGACGGACGGACAGACGGACATGGCTATATCGACTCGACTGTTGATGCTGATCAAGAATATATATACTTTATGGGGTCGGAGATGCTTTCTTCTGGATGTTACATACTTTTGCACAAACTTATTATACTCTATGTACCTTTGGTACAGAGTATAAAAATCGTAGAATTGTTTGGAATTGATCATGTCATAGACAAGGAGTGGTAATTACCGATAGTATCAAAGAGAGTCCCTATAATAGAATGGGTTCTCCAAAAAACGTACCTAAACAGGTAAAATAAGCACTTTAAGCAACTTTAAGCTCAAATTACTAAACATCTAGACATTTTTAATACCGGAGCAGTGCTTAGCATCATCTAGAATCCCTTGAATATACTGGAAAGTCGAATTTTGTTGCCTTGTGATATTTATAATTATTTATAAAGAGCTTCAAAACTAGGTATTACCTCGATCAGAGAACAAATCAATAATTCCTCATGCAAACCATACGGATATTTTCATTGTTTGCATGATTGTATATTTTTTTTATGTATGTATGCATGTTTGTATGTTTGCATGTTTGCATGTTTGCATGTTTGCTTGTTTGTATGTTTGCTTGTTTGTATGTTTGCATGTTTGTACGACTGAATTTTTGTTTGTTTGCATCTTTAAAAAGAAATCTTTTCAACTTTTGAAAACAAAGTATCGATAAGCGTTTAATATTTGACTTCTCGGTTCCAATTTATCTGATATATCTGATGATAGCTATCATAATTGATTTATTTGTCAAAGAATCTTCTTTCGCAAATACCGTGAACAAAAGAAAAAGACGCTCTCCCACAACTACGTTTCTACAAGATTTGTCTGGAAAAAAAGTGGAATAGCATAAAAGATGCGGTGGAGGGAAAAACGTTAAATAGTATCCCAGAAAAAAACAATGTTGCTTTGACGCTGATGAGAAAGGGTTGGAAGACTACACAATCCATGATGATATGAGAAACATATGGAGATGAGCAGACACGAACTCAAGTATAAACACGTGAAGGAAAGTTACGATTCAATTTGCATTCAATTTATATTACAATTTCTTGATTGGGTTGAGCTAAAGCTTGTTGAAAATGTTCATTGAAATATATAAAAACTTTAATAAAAAATTAAGCTTTTGCTGAGAGTAAAATGAAGCAATCAAGCTTACTCTTCAGACATTGGTCAGTGGAGTTGTGTAAACTATGACAAATCTGCATTGAGTTTTTAAATATTCAGTCACACTGTGCGTCGGCTTCGGCCGCATTTAACAAAGGGCAACAGTAGCCCCAGCCAGAAGCCACTGCGCGGTAGCCACAAGCCGAAAATGTGCGGAAAAGTAAAAGTAAGAAGAAAAAAAAACAAAAAAATAAGTGCGCCTGCATTGGAATCACCGTATCGCTGTGGAGCGGGGGTATGCAAAGAGAGCTGCCCTCCGCTGCACAGGATATAAATTATCTTTGTCCAAGGCGGCGGACAAATCTTCAGAAGACCATGTCGAGGGGGCTGTCAATTGGGCTTGAACAAAAGCCAAAGCGAAGCCTGTCAATGGACGAATCTCAGCAAAAGCAAAAGTGCGCCTGGGAAATTGGCCAAGAAGGATCGAGTACGGATCGATGATCGTGCATTCAAGGATTGCAGTCTGACAATTGTGAAATGCAAAAGACGCGACAACCCAGCCCAAAGGCCAAGAGTGGAAGAAGAGTTTGATTAATTTATGGCCTCCATTGTGCGCTGCTGTTTGCCTCTTTTATTTTGGCCTTGACTGCAGCAGCAGCAGCAGCTGCTGCTGGCATTTGAATCACGAAGTCAGGAAGCGAAAAAAGCGAAAATGTTGAAGTTTGGGCGAGGTGTTGTCTTTTGTCACTTTTTCCAAGGAAAACCAAACTTCCGCTTCTGAAAGACACGACTTGCAGTTGGTGAGAAACATGCAAAAGTTCAATGTTAACAACGAACATGATCCGCTGCTGCCCACTCCCCGCTGAACTACATCAATTGGGCAAATTGAGAAATGGAAGCCTAATCAGATAAGCAAAGCGTGCGACTCAAAAATTGATTAAATATGAAACACGCAACCGCCCTGCCCTCCCCACTCCTCTCACTCTGCCATTCTGCTTAACAATCTGGCCGAGCAAATCGCAACCAGATTGCAACTCCATTTGAAAAACTGAAAAAATAAATTGAATTCATAAAAAGATTTATTAAATAAAGCTCCAGTGCAATCGCCAATTTTTGGCAAGCAGCAGCCCAACAAAAAAACAAATCCAAATCCGATTTCTTATCGCCAGCTCAAAATCACACTCAAAATTTGTACTTCACTGCGAGAAATGTGAACTCCGAGATAATTGGTTGACTTTAACCATCCGCCAACCAATTGCCGCCACCAACACAAGTTTCTCCCAGTGTATGCCGTTTGCAGTATCGCTTTTCAGGGGGACGGGCCTGCCCAAGGTTAAACATCAATTAAATACGGTAAAAAGTGTGAGGCAGTCAGATCTAATGCCATGGGGCGGGATTGTGGGGCTCGGAGTTCAGGAATTTCTGTCTGAGATTTGTTGGTGTTTCGGAGTTTGTCACCAAGTGTGGCTGCTGCTGCTGCTGCTGCTGCTGCTGCTGTTGGTGGGGTTCATTTGCATAAAACAAATTTGGTATTAAATGCTAAACGCAACGATAAGATCAGCGACACGGCATCCAGTTTAGAGGTTGTCGTCGCCTCTGAGAAAAATTTGAAAATTGGGTAGGAAAAAGCAGAAATGGTCAAGCGCAAACAGAAATTTGTGATCAAAAATTGGACAGCTTACAAATGTTGCCGTTAGGCGGGGATGGTACAGCTAACGGCATATTATGAACAAAAAAAAATTTCATTCATCAGGCGAAGCGACTTGTTTGCATAGCCCCTCCGACTAACTGGGCCCTAATGAAAGAGCGGAATGGCAGAAGGAAATGGAGGCCACAAGTTGCTGCCGCTGCCGCTGCCGCTGCTGCTGGTCGTGATTCTACAATTTCTTCATTTTATTTATTTAAGCATTGCAGACATTTTTTCATGTCTGTTCACTGAGTATCTCTCTTTCTCCTTCTGTTGCCGATTTAGATTCTGCGATTTGCATTGGCGGTGAGTGCGTGACGCTTTGAAACCAATCCGACGAGTTGCTCCCAGCTCACGCTACCATCGCTGGCCAGCATTAGAAATCCCAGATAAACCAGAAGGAGGCTGGCAGAAATCATTGGAAAATTAGCCAGAAATTGTCCATGGCTCTGTGGGGAGCACAGCTTTTTGTTGCAGCTGGTCAGTGGGTTGCCACCAAACATGCAACACTTGCCACAGCAACAGCCACATTTCTCTTCTTGGCTTTTGTGCGTCGCATCGCTTGGTTCTGTCGGGAAGATAACGCACCAAAAATTGAACCTGACCCAAAGGCAGGCGGAAAGGGGCGCGCGAAATGCGAAACGCCAACGAGGACGCCGCAGCCGAAACTTCGGGCTAATGGCCAATGGCCAAATGCATTTTGACCTCGCCGGTAGTCATGAGCGAGTCATTTCGGTGTGGGGTCTTTACATTTGCCACACAGAGGTTAATACACTTGGCTGATGTTTAATGGTTAATGGCATTAAAATATTTTTAATAAAACATATTTGACTTTGATTTGGCAAATGCGATGCCGGAAAATTGCCCAGACTCGCGGATTACACTGGGCTACAAGGTGAGGAAGTAGAAAGAGAGATCTTGATGACTTAGGCCCAATTTCTGAAAGTCCGGTTGATCAACTTGACAGGCAGTTTAACCGACTTTGAGTGTCTCATGATGTATGTGGCGTAACCGGAGGAACAAACTTAAACGCTGCTCATCCACCGGTCAACTTTAACCGCGAGCTCAGCCCCGATGAAACTATCGATTATTCTTATCGATATACAAACAGCTGGCCGCACACTTGCTTTGTTTATTGTATTGTTTGCTGCCACACAAAATGTTTATAAATAAACGAATTTTTCAACTCCACGCAATGGAAATGCAATTCGAAGAGGCGGAACATCGAATTTTTGTCAACTTTTACGCAAAACAATGACCAACAACAACAACAAACCGAGTCAGCTGTGTACTCGTTCGTTTAGTCAAACAGTATGGTCACACTGAAACAGCGATAGGTATTTATCGATATCAGGCGAAACTGCTGCTGAGAAAAGCAAATGACTTAACCGCTCGTCATCTTGACGAACAAATCTGACCGGTGGTTGGCTAACCGGAACCTTTGAGAAATCGGGCCTTAGTGAGCAAAGGAAAGAAACGGAAGAAAGTAATAGTTTGACAATTTCAATGAAAATCTAGAAGCTCTGAAGCAAGGCTGGACTGCTAGCCGAACTTGCGACCTTCGACACAGAAAAGATAATCGACTGCTGCCTTTAGTGCCGAACCGTCAGTGCTGGCAAAGTGCCGAGACTGCGCAACAATCGCAATCGCAGCGCGGCGAACAAGTGGAGTGGCAGGCCAGGCCCACATCTGCAGAAACGCCGGAGCAGGCGAGCAATCGACACCAGCGAAATTTGCTAAGACTGCGCAACAATCTCAATCTTAAAAAATGTCTGACTGGGCCCATACCCTGTTAACATTTAGTCTGGTTTCTTGTCTCTCTCGTCAAAAAGAGAGTTTGGCAATAGTTTGGTATGAAGTTAAATCTTACCAGAAATGAATTAGGGATATGTAATATAGCTTTTTTTTTGTCTATTTGAAAAATTGGCGACTTATCACTCAAAGATCGCCTTGAAGGCAAGAATGCGAATCTTTTTTATTGGTCACGCCTTTTTATACTCCAATCTTAGCATTGTCAATAGCAGACCCGAATTTCAGTTGCCTCTTTGATATTGAGCAAGAAATATATTGTTCAAAACTGTTGGCAGTTCAATAGAAGTAAAATCCAGACGTGTAGCAACCAACGTATGCCTTGTAGCTTATGATTGAGACGTCATTCGAATTGTGTTGATTTCAAGTGACCAGAGATCCAGTTCCATTCTAAGTACAATATCAAAAATAAACATTTGTATAGTTCGTTAAGTTTCAGAACTTTGAGAATAAAGGATTTCGTATCTCCAGGCAGAAACGTCTTCTCATCCCACAGAAGAGCCTTTTTTTGCATTCCGGAACAGAGGCTTTTTATTTCTCTCCAGGGAGAAACTGTTGCCTATCTCTTGAACGAAACCCTTTCTTTCAACCAGTAAGAATTGCTTTCCTATCTCTCAGAAGAGAATCTTTCCCATCTCCCAAAAGTATCGCTATCTTATCTCCTAGAAGTATCCCCAGAATTGTCGGAGAAACGGCACACTAAGCTGCTAAAAGCTAATAGCTGCAAAACCAGAGATTATATAGAGATGTTTCTATCTGGATATTAGATAAGAAGAACTGAAGCTAGAGTTTTTGCCTCAGTTCCCCAGCAAACATCATTGCCATTGTCATGTAGAAAGAGGCAAAGCCGCATCTCGACTGTTGTATCTTATCTAAAAAAATTTCCTGTAGCCCAATGTTAATGAAAAATTCTCAAAAGTAGAGAGAAAATTGCATAAAGCAAGCGTGGAAAATTTGAAAAAGCGCTTGAAATATGACGAAGTTGGAGAAAGAGAGGCAGAGAGAGAGAGAAAGCAGTGGAGGGGGGTGAAGTGGGGCGAGGTCGGAGGGTAAATAACGCACACAAATACACACTCATTCGGGACTGTGGCACAGTTAGACGCCCACTTAGTACGGTAATTTCAAAAACGTGCGCCTTTGATGAGATACAATCTTAAGCCTTGGCTAATGCTGAGACCGCCGACTCCAGCTCGAAGCTTCTGCTGATGATGGAACGTTGACGATCGACCGAGATTAAGTGCAGCCGTCAAAGTCAGCTGCAGACAAAACGAGAGATTTGAGTCGCAAGAGTTTCGCCTCGTCAACGCATTTGGAGGCGGCCTGATGATGACGTCGTCAAGCAAAATGGCAAAATGGAATATCTACATTAGAGCAGGCAGCAGCCATGGAGGCCATTAGAGAAAGAAAAGCCACCGGCAGGCAATTAATTAAAACCACAATGGCATCCAGCTTCATCTCTATCTGTGGTCTGTTTGCTTAACCTCTGCACGAGGTTCTCAGGCTCCCCTCGACAATGTTTGGGCCACCTACTCGCAGAACCGTTAAATGATCCAATCCCAAAAGGCAGGTGACTCGACTGCACTTTCCACCAAATTCGAATTCGAAAGCCACCGAGGTGGCAAGTAAACGGCCATTTTTTTGGTCAGCTACTTAGCTCGTGCTCCATCTGCAAATTCGGTTTTGCTAATCGTTGTCTTCATCATGGGAGACTCTCACCCACCCACAGTTACAGTTAGTGGCAGAAACAGCAATGAGAATTTGGGGTCGCCTGTGGGTGACGGTGGCTGTGGCCACCTGTTCGGTGGGTGGCTGGCTGGCTGGCTGGGCAATTAAAGCACCCAAAGTCTTACAAATTACACAGGGCTTTGCCGTACCATTTGCTCTTCATCGTCTTCGAATCAGCGCTTCCGACCTTTGATTTATCGTTATTTTCATTTAAAAGGCAAACGACAAAAATCAACAACGCGCCAAGCGAAAGAAGCTTGAGGATCGACAAAAAAATTAAAACAAGAAGCCACAAGCAACAACAACAACAGCAAATCGATGTCCCATCGCGCGTTTTAATGACAACGAGACCAAGTCAAAGGCATTTCCAGCAGCAGCCAGAACAAAAAAATTCTATAAATTAACAATAAAACAAAAAAGAAAAGGTTTATAGACACAAAAAACGAATAAAGTTTGTGGTAACCTTTGAGTAACGAAGATGAGATACTCTTTGCTTTAGTCAAGGGTTTGACTTATTTTTGAAAATATTGTTATGGCGAAACTTGCTTTGTCTGTGAAGAGAACTTCTAATACTCTGAAGAAGTAGAATTGATGTGGCAAAATTTTTTAAATAAACTAAGTTCATATACTGATGATAAAACTGTCATAATATCCAGATCTGGGAAATGCATCGGTGTCACAGAACTTTGAAGCATTTTAAAGATAATTTCCAGCATCGTAGTGTAGAGTGTTTTAGAGTCGAAAGCGTTCGCAGCCTTTTACCTTCCTGGTTGGCGTTCCTCAAGGAAGCGCTAACTTTCCTACTGTCCTTATCTATTCTGTAACCTAACAACAGCGGCCAATGATAGAAACCCTGCGGCATGTGGACTATGCAGGCTGTATATGCCACCTTACAAATGGACCAAGCGACCTGGACACTTCAGCTGGGTTGCCAGACCTCAATTTTAAAACCTACAAAACTAAAACGCTCAACATGGTCCCGGACAAACCCAAGGGCTGGCTGCATTTCAAAACTATGAAAAATATTGAACAGAATGACAATTTTCGTAAACAAAGTTACAACTCCAAAGCTGGGATCCCACACACAAATAATTTGCCCATTAAACATATAAACATTTGCACATTTTTGTGTAACTTAATAGTTTGCACGCCAAAATGGACCCAGTAGCACTTGCCTCTGTTTGTGCCTCAATTATTGGAATCAAATATTTGCCTGGTAAAACTCTTGAAAGCAAATTTAAAAAGCAATCACTGGAAATATCATTAGTATTACCTTAAGCTAACCCACACGCAAATAATTTGCACAAATATTAGATGGGGACACCAAATAATTTGTGTGCAAACATAAGACAAGTAAAGTTGGCGCTGTTTGTGTAACAAATATTTGAAACAATTTTGTGCAAATTTGTTTGCGTGCTTGCAAGTGTGGTAAAAAATTTGAGAATATCGCCAGGGCGTTCTCTAGCTTCAACAATGTAAAATATGCCCTTAAGAATCACCTTAAGGTAGTTTGAAAGCGAATTCGAAATGAGTTTCGAAGAGTTTATATTCTGGCTAATATATAAAATTTTTCTTCCCATCAAATTTAAAATATGTGACCAAGCACATAGCAAAACCATTATACCTTTCCTCCACGCAGCCTCTAAAAAAAAAACAAAATAAAAATAAAAACAAAACAAAACCAAAAAAAAAATACAAACAAGCAGCAAGTCAGAGGCATCAGGCACCAAAAAGGATGGCCGGCGGGTTTTCAGTTGTAAGTGAGCCACTGGGCGATGGCAACAACGACAACTTCAAAACGAGCGACGACAACATCGACCCAGCGAGGACGAGAACGAGGACAGAGGCACCATCCCCAGCCCCAGCCTCAGCCCCATGAGCTACAGAATTCGTATTCAATTAAAAAGCGTTTATTCCGCAATTGTAGCAGCAGCAGCAGCGGCGGCAGCAGCATCTCAGGTACCCGCCTGGACCCACGGGGCGTATGAGTGTTGCATAGTTTTCGAAAATTCAATTTGCGCGAGAAGCGACGAAGGCGGTGTACCTGTTTCTCTGCCTGAACTAGTTTTTCATCATCGCATCGCATCGCATCCATCCTCCTCCATCCGTCCTCGTTTTGCGTCTGCGTGTCGTCCGCTTTTGGCCGCCACCAGATTCGCCGTTCGCGATCCTGGTCCACGTTCGCCTCTTAAATAAGTTATTATCATTGCTCGCTTTAATTGCTGTAATTGAAAGTGAAAATGTTTGCCTTTTGATTTGTGCCACAGAAAAATGTGTCTAGGTGTCAGTTGGTCCATTTGGTCACGATCGTTGACCGCACACAGAGTTCCACTTGGTGAGAGAGTGAGAGATTCGGCAGGAAGGTTATTGAACTGGTACCTTTTTTTTTTACAGTTTTCAAGCTTCAATGGGAAGTGGGTAAGTTTCAGAGGTTACCGTTTGGTCCAATCCTCAGCAGAGCTGATCCTGTTCAGGCTTCGGTTCAGGAGGGTTTCCAATTTCCATCATTTGCAGCTTTGTGGGTCGTCGCTTCGAGCTCAAGGACACCTCAGATCAGCAGCGGCAGCAGCAGCAGCGTGCCTCCGGGCAACAACTCAACTCCAAGCCCAAAAAGCAGTTGCCACATGCGGTGATGTTGCCATCAATAAAAACTTGTAAAATTGATTACAACAATATTCTGTTTCTGTTGCTGTTCTCCGTTGACCAAAAAAAGGAGGCAGGCCAGCAAAAACGTAGCTGGAGTTGGAGTCGAAGTCGTCGCCATTTCAAATGCATTTTGCCAGTTAAGTATCAAAGTCGTGCGCTGTCAAATAATGAAGTTGCCAGATCAACAAAAACCAACAGAAAAGGTAGGTGCACAGTGCAAAAAACCACACAGCAGGCAACATTCTGGTCTACCTGCTGCTGCAAATCGTGCCGACGATATCGACGTGATCAACATGTTGCGCCAGGGCCATGGCCATCGCCATCGCCAGCGGTTGCAGTCTGCAACCCTTTTTGTGCTGCGACAAAACAATTGCAATTGCTACCGATTTTGAGAGCGAGAGAGAGAGAGAGCTTTTTTTGTTGTTATTGTTCGTTGGATTTGTCTCCTTGCCTAATTACACAACGAGTCCCCCTTTTGATTGCCGGCGACAGCCGAAAAACGCGTTCCCAGCTAATTTAGACACCTCGCATGCCGCAAATGCTTCGATCTTCGGCAGCTTCTTTCTCATTAAGTGTTACCAGAACAATTATGGCGACAGTGCGCGGAATTTGCAGCGCTTGTAAGGCGGCTGCCCCAAAGGCTCATCCGCAATTGTCGAGGCTGTTGTTGTTGCTGTTGACCTTCGTGTTTGGAAAGGAAATGAGACGAAACGCTAGAAACAAAACAAAAGGCAATTATTGTGCTGTTGTTGCCGGGCACTTATTTAAATTGCAGCGCCGTCACATAGTTGCCGCTGCAAATGACAACAACAGCAGCAACCAAACCAAAGCGGGAGCGGAGTGCGCGACGGCGGCGGCGGCGGCAGCAACCGCAACAACAACAAATTTGCCCACATGCCACACACGTCAATGTCGCTGCCAATGCCTCCTGCCACTTTCTGGGTTCTTTCTCTAGTTGTTGCTGCTGTCGCCGCCATAAAATGGACATCAGCAATCGATGATTGCCCGCCGCAGCGACAACATCTTAACTAACTGAACATTGAATTGAAGAGTTCATTTTACCGCATTTTAATAAACTATTCAAACATTTTTCAACTGTATTTGGTATTTCTTTTGAGTTATGGAAACAGTTGGAAATGGAAATGGAATATTTGTTAACAAGTTCACGAGTAACTGAACAAAAATGAGTTTTATGTTAAGTAACTCCTGTTCAGTGAGTCTTTCTCTGTTTTGCTACGCTGTGACTTATGTTCAGTGGTTCTTGCTCAGTAACTCTTGATCAGTATGTTATTTTCAGTAAGTCTTTATCAGTGACTTTTGTTCAGTGACTCTTCCAGAGTGTTCTTTTTGCAATCCTTGTGCAGTGACTCATGTTCAGTGCCTCCTAGCCGAGACAAATCAAGTGAAAATGTTCTTCTTGAACTGTTCAATGTCTTTTGTTCAGTCTTGATCAGTGGCTTATGTTTAGTGACTTTGTTTAGCATCTCTTGCCTCGTGACTCTTGTTCACTCTTGTACACATGATCAGTGATTTATGTACAGTGCTTCTGGGTAAGTACCTCCTGCTTACTTTTGATAAGTCCCTCCTGCTTAGGAAGTCTTGACTAGTGCCTCCTACTTAGTGCCTCTTGTTTAGTGACTCATGATCAATGACTTATGTTCAGTTACTTTCTTTTAGTGCCTCCTGCTTAGAGACTTTTGCTCAGTGACTTTTGATTATTCCCTTCTGCTTGGAGAATCTTGTTTAGTGACTCTTGATTAATGCCTCCTGCTTGGTGAGTCTTGTTCAGTGACTCATGATCAATGATTTGTGTTCAGTTACTTTCTTTTAGTGCCTTCTGCTTAGAGACTCGGATCCACTTACTATTGATCATTACTATTGATTGCGCCTCCAGCCTTTTGATCACTAACTTATGTTCAGTGATCCTTGCTAAGTGCCTTCTGGAAAGTGACTCTTGGTCAGTGACTCTTGATTAGTGACTCCTGCTTAGTGAATCATGTTAAGAGAC
The DNA here is from genome assembly GCA_035044985.1 of Lordiphosa fenestrarum. Classification (NCBI taxonomy): domain Eukaryota; kingdom Metazoa; phylum Arthropoda; class Insecta; order Diptera; family Drosophilidae; genus Lordiphosa; species Lordiphosa fenestrarum. The sequence goes on from JAWNNO010000565.1 coordinate 383,265, forward strand.
TAATGAGCAGTGACTTATATTTAGTTACTCTCTTTCAGTGCCTCCTGCTTAGTAAGTCTTACTTACTTTTGATCAGTGACTATACAGTTACACAGAAAAAAAAAATCAAGCCATCCGGGATTAAATCAATCCCAAACGATGTCAGAAGTCGGTCAATCCCGGATTTTCTCATTCCAAGTACGAATTGGATTGACTTGATCTCGGATATCTCGGCTCCAGAACGACCTTTGCTTGAAATTGCAATCCGAATGTCGAGATAAAATCATGTTTTTTTTGGATTGACTTTATCTCCCCATATTTTTATACTCTGTACCGTAGGTACATAGAGTATTATAAGTTTGTGCAAAAGTATGTAACATCCAGAAGGAAGCATCTCCGACCCCATAAAGTATATATATTCTTGATCAGCATCAACAGCCGAGTCGATATAGCCATGTCCGTCTGTCCGTCCGTCCGTCCGTCCGTCCGTCTGTCTGTCCGTATGAACGCACAGATCTCAGAGATGGTAAGAGATAGAGGTTTGACGTGTATGGGACATATGCTTCTTATGTCTGCAGGCAGATCAAGTTTATTTTCAATTTTGGCCACGCCCCCTCCCGCCCCCGCAATTTAGAAAAAACGTCATATCTCCCACAGTTTTGAAGATAGATGGCTTGTTCCTTCTGGACATATTTAGTTATTAGGATAACTTATCGATCCGCCAAAGGAATGAAGAAGATCGGATGAACGGTTTTCGAGTTATGATCAAAAGACAAAATTTCTTGGTACAGAGTATGTTATAGTCGGGCTTGACCGACTTTCTTTCTTGTTTTCTGTGTAGAGAGTCTTGATCAGTGACTTCTATTCAGTGGCTCTCACTCTTAGTGCCTCCAGCTTAGTGACTCTGGTTCACTTACTCTTGAACAGTGACTTATGTTTGAGCCTGTTTGATGAATCTGGTTCAGTTACTCGTGATCAATGGCAGTGATTCTTGCTCAGAGCCTCCTGCTAGCTGACTCTGCTTCACATACTCTTGATCAGTGACTTAAACTTAGTATCTCTTTAATACCAACTCTTGTTCAGTGACTATTATAAAGTAAATCTTGCAACTGGGACTTATACTGATTAGAACAATGGCCACAGGACATCATGCCTTGCGAAAAGTAGACGAGCAACTGAAGAGAAGAAGAAGTGAAGTGTACAGTGAAATAAACAACGCCTGAAAAGGCTTTCGTAATTAAAATATTTAACCAAACACGAACAGGCACGTGTACAAGCACGAAATTGCCTCCTACAGAAGCTCCGAACCGCTTTTTCCACAGCATCTCAATCCATAATTAGAACATTAAACGAGACATATAAGCAAAAGCTCAGGCATTAAGATTACCCCCATTAAAATGTTGCATTTCCTGAACAATTAAAAGGTCTCGGCCGACACGTGCGACTATCCGACTGGCCATCTTTGAGGATCCTATATTAGAAATGACAAACTATCCATGGAGAATTCTCACGTTGGAGACTCTCTGCCTCGCTTTCGCTTCCGCTTCTGAGGATCTCTTCAATAATAATTATTATTAACACCAAAAGCAGGCAAGCGACAAAAACGTTCGCACAGCAATCAATCAAAAAAGCGCGCTCCAGATCTTCCATAGATTTATATCAGCAGCAAAAGCCTTTGAAGATGTGGCTGCTGTGGCTGGTGGGGATTTGCCCAGACAGAGAAGGCAGCGCTACTGCCACTGCCGATTATGAGATGATTGCTTAAGATGACAACCAGCAGAGAGAGGGAGAATGCGAATGCGAGTGGCAAGCAATAAAAATGACGTTCCAGATTATTGCACTCGACGAGCAGCAACAAAGCATCGTCGTGGACAGCCGACCAGCCGACCTCCGCCTCCTCCTGCTTGATCAGATGAACGTGTTCGTGATGCTGATGATGCTTACGCGCTTTTCAAGTTCCACACATAGTTGCTGTCATTATTAAAGACATTTTCAACTACATTCTAGTAGGTACTTAATTTCATTCGCAACAAGCTCAGGTGGAAGGTGGAAGGGAATGGGACAGGGACTGCGACTGCGACTGCGACTGGGACGAGGTCTGAGGACTGGCAGGAATGCCACCACCTCACACGAGCTGTGCTGATCCGAGTGATTCTTGATTGGATTGCCTGGGCTTTGTGTCATTGTGCAGCAGCCCAAAATCCGTTTGGGCACACACAATGCTAAGTAGCAATAACCAAGGAGCGGCGGAGGAGCTGGGGTAACAATTGATGAGTTAATTAACGCGCATCGCCAACATTCCGGGCGACTAATAACCAAGTTGTAGACGACAACAACGATGCATCCAAACCATATTTATGAGCCTCGTCTTTGCCAAGTTGTCGATCTGGCACTTCAATGTCAGTTGTTCATCATCATCAAGATCATCATCATCATCATCATTCAGCAGGGGAGAGTATCATGGCCAGGCAATGCGTTCTTTAATTGAGTTTTGCGTTGCATTTTGTGCAACTGCAACTGCGGACTATGGACTGTTTATGGCCATGCCAACAACCAGCGACCAGCAAACAGCAACCAGCAACTGCAACAGCAGCAACGTGGCATATTATCACACAACCATTAAATATGATGAAGACTGCCAGGCCGAGACGAGATGAGGCGAGGCTACTAGAGATGCCAACGTGAGGGACTCTCTCGAGCTGCCGCCCCCATTTAAAAAAAGCTTGAAAAGAGAGCGATGCAAAAGCTACTCGAGCTACCGCTCCCAATCAAAATAGCTTCAAAAGAGAGCGATGCAAAAGCTACGCGTAGACTGAAAAGCTCGCAAAAGAGAGAGAGAGAGGAAATTGCTTACTTTTTAAGCTTACTACAGTGCGAACTATCCGAACTCTCTTAAAAAAGAGACTGATCTAAGATGAAAGAAGAATTTCTTCAGTAGGAGAGGTAAAACAATGAGCTTAAAATTAGTAAATTTAAAATAAGAAAAGTACTATGCTAAAGAAAGCAGAGAGAAACTGTGACTGTACTGCAAGAGCAAAGAAGATATAGGTTAAAAATAGACATTGCGGAAGCAAATCCTCCCCATAAAACCACTATCAAATGGTTAGAAGAGGCCAAGGACAAATTTACTAACTCTAAATTCGTCAGGCAAAAGTAAAAGTAAAAGTATATAATCAAAAGTGGTTCGGAGAAGCCCAATCTTGGCAACGTAGGAAGCATAAAAAAGTCTATATCGTATCGATTTATCGATATTTGAATGAAGTAAACAATTTGAGAAGTTTTGATAACTAAAAAAAGACTCTATGCAAAATTTCAGCTCGATGGCTTTAAAACTGAAGAACTAGTTTGCTTAGAAACAGACAGGTGGGCGGACGGACATACGGGCGGACGGAGAAAGCTCAATCGACTCAGCTTAGCATGTTGATTAAGAATATATATACCTTATGTGGTCGGAGAAGACTCCTGGGGGCAGAATGATAATCCACTTTTCAATTGTATAAAGAACAAATGTTTTAAATGTTCCTGCAATGAGCACAATTCAACTTAACTCAACCACACGCACAGAGAAGTATAAGTTCCTATTAAGACTTGCATCTAGAAGTGTGTGCAATAGCTCTGTGAGCTAACACGTCGCCGTCGTTGAGTGCAAAACGTCTGCGGTTCAACTCCAGCGAATTACGACATACATTTTTTCTCTACAGGTGTACTATGAGGCTTTGATGACATATGGAGAGTGAACAAATTTTATTTAGAGCTGCGGTAAGGTCGATCATGTCCTTACGAGAAAGTTGAAAACTGTCTTAGATATTATACACACTGAGGGCCGATTTCTCATCTTCTCCATAGCTGCTATTGGCCAGATAAACTTAGATTTTTCACTGTTATTTGTAAGTTTGCTGCTCCGCCTGCCGCCCATATTCCTTACATCCACCCATCCACCTGCCTTCGCCCATTTTATAAAGAAAGGTTACTTTTAGCACTAGAGAAAGGTGTAGGTCACTTTACACAACACGCTGCCATCTCTCATCATCTAGTGTTCCATCAGTTTGCCGCATTGTCGTCAAGTTTACGCATTTATGACGCATTTTCTCATCGCCAGTGCCGCTGTTGCACTCGCCCGAGGAATCTAGGCAAAGGCAAACAACCGCGGGCCGGGCTGTTGAGCTTCAAGCTCCTAGCTGCTCCCTGGGGCCATTACGCATACTTTGAGCTACGGAGTTGATTTTCTCGTCGCAGCCGAGGGAGGCGGAGGAGGTTGCACTCTAGATGTTTTGTTCGCTGTCCATGTCTGCCGGCTGCCGCTGCTGATCATTATCAATGATCTGGCCATCTCCATTGCATTCCCATTCGCAAACACCGGCCGACTCTTGCTCCTCATCTATTGGCCCATGCTGATTGATTACTTTGTTGCTGCAGCGGCGGCTGCTGCTGCTGCTGCTGTTGCCGCCACGTTGGCAATTTATTGAGGCTTCTCCTCACTTTGGGATGATTAAAAACGCTTTTGTGTAAATTATTAGCTGCAAATTCTCAAAGTCATTTGTTGTTGTTGCCGTTGTCGCTCATAATTCTCGCCTTGAGGTTTGCCACAGGTTTCCTTTCATCGTCAATTGCGTTTCGGTGTGAAAATGATGAATCTTTTCTGCGGTTGGTTTTCGATTGTAGCCTTTGACTTTGGCCCCGGCGCGCCTTTGGAAAATTGTCGGCGGTTTGTCTTTGAGGCGAGTCTAAATTTTCGTCCATATTACCATTTGCTTGTTGGATAGAATTTATGTGAGCATTCGAATTGGTGGGGGGGGGGGGGGGGGGGGGGGACAACAACAAGCAGGCAACAAGAGGCATTCCGCGGATGTTGCCGGCGACGACCGCAGCAACCATGACAATTGACAGCGTTTGTCTGGGACAAGAGCATTGCCAATATTTATTGACATTTACCTCTCGAGGCAGCGCAAGAAACAAAAGGCAAAAAATGGCCAACTTCCCTCGGCAACAAGACACCGGGGCAACATGTTGCTGCTGCTGCTGCATTCATTCCGCTGCTGGTGCTGCTGTCAGTTATCATTCACTCAGCAGCAGCAACAGCAGCAAAAACTGACAATGAAATTCGTTCACTGGGATGCAAATGTAACAGCTGAGTTATGGTTCCTGTCTCCTGCTCTCCCAAGGTCCCCCTCCCCCGGCATACGCAATTAAAAAACATTTTGGGGTATTTTATGTGCTCTAACGGCCACCTGACATCCACACCTCATCTCATTCCCACACTCCACACAGTCGCAGGTGCCGGCGCACACAAATCTGAAATGAAATATTTTCGATTCTGCTGTCAACATGAGTTTTGTTGACAACACATTAGCAACTGTTGCTGCTTGTTGCCTCGTTTTTCGCCAGCAACATGTTGCCGCCGTTTGCCGTTGCGCATGCGCCGCACGATTTGCAATTTGCAGCTAATTGAACGCGTGCGCAGGCGCAGTTTGTTGTCGACTCTCACGCTTCGTTTCCTTCTCCTCCTCCAGCGGCGGTTAGCGCCGCCGTTTGGCAGAGTTAGAAGAGAAGAGGAGAGAGAGAGAGAGAAAAAACAGGCGACAAATAATAAGCGCCATGCGTGTAACCTGAAACTAGACCCGGCCTGGACCGGGGGCTTTGAATTGAATGAATTTCGACAGCGACTCAGCCGGCTTCTAGCCCGGCTAACTGCTGGATAGCTAAGCTCTTAACTGGCTCACTGGAGATGGCAGGTTACAGTGGCCGAGTGTGTGCGATGGTGGTGACAATCGACAACAGACAGGCAAAACAGTGGGTGGTGTTATCAGAGAATGAGGGATGAAATGCCATGCCAACACATTGTCGCTACTTTCCATTTGCCGGCAGCATTGCTATCTTGTTAGACACACTTGAACCGGTTCGGAAAGTGCAAAAGTGTATGCTCTTTATGAATTGGACTGCTGCAATGGAAGCAGAGCTTGACTAACGTTCTACCGAGCTTTTTTCTTGAATATCTGCAATAAGGCAAGGGAGATTGTTATTGAAATGGATGGCATAATGGGATTTTGCATTTGCATCATGTTGACCAGTTCGATCTATATTTATCTCAATGGTTTGGCCTATATCTAAATGTGGTAACAAATATCGCTGTGTCATCAAATCATGCTAAATATAAAGCAGCCCTTAGACTTGTCAAACATATATTAAGAGTTTTTCTGAGTTTCTGAAATAGCTCTACATATGTTGAAAATATTTAAAAAGAGTTTCTCCTTAGAGAAATTTTACAACCTACTATCATCAGAGGAGGTCTTTAAATGTACAAATCAAGTGTAACCGCAGTTTTACTTATCCAACTTCTTTCTATTATGTCTTAGTTTCAGCTACCTTCTTCGTCTTTAATCTGCGCCTTGTTAGAACACTCCACTTGTTATCTGGCTCCGCTTTTCTCCCAACACTTTGGCTTGGTAATCTAATTTATTTGTCCGCTCTTGTTATCCACCATTTCAGTTTTTTTTTCTTTTCTTATTTTTCTAGATTTATATTTTTTCTACTCAATTATTTATTTATATTTTTTTGTCAAATGCCGCCTGCAGAGTTTTCATGTTGCTTCTGTTTTTGGCCAAACCTCGTCTGGGACTCGGACTCTGTTTCCACATCTCGTTGGCGGCCTCCTCCTCCTCCCCTGCCCCTACCCAGTGTTCTGGGACAGAGCACTTGTGTTTTGTGGCAATATGTTTATGCATTTCTTGTGGTTACTTTGGCGGCGGTAAGAGGAACAATGGCTTCTAGCCTTTTGCCTCTGGAATGTGGCTCCATTAAATTGTGAGCCTAATACACGATTTGTTGTCGTTGTTGTTGTGGTTGTAGCTGCTGCTGCTGTTGCTGCCCGTTTTGTTTGTTGTCGCGGTTGATTAGCAATTTAATTGATTTGTAGGCAACAATTTGTCTGGCACTCTGCGATCTCTCTGGCTGGCCTCCAATTGGCAACCGGTTTCAAATTATTCATAAGCTGCGATATGTCTCAAGATGGGGGTGTTCTAAATCAAGCCAAAGAGACCAAAAACAAAAAAAAAACATGGCCGCAGCTGGCTTTTAAAAGCAGAATGAGATAGGGAGAAGGAAAGAGAGAGAGAGAACTCGATAGGGACAGCAACAGGTGTCAGTTAGCCCTTTGCGTTTGGCCAGTCTTAGCTTGTTTGTTTTACAACTTGTTGGCTACTCCTCATCATCGTGGTTGTTGTTGCTGTTGTATGGGTTATTAGCAACATTCAACAGCAACACCCATTTAATTAGAGAGCCTTTAAGTGTGTTTTTTTTTGTACTCTCCGACTTTATTTGCAGGAATTTACCGACGATTTGCTGCTATGATGTTGGGTATTTAACTTATAAGTTAAGTAGATGGCCTATCAATGAATGTGTTGAGACCATTTAGCTAAACTTAAACTGTTATTTGAAATTTACATAATTAAATGAATGCACAAACTTTATTAGGTTCAATGGTTTAAGCAAGACATTTGTTTTCATGAACAAATAAAGAGAACGGTTTGCCAGCACGTGCACGTGCCACGTACGATTAACTATGAGAATAGCATGTATTTTCTAAATTTGGCCTTTATATGTGTTAAGCGTTATCATTGGGCATATCCATTTGGATTCTTAGAGTATAGCAGCGTGAATTGCACTGATCATCTGCTATCTTATCACCAAATATTTAGTAGGTAGACATTTTTTCTTGCTTAATCTTTTGGGACATGGCTCTGAACCACTGTTGAACCGTTTGAAAAGCAGTTTTGAGCCAGTGAAATTTCCAACTCCATATTACCAATCTACAGGAAAATTTCAGCTTCGTAGCTTGAATAACTTCTGCAAAATGGCACTGAACCACTTCTGAACCGGTTTGTGACTGGATCTTAACCATTAAAATAGCCAACTTCAAATTACCAACCCACAGACCAAAATTCAAGTTCATTGCTGTTGTGATATAGCTCTGAACCACTTATGAACCGGTCTAAAACCTGTTCTTAATTCAACTCTATACTACCAACGTACAATCCAAATTTCAAGTGCGTAGATTCTGATGAATGACTGTGAACCACTATTAAAATCCTATTTTAAGCTCTTTCGAACCATTTCGGTTCAGCAGACAAATTCATATTTTATACCCATTACTCATTGAAAATGGTAAAAGGGAATCAAACATTTCCGACCCAATAGAGCAAATCTGTCAGTATAACCATACCAGATAACGTTTTTTTCTGATTTGGAAAATTTCCCCAGCGCACCCCTCAAGCCAAAAAAAAACTTAGTGCTAGAGAAGGCCTCTTTTGGGCCTCAATCTGTTCTGTTCTGTATTAAAAACTTCAAAAAGATCGCCCGAAATACAGTCAAAATCGAATAAACGAAACCAATTTGCTTCATGGAGCAGAAGGTAATGTAAGGCATCATCAGCTTTGAAAACATATGAAATCAAGGGAAAAGTGTATTTTGAAGTCGAGTCCAGCATCTTAGCTTATTGTGCACAAAAAAAGTAGTAAAAAGTAATTCTGGAATTTAAATCAAGAGATGATTTGATAATAAACATATCTTAAGATCAAATTTACAATAAAATTTTGAAGTAATCTTAAAATCATTATTGACTTGGAGCACATATTTCAGGGTAGCCCAGAGAATCATCAAAGCTCAGTTTTGGGTGCAGACTGATGTAAAAAAAAAAACACCAAACAAATTAGAAAGGATGGACGAACAGACGGACATTGCTTTATCGACTCTGCTATTGATGCTGATCAAGAATATATACACAGAAAAAAAAAATCAAGCAATCCGGGATTAAATCAATCCCAAACGATGTCAGAAGTCGGTCAATCCCGGATTTTCTCATTCCAAGTACGAATGGGATTGACTTGATCTCGGATATCTCGGCTCCAGAATGACCTTTGCTTGAAATTTCAATCCGAAGGTCGAGATAAAATCATGTTTTTTTGGGATTGACTTTATCTCCCCATTTTTATACTCTGTACCGTAGGTACATAGAGTATTATAAGTTTGTGCAAAAGTATGTAACATCCAGAAGGAAGCATCTCCGACCCCATAAAGTATATATATTCTTGATCAGCATCAACAGCCGAGTCGATATAGCCATGTCCGTCTGTCCGTCTGTCCGTCCGTCCGTCTGTCCGCCCGTCTGTCTGTCCGTAAGAACGCACAGATCTCAGAGATGGTAAGAGATAGAGGTTTGACATGTATGGGACATATGCTTCTTATGTCTGCAGGCAGATCAAGTTTATTTTCAATTTTGGCCACGCCCCCTCCTGCCCCCGCAATTTAGAAAAAACGTCATATCTCCCACAGTTTTGAAGATAGATGGCTTGTTCCTTCTGGACATATTTAGTTATTAGGATAACTTATCGATCCGCCAAAGGAATGAAGAAGATCGGATGAACGGTTTTCGAGTTATGATCAAAAGACAAATTTTCTTGGTACAGAGTATGTTATAGTCGGGCTTGACCGACTTTCTTTCTTGTTTGGTAACGCAAATGCCAAAACATCGAAAAAAAAATCAAAAAAATAAGCATTAAAAACTAGCAAATACGGAATTTAGAGACGATTGCATAAAAAACAAACAAGTTTTTCTCACTAGAACTAGTTTTTCAATCGATCGTTCCTATGGCAGCTATAAATTGAAGTCATTCGGTCCGGCCGGTTCCGACAAATGTGCAGCGTATTTGTACCAGAAGACTTGGTGCACAATTTGGTGGCGATAGCTTTAAAACTGACGGAGGAAATCGCATAGAAACAGACGGACGGTCAGACGGACATGGCTATATCGACTCGGCTCGCCATGCTGATCAATAATATATATGGTATATGTGGTCGGAGATGCTTCCTTCTATGCGTTACAAACATCTGAACAATTTTAATATACCCTCTACAAGGGTATAATAATCCACAGAATAATACCCAGAAGGAGGCTTATCTAAAACAACACAATCTAATGTGTTCCAAGGTTGCCAAATTTTATATTCCAATTTCTTATCACACTATTTCTTTGAAACTGAGCCAGATGCTGTCCGGGTCGTGATCTCTGATAAGCATGGTGTAATTTCTATTTGGCAGCTTTCTTTTAAAATTTGTGGATTAAACCAAATCAGTTGCGATTTGGAACCATTGCGAAGTGATACAAAATATGTGGCAAATATTTAAATTGTGTTTTGTGCTGTTACTCTTCTTAAATTCATGCCGGAATGGCTTGTCGATTGATCAGCAGTTTGACTGCACGGTAAGAATGTGAAACGTATATTTGTGTACTCAAGCGCTAAATGAAGCTATTTTTGTTGTACAGGTACCCGACGAAGAAGAACTATGCAGCTCGTATTGTTTTCAAGTGGTAAAACCATTTCTGCAATTTGCCCAAGTATGCCAAACCACTCAAAATCAATGTGCCGAATTGAAAATTAAGTTAAAGGATCACGAATACACCATTAAGAGCTTGGAGAGCCAAATTAACAGTCCGACACAAGCTGAAACCACTAAGAAAATCGAAGATCAACAAAACACCATTGACAGCTTGAAAATCCAAATGAAGGCACAATCGGAAAGCAATTGGAAAATCGAAGAAGTGGTCAAAAACTGTCAAGAGGCCAAAGGTAATGAAAGCTCATGCATTAAATCAATCAAATATAACAATAAAATAATTTTTACAGATTTTTGGAAGGATGAAATCAAGTGGAAGACAGCCATACTTAAGACTAAAGACGAAGAAATTAATCGTCTCAAACAAATTTTTGAGTCTAAGAACTTAGAGCTTAGCTTAAAAAATGATGAACTATCAGCTTTGTCATGGACCCTCAAAAAGACCATATCTGACAATATGAAATATGAAAGTTTGAAGGAAACAATTGATCGACTGAATAATAAAATCAAAGAAGTGGTCAAAAACTGTCAAGAGGCCAAAGGTAATGAAAGTTCATGCATTAAATCAATCAAATATAACAATAAAATAATTTTTACAGATTCTTGCAAGGATGAAATCACGTCGAAGACAGCCATACTTAAGACTAAAGACCAAGAAATTAATCGTCTGACCTCGACCTCAAATCGAAATACCGATCAAATTAAACGGCTGTCTGATAATATGAAATTAAACGAAATCGAATTAAACCGCTTGAAGTCGGAATCTATGGCCGATAAGGAAACAATTGATCGACTGAATAATAAGGTGGAAAGTCAACGAATAAAAGGAAGCTGTCTAGAATTTGTGAATTCAACCGGAATGCATACTATTCATGTACCCGGCATAAGACCATTTCCTGTGTATTGCGATTCACAACTTGCCGGATCTGGCTGGACCGTAATTCAAAGAAGGATCAATGGCGATGTGGACTTTGATCGGACTTGGTCTACTTATAAGGAAGGATTCGGAGATATAAGCAATGAGTTTTTTATAGGTTTGGAAAAGTTACACTTGATAACGCAGTCGAGACCTCACGAATTGTTTATTCAACTGGATCTTAATGGTACCCGGGAATATGCTCGCTATGACGAATTCCTAGTGGGCAGCGAGGAGGAGGCATATGAACTGAAATCAGTGGGAAATTATGAGGGAACTGCTGGAGATTCTTTATCGTACCATGTGAAAACGAAATTTAGCACACCAGACCGGGATAATGATACGATTAATGTGAACTGTGCTACAGTTTGGGGCCCATGGTGGCATAAAACATGTGGTCTAAGGTAAGAAATAGTCCACGTAAACTTACTGACAAATCTACACAGAAACGAGAGCGTACGTTAAAGTCGGCCCTGCCCGACTTCGATAAACCCGTTACTCAAGACAATTAGTGTATAATAAACTCATGCGGCTCAGATAAGTATGCAACGTTTTTTTAACTCTGCCATTTATTATCCGATCTTTATGAAAATTTGTGAGATTGTACATATTAGCCACATGCACTATACTGCAAAATCTGAGCTCGATAGCTTACAAATTGTAGGAGATATTCCTTTCTATTGCGGGGGCGGGAGGGGGCGTGGCCAAAATTGGAAACAAACTTGATTTGCCGGCAGACAATACTAGCTTACATCTAAAAATTGGTTGCTCTAGCTCTTCTAGTCTCTGAGATCTAGGTGTTCAAACAGACGGACGGACAGACGGACATGGCTATATCGACTCGGCTGTTAATGCTGTTGAAGAATATATATACTTAATGATATCGGAGATGCTTCCTTCTGCCTGTTACATACATTTGCACGACTTTAGTATACCCTTTTTACTCTACGATTAACGGTTATAAAAATAGAACCCAAAAATGGTCCTTTTGGACTGTATATGTTTTAAATATCCTTTTAATCATCCAACGATGCTGAAAATCATTCAAAGGATGATAATTTACCATATCCCTTAATGAATGAAATACTTACAGACATTATCTCTTTGGTTTTAGCGCTCTAAATGGAAAGTACACAAAGAGTGCTTATGCGGACAGTGGAGGTGTTATTTGGGGTTCATGGAGAATAAATAAGGATGGCGAGTTTGACTATACAGCTTCTATGACTTTTGTTCAGATGATGATCCGGGCAAGGAATCAGTGAACGCATATCCAGAATTTTTCATCAATTATACCAATGTGGGAAAAAATAATATTTTGTAACTTAACTTAAACTTAAAATTTTCGTCTTATGAACTATACAAATTGTAATTGCTT